>SZYD01000833.1:0-322858 GCA_009363875.1 Mikania micrantha | reverse complement strand
AAAGATGGGTCACGTAGCAAAAGACTGTCGAGGGGAACTGCAGGCAAGCCCCACTCGACCGTAGCAACACCAGAACGGATGTTTTTTGAGTGTGGCATGCCTGGACATTTCAAGAAGAAGTGCCACAACTCAAGAAAAGAAGGGCTATTGACATAACTACAAACGGAAACAGCATAAACAACACAAATGTTGCTAGAACAGGCTTTTGTGATTGGAGGACGTCAGGCACGGGAAGATCCTAACGTCGTTACGGGTACGTTTCTCTTGATTATCACTCTCCCTATGTTATTTGCCACCGATGCAGATCGGGGTTTTGTATCTAGCAAATCTTGTGAATTGCTAATATTAGTCCTACTGCTTTAAAAACCCCATACACTATAGAACTAGCTGATGATAAGTTAGTTTGTTGTAAACCATATTCCTAAAGGGTGTGTTTCTTGACTTGATGGGTCAAAAACATGACATTGATTTTATGCCTACTGTCTTAGGCAGTTTTGATGTTGTCATTGGAATGGACTGGTTGTCGAAACACCAGGCTGAAATTATATGCCATGAAAAGATCGTTCGTATACCTCTCTCACATGGAGAGACACTGTATGTACAAGATGAGAAAAGCAGTACGCCACTGCGTCTCATATCTTGTATGAAAGCACACAAATGTCTGTGTAAAGATCATACAGCAGTTATAGCACTTATAACTGACAAGCCGGTAGATGAGAAGAAGATTGAAGACATCCCAGTGGTATGTGAATTTCCGGAAGTATTTCCAGAAGACCTACCGGGATTACCGCCTATCAGACAGGTTGAAATTCGAATCGACCTTACACCAAACGCAGCACCGATAGCTAGGGCTCCTTATCAACTTGCACCGTCTGAGATGCAAGAGTTATCTACACAACTGCAAGAGTTGTTGGATAAGGGCTTTATACGACCTAGTTTTTCGCCGTGGGGAGCTCTAGTCTTATTTGTTAAGAAAAGGACGAGACTTTCCGTATGTGCATCATTACCCGGGAACTGAACAAGGTTACCATCAAAAAACCGGTATCCGTTACCTAGAATTGACTATCTGTTCGATCAATTGCAAGGTTCGAGTTACTCGAAGATTGATCTCAGATCGGTTATCATCAACTCAGAGTTCAAGAAGAAGATATTCCGAAGACAGCATTCAGGACGCGCTATGACCGTTGAGTTCTTGGTCATGCCAGTTGGGTTGACGAACGCTCCAGCTGTATTCATGGATCTCATGAATCGTGTTGTAAACCTTATCTTGATAAGTTTGTCATTGTTTTCATTGATGACATTCTCATCTATTCTCACACTGAGGAGGAACACGCCGAACATCTTCGATTGCTGTTGAAATTACTGAAACAGAACAATTGTACGCTAAGTTCTCGAAATGTGACTTCTGGATGCGAGGAGTACAATTCTTGGGTCATATAGTCAATGAAAAGGGCATACATGTTGATCCAGCAAGGATTGAGGGATTAAGAATTGGGAAGCACCAAAGACCCCTACCGAGGTACGACAATTCCTTGGTGTGGCGGGTTACTACAGACGATTCATTGAGGGATTCTCAAAGATCGCTCAACCTTACAGCTCTTACGCACAAAGGAACGAAGTATACTGGACGGATAAACAGGAAGCTGCATTTCAGTTATTGAAACAGAAACTCTGTAGTGCACCGATTCTGTACTTACCGGAAGGAACAAAAGACTTTGTTGTGTATTGTGACGCATCTGCACAGGGTTGGGATGTGTGTTGATGCAACGTGATAAAGTGATTGTTTACGCTTCAAGGCAACTACGACCACATGAAAAGAATTACACTACTCACGACTTGGAGTTAGGAGCAGTGGTTTTTGCTTTGAAAATTTGGAGGCATTACCTTTATGGAACCAAGTGTACCATTTACACTGATCATAGAGTTTGGCAACATATGTTGATCAGAAGGAGCTTAATATGAGACAGCGACGGTGGGTCGAGTTGTTGAACGACTACAAGTGCGCGATTAAGTATCACCCGGGGAAAAACTATGTGGTAGCTGATGCTTTAAGCAGAAAAGACACAAAGACGGGTTCGCGCACTTATAATGACGATACATACTGATTTACCTGACAAGGTACGCAGTGCTCAGCTGGGAGCTTTAGAAAGGATAATTTGGTACATAAATCCTTACGGGAGATCGAAACACAATTGGATGACAGGCCTGAAGGAATTCGTTATTTCATTAATCGACTGTGAATACCTTTGTATGGAGGTTGAGGGAACTTGTGATGGATGAAGCACACAAGTCCAGGTATTCAGTCCATCCGGGATCAGACAAGATGTATCATTATTGTGTGCCACTCACATTGAAATTGTCAAGTATTGGCAAATTTTTTGACTTGTTCGAATAAGTCAAAGTTGAATATCAGAAACCATCTGGTTTGTTGCAACAAACTAGAAATACCGATGTGGAAATGGGAACAGATTTCGATGGGACTTCATTACTAGTTACCCGTACACCGAGAGTGGTTGTGATACGATATGGGTAATTGTCGATCAATTAACGAAATCTGCACATTTCTTGGCAATCAAGGAAACTGACAAGATGGAGAAACTGACTCGTATTTACATCAAGAAAGTGGTAGCACAGCATGGCGTGCCAATCTCTATCATATCAGATCGGGATGCCCGATTCACTTCAAACTTTTGGAAATTACTCCATAAGTCATTGGGAACTTTGTTTATGACATGATTTTGTTTCATCAAGCAAACACAACCGACGGTCAGAGTGAACGTAAGATTCAAACGCTCGAAGATATGTTACGAGCATGTGTAATTGACTTTAATGATAGCTGGGAAAACCAGTTACCGTTGATGGAATTCTCTTAAAATTCAGAACCGTATGGCAGCGGCTCGAGATCGACAACGAAGTTACGCTGAAAAACACCACAAAACACGTGTTGGAATTTCAAGTAGGAGACATGATTTTTCTAAAAGTGGCACCTTGGAAAGGTGTGACACAATTCGGCAAGCACGGGAAGCTTACCCCCCGATACGTAGGACCTTTTGAGATCCTAAAAAGGATTGGTCCGGTAGCGTATCAACTCAAATTACCGGATGAACTCAGCGGAATTCATGATATCTTTCACGTATCTAACTTAAAGAAATGTCTTTCTGATGAGACATTGATTGTACCTCTGGACGAAATACAAGTAGACGAACAGTTACGATTCATCGAGGAACCAATTGAAATAATGGACCGAGAGGTCAAACAACTCAAACAAAGCAAGATTTCGTGAGTCAAAGTTCGGTGGAATTCAAGACGTGGTCCTAAATTCACATGGGAAAGGGAAGACCAAATGATGAAAAGTATCCCCACTTATTCAATAACAACAAACATTATGAAGGCACGTTAAATTTCGGGACGAAATTTCCTTCAACAAGGGGATGGATGTGTTATATTTCACACTCTAACTGTAAGCACAAACACTTTATACTATTGATTTCCTTGCATAATACAAACACAAACATTTCATAGTAGTACATACATGATTGATTTCAAACAATGTACTACAATTCAAACATTACATTTGATGTACTACATTTCATGGTGGTACAATCATGAACGATTAAACAATGGTGGAGTTACATATAGAAGGAACCAGAATAATTGTGTAAGGTAAATTGACGAATACAGGGGCCCATGTACTCATGAATTTACAGGTACGCATGAATTTTGGAAATTTCTATTTTGTCGACTACATCCAAACATTTGTTATGTGCGAGACTACATAGTTCAAACAATTGCAAACATGTTGCTATATGTGAGGGTTACGGCAGTATGATTAAACACGTACGTTCCAAGTTAGGAGCACTAACTAGTGGGCACGTAAACATTTACATGGAACAATCACACTTAGGGGTGATGTTGCTAAACATTGAACATAGAATGATCACACTTAGGTGTGGTGTTGTATACATTGAATTTGTGTGTGGGAATACACACGTACACCGAATGATCAAATGTCACACTAACACGTACACTTGGAACTAATCAGTAGTGTTCTGACTACTTCTAACATTTAGCAATTTTCGGGACGAAAATTCCTTCAACAAGGGGATGATGTGACAATCCGGCAATTCCGAATTAACCCCGTTAACGAAAGGTTAACAAAATCGAAACGAAATTTCACAATACTGAACTAGAGGGACTAATGGTGAACAAAACCAATTTCGAAATAATTAAACTACAAGGTTTAATCTTACAATTGTGTCAAAGTTTGCAATTTTGACTTTGGATAGTCAAAATTCGGATTTCTCTCAATTGAAACCGAAATTCGATGATTAATCCACATTATTGCTAAATTAAACACTCATATAACTCACCTTTATGATATTAACTGTAATTATTAGTTATAACTTTAGAAACGACCGAAATTAATTAATAGTAAGTCAAAAAGTTGAAACCGAAGCTTTTGGTCATCAAGTCCATGCAATTTGATCATAATTCTCAAAATTGAATTTGCAAAAGCTCTAGTCGGCACTATTAGGAGTTGTTTCATATCACAATTCGATCACAAGAACTCGGGATTTAAGATCACGATCAAGAGCTTGGCCGAATTTCAACCCTAAAGTCGAGATACTTCAATTGGATATCAAATCAAGTGAGTTTTCATTCCTACACCATCTAATATGCCGATTAAGCAAAACCATATAGCAATTTCTGGTCACAACATCGATTTGATAAAGATCTAATTCTAGGGTTCTAACTAGAAAACGTTTTGGGGTTTTCTATTCAAAAGTGTTCAAAAATCAAATTGATTGTTATCATCAGTTTCAGATGAGTTCGAATAAGCAGAAACACATCTTCTTAATTCAAAATTCTAATATCGAATCACAATAATTTGGTTATTAGGGTTCTTTACATAAACGCTTTGGGGTTTTGATTCAAACAAGTTTGATAATTTAATTAAATTATACAGAGAGGTTCGTAATTCTCCTTTTACTGAAATCCCTATATTAATTTCATAAAAGAATAACGAATTGTTCAAGATCGAGTTTTTAGTGTTCTTGAGTTAAAAAGGTTTGGGAATTTTGATGAAAACAAACACGAAATCCAAATTAAATTGTTCAGATATTTTCGGAAAATTGTATTTATTAGAAACCATATGATTTTAAGGATTAACACTAATGAATTCAATCAAATCAACATATGGGATTAGAAATGAGAGTTCGATCCTATGTACACCAAATTAAACGATTATGGCCATCTAATTTCAAAGTGGAACTACAATGGGCCTCGACTTGGGTAATGGGCCTTAAGCCCTATGATGAAAGGATCGATTGGATATGAATTGTAGTCCAATTAGAAACAAGGTGGGTTCGGTTATGGGAACATGGGGAAACCGGCTGTTTAGGTGTTAAAAGAATTAACCGAGAACTTTTGATACAAATGGTGAATGTGCTGAGATGGTAGATGTGGTGTGAGGCGTGAGGAAGGTCGTGGGTTCGAGACCATGCCTCACTGGTTTTGCATCAAATTGTTATTTTTAGTAGTTTTGTCACAAATTGTTTTATTTCAAGTCCGTTTCGACCCGTTCAAGTTGCGTTGGAACCGTAACGAAATCCCGAACAAAATAAAACAATAAAATTTATAATTTGATCAGAAATTATGGTCGCGTATATTTACTTGTACATAAACATAATATTGTATGTTTATGTGGTTTAAACCAATGAACACAAATTCACGTACACTCTTGTACGTGCATTTCTAACAATCTAACATACGTGTGTTAACACGTATGTGATTACAAACACAAAACGAAATCTCGAATAACACAACGTTATTGTTTAAAACACAGATTATTCGTAGAGGGCTATCTACGCGATTTCACGTCTGTTTGATCATTCTGGTTGCTATCAAAGGTGCGTACACGGCCCCTTTCTTATTTTAATTGTTTTAGGGGAGAAAACATGTGCAACAAACATTTTTAGATACATATCACTTGCATGAGTTAGTTGTTTACATTAAGTGCAAACATAGCATTACAAAGCCTTACACTTCGAACCGTTTAGTTTGCCGTAGCGCAAAGCGTGGTAGTTGGAAATAGATCTATTAGGTTTGACAAACCTCACTTGGTAGATGGGATCTACGCAGGTGTTTGACTGACCAAACACACATTACTATTGTTTGTGCTAGACAATAGTGGCAAGGCAAAAACATGCTATAGCATGGCAATCGTCAGTTTCGGTGTCGACCACTTATGTAAATAGTACAATGACTAGCTATCATAACTATGTAATGTGTGATTATGTGATCAACAAACATTTCTTACAAACAGCTTGTTCAAACAGTTGGTTCAAATATTTGTGGTTACTCATACAAACCTGTGTATGCACCAACCTTTGTGTTGACTTGATTTACATGTTTTCTCAGGACACTAAGGCACAAGCAAGGACAAGCAGGGACTAGGATGTTGAGTCTCATGCATACATTTCAGTTCAAGTGTTTTAGCTTTGATCAATTAAGTCATTGAATGTTATTGGAATTGTACTTTACATTTTCAAACCGTTACGTTTTGTTATTGGTTTTTAAAACGCTTCCGCAAACATTGAAACTTTGATATTACAATTTTACACCAAAGTATGTTTGAATATCATATAGAGGTCTTCGTTATGTCTAATGATCTGAGATCCTGGTTTGTCACGTCCCAAATGGTATGATTCCGTTAGTTGAAAATTGGGGGTGTGACACAAAGAATTAGGGTTCTAGAGAAAATGGATTCCTAAATCATATAAATAATTAAATATTGGGGATTTAATAACAAGCAAGTTCATAAAACATGTTATCAACTAAACAAATATTGATAACGTCATGTAGAGATTAAAACAGTTGAGAGATCATGAGGATCAAAACGCCCTTTAAGGTGTTGGGTGTTGATTTAATTATTAACACCTAGACCTCAGGAGCGTTCATAAGATATATAACTAACCTAGATGGTTTAATTAAATTGTCTAGGCTTAGTTAATCTATGTATTGAAAAGCAATCACTTGAAATATCAAAGTCTAATAACGGGCCGAGATTGGCCCAATGGGCTTAACCTAAGCCCATCACATGTTAAATATCTTGTCATTTAAATTAATTATGTTTGAATAAAAGAAACTAACCATAAACTTTATCAAATTATTATTTAACCTAAAATAAAATAACTTAGAAACGTTTTAATTAAAGACTTGAAATGAAATCGTGGGATATGGGTTACTAATGGGTAATGAGTTAGACTAGTCAGATGAAATCTTAGAAACACATTAGCACATAGGACACTTAGTTGCACACCGAGACCGAGACCCTAGATACGTCTATTATAAGTACTTATCGTATACGAATTTTCTTAAAACAATTCAGGGACTGAAGAAACATAGTCTACAAGCAAGAGCGCGCATTATCTGTTGTGGTTTCATTCTTAGCAACACAGGTGAGTTCATTGCCCCTTTTCTAAACATTTTTGTTTTCAAACGCGGGGCTGAGAAGCATGCGTAAATCTTTTTATTTAATCTGTTTTATGTATATGCTTTTACTTATTTTATGCTTTATATATGCTTGTTATACTCCTAGACTCTTGTCTAGGTAATTGTTATGCTGAATGAACTATCAAGTTAATTAATTACTCTTATGGGTAATAACTTAATTATAAACTCTAAACAAACCCTTAGTCCATCGAGTTCAAATTCCATAATCTAAACTCAAAGTGAAATCAAAAG
This sequence comes from Mikania micrantha, assembly GCA_009363875.1. Lineage (NCBI taxonomy): Eukaryota > Viridiplantae > Streptophyta > Magnoliopsida > Asterales > Asteraceae > Mikania > Mikania micrantha. Next base: position 315,112 of record SZYD01000833.1, on the reverse strand, counting down.
AACTAAAGCTAAAGATCGAATGCAATCGAATCTAATCCAGTATGTGATCAGTAATTAAAGATCCTACTCCATAATCTACAATCATTGTGAAATCATGGAAATCTAAAGAGCAGAATCAAGAGAATCATGGGAATCATTACCGTGTGTGAATCATTGAAATAATGAAATCATTAAGACCTAATGAAATCATTAATTGCTTAAGCTCAGGTGGATGTCAATTGTATGTAAATCAAGACCACGTGTAACACACGGAAAGTCCTATCACAGTAGTAGACACTTGTAGTCAAGCTACATGGGCATAACTTTAACAATCAAATGAAATCAAGAGAATCAAGAAGATCAGAATCAAAGGATATCCCAAAGTCCCGACGCGTACAGTAGACCTTGTGGGTCAAGCTGATATGGGCAAATCATGAAAGTCCCGACGCATACAGGTAAACTCCTTGTGGGTCATGCCTAATATGGGATGTGATGTTGCAAACATTGGGTTTTGTGTGTGAGTGCACACACGTACACAGAATGATCAACTATCGCACTAACACGTACAATCTGAACTCACAAGTAGTTTTCCTAACTACTTCTAATATCTAGCAATTTTCGGGACGAAAATTCTTTCAACAAGGGGATAATGTGACAATCCGGCAATTCCGGTTAACACCGTTAGCCGGAAATTAACGAAAATAAGGTGAAATTATTCGAAATCAAATTATAAGGATTAAATTTACACAAAATAAATTATAATACATTTAAATTATAAGAATAAACGTTAGAACTATAAGGAATGGTTAATTTTGACTATTGAAGTCAAAATTCGAATTGTTTAGCAATTGAAATTCGAATTTCATGTTAAAAAGCAATTATGAAACGAATTAATCACTCAAATAACTTACACTGATGATTATCAACCGTTGTTATCAGTTATTAACATATTAATGTTCGAATTAAACGAGTTAATGAACCACAAAGTGAAACCGTCACTAGGTGGCTATCAAACTCACAAAATTGGATCACAATTCACGCAATTAAACACCCAGAAACTCTAGTCGGCTTCTTTTGTGTTGTTTTCATACAACAATTCGATCCCAAGAACTCCAGACAGAAGAATCCGATCGTGGGTCGACCGAACTCAAGCTACAAGAGGAATTACAACAATTCGATATCAAAACAGGTAATAATCGATCTATCTATGACCTAAACAGGCCGATCAAGCATAACCCCATGATGATTCATGGTTCTAACATCGAATTGTACGTGTTCGATTGTTAGGGTTCATAGTATGGGACGAATTGGGGGTTTTTTTAACTAAACAAACTTAAAAATCAAATTAAAAGATATGTGCAGATTCCCAATAAGGTTCTAAACGAAATCCCTAAGATAAACACAACTAACCATATCGAATTTTAGGATTTTAATTTCTAGGGTTCATCACATAAAATGAATTGGGGGTTTTCATGAAAACGAATTTAAAAATCAAATTGGATGTTATCTGTAGCTTCAGAAAATATCGATTAAGGTTAGTCCTAAATCAATTTCGAGTTGTAACATCGAATTAATGGATTTTGAAATGTAGGGTTCTTGACAAAAGTTGATTTGGGGGTTTTCGAAGGAATGAGTTTAAAAATCAAATTAATTGTAATCCTCAGTTTCAGAATCTTCCGATTAACATAAACCCTATGTTAATCTCACATAACAACAACGAATTGTTTAATTTTGGGTTCTAGGGTTCCTCATAGGATCGGATTTGGGGATTTTTGTTCAAACTAATGTTAAAATCAAATTAAACATTACAGATAGATTTGTAATGGTCTGTGTAGTGAAAACCCTATGAATCTAAGACCTGAAATTAACGAATTTCACCAAATTGAATTGGAATTGATAAGGTTCGAGTTCGAACCTATCTAAACCAATATGGATCGGGTTTTGTAAACAAAATGTCAAATTAAAACTATCTATGAACTCGTTTGGATCCATAGAAACAAAGCCCTATAGTTTTAAGCTTAATTGGATTCGAATTGGAGCCCAATTGGATGTTAGTTGGTTCAGCTAGTTAAACAAAGGGGAACCCACTGTTAAAGGTTTAAAAAAAATTCATTTCTAAACTCTAATGCAAATGTGAAGTTGGGTCAGATGGTAGGATGGGTGTGTTTGGTCTGGGAGGTTTCAGGTTCGAACCTGGGGGCTTCTGGTTTTTCACAAAAACACCATTTTTGGTGTTTTGCCTATATCTTTTTTCATATTAACTCTGTTTCAGTCCGTTCGAATTTCGTTGGAACCGTAATGAAAATACGAACAACATGAAACTATAAAATTCATATTTTTAACCCGAAAACATAATCACGTATAATTGCGCATATTTAAATAAAATCGTATACGACTAAGCGATTTAATTAAACGATTTTAAAGACACGCGTACTTACATATGTACGTTTCTAACAATCTAACATACGTGTGTTAACACGTATGTGATTTCAAACACATTAAACGACATCCCGAATAACACAACGTTATTGTTAAAACACAGATTCTTCGTAGAGGTTATTTACGCAGTTCCACGTGTGTTGATCATTCTGTTTGCTAGCAAAGGTGCGTAAACGGCCCCTTTTTACATTTACTGTTTTGGGGGAGAAAACATGTGCAAACAAACTCTTTTAGATACATATCACTTGCATGAATTAGCTGTTTACTATAAGCGCGAACATAACACTAAAAGTCCTTACATTTCGAACCGATTAGTTTGCCGTAGTGCAAAGCATGGTAGTTGAAGATAGATCTATTGGGTTTGACAAACCTCACTTGGTAGACTGGAGGGCTACGCAAGTGTTTAACTAGCCAATTCAACATTTCTATTGTTTGTGTTAGACAATAGTGGAAAGGCAAAGCATGCAATAGCATGCAACAGTCAGCTTCGGTGGCGATCACTTATGTAAATAGTACAATGACTAGCTATCATGACTATTCAATATGTGATTATGTGATCTGCAAACATTTCTTACAAACAGCTTGTTCAAACATTTGGTTCAAACATTTGTGATTATTCATACAAACCTGTGTATGCACCAACCTTTGTGTTGACTTGATTTACATGTTTTCTCAGGACACTAAGGCACAAGCAAGGACAAGCAGGAACTAGGACGTTGAGTCTCATGCATACAGTTTATTTTGATTGTTGATTTAAAACATTGAACATTGTATTTACGGTTTTGCAACTGTTACATTTGGTTATTGGTTTTCAAATGCTTCCGCAAATGTTAAACTTTGATTTTACAAATTAAGACTAAATTATGTTTGAAAGCATATAGAGGTCTTTCGCTGTGTCTAATGACTGAGATCCTGGTTTGTCATGCCCTAAATGGTATGACTCCGTTAGTGGAAAATTGGGGGTGTTACAATTCTATTCATCCTGGTGCAACAAAAATGTATCAAGACCTTCGAAAGGATTATTGGTGGCCAGGTATGAAGTTTAATGTAATGCAATACGTAATCAAAAATTTTTGACATGTGTGCAAGTAAAAGCGGAACATCAGAAACCATATGGTTATGTTCAACCTTTAGAAGTCCCGGAATGGAAGTGGGAACACATCACTATGGATTTTATTACTAAGTTGCCTCTCATGACTTGTGGCATGACATGAGGACTACCTATTCAAGAACTGGCATTCCTATTGAGATTAAAGACTAATTTACGAATGTGGTTTAGATGTTTTAATTATGATTGAAGATTATGTGATAATTTCCGCTGCTATGATATACGATTATTCTACGGTTTAAGAACTACGTTTTTTATGCTTTGCCAACCGAGGGGACTCCCGGGGTTCGGGGCCTCTCATTTCTCCTCTAAAATTTTAAAATTTTCCTCTTAAATTTGATATCATTGTCTAATAATTAATCATCTTTTTATAATTTTTAAGATAAGAAAACTATGTAATTGAACATAATCCTCATATGATAACTCAACATTATATAAATAACACTTGCATAGCCACTTATTTTAATGATGACAAAGAATGTGTGGTTTAAATTAAATCTCATTAAAGTTATTTTTTATTGAAAACTTATTTTAATTAATATGACTTTTTTATGTCCGTGTGAGTTACTTATATGGTAAGCCTCCGACTTCCCCTTAATATCCGACTAATCGAGAGGAACAGATAAAGCGCGACCGTAAGCAATTGAGTCGATGACCTCCTATATAAGGCTGACGGCCTGGCAAAGCAGGTCTTAGCATGTTTAACAGGTTTCAGACGACGCAATTAATGCAAATATAAAACATGAAAACGACTTGTTTAACATTTGGTTTGGTAGTATAAACATGACAGTTTTCTATTTTATGTAGCAAAAAAGAAAGATGATTAAGTCTATCCTATTAATTTTTATTATTTAAAAAAATATAAAATCAAATAATATATTTTTTGTTAAACAGGTTTAATCGTGTCTTAACATGTAACCATTTTACTAGCCCTACTCTAATGTGACTTGATTTGAAACACATATTATTTCTCATTATTAAAAATAAATGACTATAAAAGAATTTAAAGGTTATTTCTTTAGAACTAAAATTTCTATATATATACCCATTGAATTATATCGTAATTGAGGAGTTTTTAAGTTGTAGCCAGTGTTGTCAGAACTGGACCGGACCGGGAACCGGACACTCGACCGGCTCAAAATAGGCATGGGAACTGGATTCAAGCCAACCGGCCGGTTGAGCAGGTTCAGCGGTCGGACCGGATTTCAGTTTTTTTTTTTTTACTAAAATCCAAATAATAAAACATTAAAACTAAATCCTATATATTTTTTAATATGTTTATGCTTGTTTAAACATCCTACTACTAATAAATGATTCCAAATAAATGCCACATGGCATTCTCTCACCCACTTTCTAATTTAATTTAAATGATCATTAATAAAAAAATTCTTTTATATAAAATTATATTTAAGGAATGTTTAATTAAAAACTTTTTCTAATTAATTGTGTTAAATCCTATTAATATTATTTTTTTTATAGAACAAAACTATGTTTTTGTTTTATTTTAGATTGAAACAAAGTTTGTTATTTTTCAAATATTAAACCTATTAACAATTTATTACAAAAATATATTAATTGATAACAACTTTTTAAATTTTTGGAATTCATAATATAAGAATAAACTCAATAAAAAAATTTAATTTCAAATAAAACACAAATGCGACGTAAAAAAATGTTAAAGATTTAAATCATAATTATACTTTTATTTTATATTGTTTTATGTAATAAAATTCTTTTAATTATGTACTTCAATTTAATAAAACATCAAAAGTGACATGATTTTTATTTTTAAACACGTGTAATACACGGGTCTATAAGCTAGTTAATTATATTAATTATGTTTTTTTAAATTTGTTTATAATTGTATAATTTTTTTGGAATATATTATATATTTATTATGTTATCCGATTCTTAAATTCGGTCCGACAGATTCGACCAGTAACTAGTACGACGTCCGGTTCGATTCTGAAAACATTGGTTGCAGCCAATGCGTAGCAAAAGTAATGGTACACCGTACACACTTAAAAGTTAAAACCCAGATAATAATTCATGTCTGCTTTGAAATAGCCTACCGCAAATTTCTTTGAAAGAGAATCAGTTTTTCCCTATTTTTCTTTCTTATCATATATTTCATATAAGAATTATTAAAACAACCTTTGCATGCTAATTTATTTGAAGAACCGAGTATACTATTATTATTATAAAAATTTGGTATGAGATAATAATAACGGAGTTATTTTAATTTAATTTTATAAAGGAAATTAAGAAAAAATAAACTAAAAGATATTTAAAATTCACCCGGCGTAAGACCATGTGTAGTGGTAAAACTCACATTATTTCACGTATGTGTCACATAGTCGTCCCGTAAACAACTAATATAATCATCTCCTAATCATTCAACGCATCATCACATGCATTATCATTACCCGTTTATCAAGTCACCGTCTTCTTTCATGCTGTGACAATGGTCACGTATGTAAGGGTTACCCCCAATCACGGGCCTTGTGTAATGATAAGGAGGCGTTATAGGGGCTTGAGGAGTCTCAGTTGATGTGGTCACGCCCCACTACACGTACCGTAACGTGATATATGAGAAAATACTAAGTGAAAGAGTACCAAGTAAGGTCACACCCCTCCTCATGGAGATTAACACATGATACCGAGTGTCCTAATAAATGGATGCAGCTAGACGCAACGCTACCTTACCACGTGGCATGTACGGTCAAATGCCGGTGCCAACAGGGGACACGTTGTTCCCAAATCGTTTTGTTAACATTTGACTGCTGTTATCGTTGACATATTCTTCGTGGGCTCAACCTACTAAAGTCAAAAGTATGAATAACAAATTTAATTAAATAATCATATAATATTCTATTTTATTATATCTTATATTTAAATTGGTCTCTTATACCCTTGTACCAAACCCAATTCCATGAAATTTTGGATACGTGTAGTATTAAATAATAATTGTTGTATTGATCTATAAAATATCAAATTAATCAATTCATATTTTTGTACGACGTTATTAACATGGGCGACCCAATATTTCTCAGATCGGTTCCTTCTTTTAAGTTTTAAGATAGATTATTGTGAATCATGAGTCATTTTAAAAAAAAAAAAATTAAAAATTTGGTTTATGGTTTGAATATAAAAATAGACGTTTTTTAAAACAAGTGATATAACGTTTGTAAAAGGCAAAAACCCATAAAAAAAACTTTAAAATATAAGGTTTTTTTTTTTTTTTTAATTTCTATCAACATTGTGATATAATTGTTGCAACATTGAGTATTTGAGTTAATAGAAATAAGTGTACCAGAAAGAAAAATGAACTCATATGGAAAAAAAATTAGGTCCGTTACTACTTATCTATCAATCGTTACGACTCATATTGTTTTGTGGCCATATTAAAAATATCATTAGTCTTGGTTTTATTTGCTTAATATTTTTATTTTTATTTTCTGATTTTTTTATTTATAAGTTGTCTATTTATTTTATAAATTATAAAATTATATTATTTTTCGGTTTCCTTATGTTTTTTTATATAGTAACTTTATTCAAATTTAACAAATTGGATAATAGAGTCGTTAATTTTTAGTAGAAGAAATAAATATCTTCCTTTTCTAATAAAGGAGTATTAATAGGAGACACATGTCGCATTCTCATTAAATCTGACAATATTTTTCCCGCTTCTCTCTCCTAACAAATATTATTAACTTTTAGTAAGTAAATATTAAAAAAAATATTTTTTTCTTAATTTATTAATTTACTAATTTATTACAAGTTAATAAATAATAATTCAATTATATCTTATCTTAAATATAATTATATAATTATTAAATATTTATTAATATTTAGTGTTAATAAAGTATAATGTTTACTATTCAACCCGTGTAATACACGAGTTTTCTAGGCTAGTCTTAAAATATATATGTATATATATATGTATGTATGCATGTATGCATGCATGTATGTATGTATGTATGTATGTATGTATGTATGTATGTATGTAAGTAAATTTTTTTGAAGAGTATTTGGTTCACTATCATTACTCGAGTTCGATTCTTAATGTGAGATTTCAACCAACCTAATTGTTTTATATTTTAGGTCAAACCGGTTATGAAATTATTTATAGTTATCGATTATATAATCAATTCTAACTGGCTGTTAGAGACCATTTTTCGATTTCAAGGGTACGAACTAGTTATTCTAACCAGCTTTACTAATTAACCAATCCAGTGGTAAAAAAGAGTTATTCAATCTAAAAATTTTTTTTTATTATGAATATTTTATTAAAGAATTCAGAAAAATAAATATAATCTAAATGTTTTATACATGGTTGTATAAGTCGCTATGCGCTAGTCGGGCGGCGACGTACCGCCTAGGGATTAATCGGCGCAAGGCGGATTGGAATTTTTATATGTAATTTTACAAATATATATTATACACACACATCAATATCAAAAATTTAATATAATACTTCAAATAATTTTAGAAAATATACTTAAATATACTAAAAAAGTACTTTAAAGTGCAAACTTAAACACTGAGTTCAAAGTTTAGAGATAAATTTCGATGTTAACTGCGTGGATTCGATGTTTCAGAGACATATTAAAGATTTTTGGTTGAGAAATGTCTAAATAATAATGAAATTGGTCCCTTTTTACCATAAAAAAGTCAAAAAAAGTCAAAAAAGTGAAAAAAAAATAAAAATCTGATTGGGCCGCCTAGGCCGCTTAGTCCCCGTCTAGGCCGCCTAGCACCGCCTAGGCCAAAAATTAGACAGTAGATGGGCGCCTAGCGCCTAGGCACTATCATTACTCGAGTTCGATTCTTAATGTGAGATTTCAACCAACCTAATTGTTTTATATTTTAGGTCAAACCGGTTATGAAATTATTTATAGTTATCGATTATATAATCAATTCTAACTGGCTGTTAGAGACCATTTTTCGATTTCAAGGGTACGAACTAGTTATTCTAACCAGCTTTACTAATTAACCAATCCAGTGGTAAAAAAGAGTTATTCAATCTAAAAATTTTTTTTATTATGAATATTTTATTAAAGAATTCAGAAAAATAAATATAATCTAAATGTTTTATACATGGTTGTATAAGTCGCTATGCGCTAGTCGGGCGGCGACGTACCGCCTAGGGATTAATCGGCGCAAGGCGGATTGGAATTTTTATATGTAATTTTACAAATATATATTATACACACACATCAATATCAAAAATTTAATATAATACTTCAAATAATTTTAGAAAATATACTTAAATATACTAAAAAGTACTTTAAAGTGCAAACTTAAACACTGAGTTCAAAGTTTAGAGATAAATTTCGATGTTAACTGCGTGGATTCGATGTTTCAGAGACATATTAAAGATTTTTGGTTGAGAAATGTCTAAATAATAATGAAATTGGTCCCTTTTTACCATAAAAAAGTCAAAAAAAGTCAAAAAAGTGAAAAAAAAATAAAAATCTGATTGGGCCGCCTAGGCCGCTTAGTCCCCGTCTAGGCCGCCTAGCACCGCCTAGGCCAAAAATTAGACAGTAGATGGGCGCCTAGCGCCTAGGCACTATCATTACTCGAGTTCGATTCTTAATGTGAGATTTCAACCAACCTAATTGTTTTATATTTTAGGTCAAACCGGTTATGAAATTATTTATAGTTATCGATTATATAATCAATTCTAACTGGCTGTTAGAGACCATTTTTCGATTTCAAGGGTACGAACTAGTTATTCTAACCAGCTTTACTAATTAACCAATCCAGTGGTAAAAAAGAGTTATTCAATCTAAAAAAATTTTTTTATTATGAATATTTTATTAAAGAATTCAGAAAAATAAATATAATCTAAATGTTTTATACATGGTTGTATAAGTCGCTATGCGCTAGTCGGGCGGCGACGTACCGCCTAGGGATTAATCGGCGCAAGGCGGATTGGAATTTTTATATGTAATTTTACAAATATATATTATACACACACATCAATATCAATAATTTAATATAATACTTCAAATAATTTTAGAAAATATACTTAAATATACTAAAAAAGTACTTTAAAGTGCAAACTTAAACACTGAGTTCAAAGTTTAGAGATAAATTTCGATGTTAACTGCGTGGATTCGATGTTTCAGAGACATATTAAAGATTTTTGGTTGAGAAATGTCTAAATAATAATGAAATTGGTCCTTTTTTACCATAAAAAAGTCAAAAAAAGTCAAAAAAGTGAAAAAAAAATAAAAATCTGATTGGGCCGCCTAGGCCGCTTAGTCCCCGTCTAGGCCGCCTAGCACCGCCTAGGCCAAAAATTAGACAGTAGATGGGCGCCTAGCGCCTAGGCACTATCATTACTCGAGTTCGATTCTTAATGTGAGATTTCAACCAACCTAATTGTTTTATATTTTAGGTCAAACCGGTTATGAAATTATTTATAGTTATCGATTATATAATCAATTCTAACTGGCTGTTAGAGACCATTTTTCGATTTCAAGGGTACGAACTAGTTATTCTAACCAGCTTTACTAATTAACCAATCCAGTGGTAAAAAAGAGTTATTCAATCTAAAAAAATTTTTTTATTATGAATATTTTATTAAAGAATTCAGAAAAATAAATATAATCTAAATGTTTTATACATGGTTGTATAAGTCGCTATGCGCTAGTCGGGCGGCGACGTACCGCCTAGAGATTAATCGGCGCAAGACGGATTGGAATTTTTATATGTAATTTTACAAATATATATTATACACACACATCAATATCAATAATTTAATATAATACTTCAAATAATTTTAGAAAATATACTTAAATATACTAAAAAAGTACTTTAAAGTGCAAACTTAAACACTGAGTTCAAAGTTTAGAGATAAATTTCGATGTTAACTGCGTGGATTCGATGTTTCAGAGACATATTAAAGATTTTTGGTTGAGAAATGTCTAAATAATAATGAAATTGGTCCCTTTTTACCATAAAAAAGTCAAAAAAAGTCAAAAAAGTGAAAAAAAAATAAAAATCTGATTGGGCCGCCTAGGCCGCTTAGTCCCCGTCTAGGCCGCCTAGCACCGCCTAGGCCAAAAATTAGACAGTAGATGGGCGCCTAGCGCCTAGGCACTATCATTACTCGAGTTCGATTCTTAATGTGAGATTTCAACCAACCTAATTGTTTTATATTTTAGGTCAAACCGGTTATGAAATTATTTATAGTTATCGATTATATAATCAATTCTAACTGCCTGTTAGAGACCATTTTTCGATTTCAAGGGTACGAACTAGTTATTCTAACCAGCTTTACTAATTAACCAATCCAGTGGTAAAAAAGAGTTATTCAATCTAAAAAATTTTTTTTATTATGAATATTTTATTAAAGAATTCAGAAAAATAAATATAATCTAAATGTTTTATACATGGTTGTAGAAGTCGCTAGGCGCTAGTCGGGCGGCGACGTACCGCCTAGGTATTAATCGGCGCAAGGCGGATTGGAATTTTTATATGTAATTTTACAAATATATATTATACACACACATCAATATCAATAATTTAATATAATACTTCAAATAATTTTAGAAAATATACTTAAATATACTAAAAAAAGTACTTTAAAGTGCAAACTTAAACACTGAGTTCAAAGTTTAGAGATGAATTTCGATGTTAACTGCGTGGATTCGATGTTTCAGAGACATATTAAAGATTTTTGGTTGAGAAATGTTTAAATAATAATGAAATTGGTCCCTTTTTACCATAAAAAAGTCAAAAAAAGTCAAAAAAGTGAAAAAAAAATAAAAATCTGATTGGGCCGCCTAGGCCGCTTAGTCCCCGTCTAGGCCGCCTAGCACCGTCTAGGCCAAAAATTAGACAGTAGATGGGCGCCTCCTATGCCGATTTTTACAACATTGGTTTTGTATATGTAAATATAAACAATTTTTTTATCTTCCCCAAATATACACTTTTGCTTTATTAGACCACACGCAATGGAAGCCCCGCTCGGCCAGGGCCACTTCCCCGCCGCGGGGTTGCACGGGAACACCGCCCCTCGGCCAGCGGTGCCCCGCTCAAGTGGCCCCAACGGCTCCTGCTCCCCGTCGAGTTTCATGGATTTTGATTGGTTGGTTTATTTGACCGTTTTTCAACGGTAATAAACAAAAAAAAAACAACTTTTTAAAACTAAATAAATACCCAACCTTTTTTACCCAAAAAACCACCCAAATCTCTTCATCTTTCATGTTTCTCTCTATATTTTAAAAAAAAAAAACACAAACATGAATCCAAGGCCTAACAATCCCAATCCCGAATTCAACCCGTTCTCATACGATCCCGAATCGCTTAGAAATTTATTGGTTCAACTACAACAAAACCCAAACATCCAACACTTTCAACAACATCCACCAAACTTCCAATCTCCTTCAAACTTTCAACCCGGTTTTGCTCCCTTCTCTCAACCTAGGTTCGAATCTGATTTTGTGTCACCGAGCCAACATGATAACGAGGTCGTGCCGGAGACACAAGACACTCAGAAACGCAAAAAAGGTAAGAAAAACAAACAGCCGGCTGGAACAGGGCCGAGTAGTGGTCCAATGACACCGAAGCAATGGACTCACGATGAAGAAATCGCTCTCGGAAGATGTTACATGGACGAATCCGAGAACAAAACCAAAGGTAAAAAGTTTATTACTTAGTTTTGTTATATATTGTTTTAAAGGATTCAATTTTTTAACATACTTTTGAAAATTTTTTTTGTAGGTAACTCGCAAAAACGGGAAAATTTTTGGAAAAAAGTAACCGTTAGTTGGCACAATGTGATGGGATTCGATGCCGAATACTGCACATATCATCAACTAAATTCAAAGTGGAAGGATATGTGCACCAAGTTAACAAAGTTTAGTGGGATCTATAGCAACTGCGCAAACAACCGAAAAAGCGGGATGAGCGACGAGAACGTTTTGAAATGGGCCGAAAAGGAATACCAACTAAAGAGTAACGGCCAAACGTTTAACCACTACCACGTTTGGGTGGCGATAAAAGACTCGCCAAAATTCCGTGTTCTTTGCCAAGAAGGTAACGAGGTCCAAGGTTCTTCAAAAAGAACCAAAAATTCCGAATCGAACGAGTATTCGCCGGGGGGTTCGACCGCACATACAAATAACGCGGTTAACCTAGAGGATGACGAAGAAGAAGCCGAGTTCGACACCCCACCGGAACCGGTTAGACCGACGGGTCGAGATACAACAAAACGGGCGTCCTCTTCGAGTCGTCAAACCGTATCCTCTAACACGTCAACAACCGAACTCGCTGATCAACTCCAAGCTTTCACAACTTTTCAAAAACTAAAACACGAAGAAAGGAAAAAAATGCACGAAGAGAAAACTTTCCGATCCGACCTCAGAGCACTTGAGTCTTTGCCTCCCGACATGCTCGACGACGAAGATCGTGAAATAATGCAAAAAATGAAAAAGAAACTCTTGGATAAATATCGTTAAATTTTATTTGAATTGTTAGTTTTTTTTGTATGGTTTTTTTTATTTAAATTTGCAATGTAATTTTTATTTTATTTGTATCTTTATTTGAACTGTTTAATTAAATTCTAAGTTTATTATTTTTTGTTTGCAAAAAAAAATTAAATAAATCAATTAAATTTAAAAAATGTTGATGACGTGGAATAGTGGGGAAGGGTTTTCAGTGGGGTGACCATTGTGGGTGATTAAGGTTTTAAGTGGGGTGACCATTGTGGGTGATTAAGGTTTTCAGTGGGGTGATGACGTGGCATGAAATTTCAGTGGGGAAGGGTTTTCAGTGGGGTGACCGCTGTGGATAGTCTTATTGACGATTTCAAAACTGTATAAAAGAAGGGAGTTATTTAGCGCAACCGTTAGTAAAAAGTCCTGATTTTTTATTTCGTTTAGGGCCCAAAATGGGTGGGTCGGCCCGTAATATCACCCCTGGCCTAATCGGTGTTTCCACCAGCAGTCCAACACCATTATGCGTGGCAAAATGGACAGGTTGGGTCGGGTTTGGTAACGTGTCAGAACGAGTTTTAAGCAAAATTAGTTCGGGTTTAAATGGATTGTTCTTAAAAAAAATCAATTTAATTTAACTTTAGATGTGTTATAAGTAAACAAATAGTTCATTTGGATAATTTTTAATGATTTTCTTATCAAATATGTTATTAATCATTCTTAAATGTTTGAATCCATTGCATTTGTATACTTTTTTGGTTACTTGTCTTGACCCGCATTGTGTTTAAGTGCTACACATCTCAACTCATTCAATATTATGATGTTACTTATTTCAACTCATTATACTACAATTGTTTACCAAAACGAACCAATTTGCTTTAATTTGGGTAAAAATTGCCACATCTAAGCACTATCATCTACGCTTTGCAATTATGATAATCATTTCCATCATCGTCGTCCCCATCTACAGGTCTGATTTCCAGATGATAAAAATCTACATCATCTCCATAACATCCTTAGGCGCCACAAATCAATTGATGATGGTGAGGTTAGGAAGAACAAGATCTGTACCTCCGGTCGGCCACCTATCCTCCTGAAAAAACAAATTTCACTTAACAATCCATAATAAGAAATTCGTCATCATAAATATATTCCAAAACGATCAATATGGATCCAATTACAATAGAAAGGCAGGTAAGCGAGCAACAAGCTGCGCCGCCACCCCCTTTTGAATGGCAAATCCGATCCTACTGAAAACAAAGTTAGCGTTCTTCGGTGTCGATGAATTACTGTGGACGACCTGCTGAACTCTTTTCAGAAATGTAGCAGCATCGGGGGCAAGAGACCCAAAAGTATCGAAAGCAAACGGAATGAAGGCATGTTGATTCTCGGCACACGCCTTCTCGTGCTTAGCAATTTTTCCCAATTCTGCCTTAACACGGTCTGCCTAGCGACAAACCCGGTGTCCCTAAGCCCAACAAGGGGGACACCCCAGTAAGGTCTACACAAGCATGCTTCCCCCTGCCCATCCAAACACAAGAATGTCCGCTGGTCGAAGAGTAGACTTTCCCTCACACGGATCTGACAAGAAATTCACGGGAGCCTCTTTTTTTGTCGAGATTTCTGCCCGTTTTAACACATCACAAAGGACATCTCTGACGAAATCATGTCTGTATTTAAACCCTGGGAGTTCTTTGCAATGACCGCATGTTCACCGAATTTATCTAAACAAACTTTACTGCAGTTCGGGGCCTCGCAAGGATGCGCTTCAGTGGTTCTATCGGTGTACGCCAATGTGGAACTAACTTATTTAGCAGAGGTCTGCCTCTTGAAACGAGAGGTTATGGGTTAAATCTTATGCAAATGTGTAATAATGGTGTAATTTAGGTTGAATCTAATGTTAGTCGTTCAAAAAAATCTCATTGTTTTAACTAATATACATAAACGTTCACTTCATTTATTTATTTAGAGTAAATTACGGTTTTAGCCTTTATGGTTTAACTGTTTTAACTATTTCGACCCAAAATAATTCTTCTATTATTTCAGGCCATGCGGTTTATACGACCAACGTTTTTACCTCCAACCATAGTTAGATATTGGGCCAAAAACCGTTATAAAAGTTAATTGATGGCCAAAACCGATAGTTGTCTAAACCACAGAGCTGAATTAAAAGAAGATTTTATTTAGGCTGAAATAGTTAAAGCACTTGACCATATGGACCAAAACCATAATTTACTCGTTTATTTATTTATTATTTATTTTACTCTTTTTAGTCCTGGAAAGAGTATTTTGATTATTTAAATATAATTTAACCAAAAAAAAAAAAAACTAATGCATGGTTACTAGTCTTAATGCCAAATATCATTACAAATTAAAACGGCAAACCCCAAACCTCTATTTTTAACGCCCAAAGTTGTTACTTTTAAAAATCACAAGGACCATTTATATAATCAACTCTATATTTATATTTATGTATCATACCTAAATTCAATTGAATGTAATACAAAGAATAATCTTCTTTGTTGAGTTAATTATGAGAAAACCTTATCAAATTATCATCTACAATTATCTATATTTATTAAAATAAAAGAATTGCTAAAAATCTTGTTTTTTTATATTTCTTTTATATTAAATGAGATAACACATATTATTATCTGGTATTTCTTATTTTGTACTTGTCCGTCTTATTAAATAGTGAATGATAATATTTTATATATTTAAATAAATTTAAATTTAATAACTATTATATTTTCTAACTAAAATGATTAAGAACTATTATTTAATTAATTATTTATTCAATTAGTGTAATAGATGATTTTTCTAAGTTAGTTTATTATATAAGAAATTATAAATTACGTTTAGAATAGTCAACACTTTTTCGTTTTAATGTTAAATAAATATGAAATATATAGTATGTGAAATATTTATAAGAAGTTTCAAAATCTTGAAGCCATCGTAACATGGGGAAATCATTTGTTGAATTTTTTTTTTTTTTATTTTGAACAGCTATACTATCCTACTCCTACACTACACCCAATATTACACTCTTGCTTGGGTTTGAACCCAAGACCTCCATTCTAAGAGGCAATGCCTCTACCAATTTGTTGAATTAAATATTATGAGACCACTTGATAGGAAATTGATTGTCTCTAGATGAATTAATAGGCGACTTTAAACATGTTTAATGAGATTTATGTGTGGTAGATCGTTGAATTATAGGTGATTGGGACAATGATTTGGGAATATTGACAATTTAAGTACAAAAAGATTAAATCAAACACATTACAGTCTAGTGGTATATTGGTAGTAAGATAAGGCTCAGGAAACAAATGATCTATGGTTTGAATATTCCTACTATATACAAGGATGTTTTCTCAAAGTATTGAGTTTCTTTCAGAACTGGTGACTTGATAGCAAATATGATCGGTTAGTACTACTAATGACCCGATGATACTATAGTGATCCGTTAGTATTTCGAAAATTAGCCGTTAAAAAAAGTTTAATTTATATTAACATTGTCATATATTAAAATGATATTCTTCTAATAAAATAAAAAAATTTCTTATATAAGTAGTATGAAATATCGCTTAAACACTCGCATTATCTTTATAGTAATTTAGCCACACAAAAAAAGGTTTTATTTTAATTTGTGAATATTTGTTCTTTTATAGGATGAAATAACAAAGTTAATATTCGACAACACGACTTCATGAAACATATGATAAAAATTGTTTGTTTATAAGATAATGATTGGGACCATGTAAATATTTGCTCGCCCTTACGTGACGCGTGCACGTAAGAGCATTAATATACTGGCTAGGCTAGATACTTATAAAATACACGGATTGAATAATTTATATAAACAATCTCGCCATTCTCAAATGTATTCTAATCTAACTATCTAATAAGTAAGGTTTTTTAAGAATGCATATTATGTTCTTATTGCACCTCAAACACATAAACAAAACTACAAACCCAATTTTAATTAATCAAATACTTAAAATCATTCATCATTTTGCTTTCTCACATTTTAAATACAAACATTACACACACATTCAAAGGATATGTATCCTTTTGTTCAAGAATGAACACGGAACTGAAATTAGAATACGAATAACACAATAATAAAGATTGCATATATATAACCAGACAAACAACAATTAACAATTATACGAAAACCAAGTTACATATAACTAATTTTGCTAATTATATGTAGCTATCAATATGAAAGATAAAAAATGAATATGTACTAGTTACACATATACGTAACAAGTTTATATATGTAATGCAAAATATTATATAACATATTAAATATACATAATTGGATACACATATATAACTTGCCGGTCACTTACATGTAACCTTGTTAATTAGTCCTATATACGTAACCTCATCACGTACATATGTAATAAGTGGTATAACACTTGTTGTATCTTTGCTAGTGTAAAGAGGAAACATCACCTATAAATGATATGTTGCTGCCCCTATATAACATTTGGTGTTAGATATGCCTAACACTATATGAAACTAAAGCCCAACCTTCACATCATCTTTTCTCTATGATTAATTTGTTGTTTTTTTTAAAACTTACAAAGTGAGGCATCATGACTATCATGCATTATGTCATGATGGTGAGGGTTGATAGCCACATAATTGCATCCTAAAGTCTTCATAACTGCAATTTACTGTTCATTTACTTTTTTTAATATATACATAAATATAATATATGAATTATAAAGACATGATTTAGAAATGATAAATAAATTTTCATGGTGGTTCTCAAGAAATAAAAAGAGAATCTCGCTAATATAAACCGTGTGAAACAACATTGTTTCGTAACATCATCATATATGACTAAGGATGTCCGCGGTGCGGGTCGGTCAGTTTTGTAAAATTAAAAGCAAAGTGGCCTAATCGGAACAAATTAAAAAAAGTATGAGTGACTTAATTGGAACAAAAAAAAGTATGAGTGACATAATCGAAACAACAAAAAATATATGAGTAACCTAATTGGAACAAAGCTGAAAGTTGGTTACATTTCTATAAAGTTACCTCTAAATTTTTCATATGTTAATATAATTTTTTAAAGGATTACAAGGCATGAAAACAATCTTTATTCATTTTGATTTGAGCGTAATATTGTTTTTTTTATTTAGTAAAATAATTTTTACATGATTATATACTATTATATGATGGTGTGTTTTATCAGTATTTATGAATTATGATGATGTGTTATAATAATTCCCGACACATTTGCAAGTAACCCTCTAGTATTAATAGATAAGAGTACATATAAGAGAAATGTGTCATTTTATGATGCTATTTAATTTTTAGCCTCTATCTATCATAGTTAAATTTGTAACTAGCATTTTATTTTGCTAAATAATAATAGAATTTTTTTTTTTTATAAATTAATACAAAGGAGAGTTATAAATGTTAGATATTTCAGGTTTAGAAGTTCAAAAAAAGGCATCTTAATTTTTATCAAAATAAAGTCTAGACACATGTATCAAATCTTTTTTTTTTTTGACAATCAAAAGTGTGTTAATTGTTATAAAGGCTATCCGATTAATAATTTTATGAGTTAAGAATTTATTTATTTTTCGATTTTTCATATTTTCTTTTTATATTCAACTTTTCGTCTTGTAATATTTAATATTTAATACTTTATTTTTATTTCACTATTTAACTATTACATATTAATTATTCAAATTTTGTAATATACATGTTTTTAATTTAGTTATAAATATACAAATACACATATAATTATAGTAGAAATTAATAAAGACAAATTTGCCATCATAAATTTTTAAAACTATTGCAAAGAAACAATCTTTATCTTATAAATATTTAATTTTGTTACACACATTGACATAAGTTTGAGCCATGATTATATTCTCAAGTTATATATGACAAGTATATTTACCGTGACTTATATCAGGTATTTTTAAAGAAAAATCCGATTAATGTGAAACTCAATCTTGTTGACATGATATATTAACATCACTAATATTTATAATATATAGTGTATATCCATGTTTGTGGTATATCTAATTTATATCCTCAAAATGGATGGTGCGCCGAGTTTTAACATGCAACTTCCATTCATTTGCTTGTGAAAAAGACATGGTTGGCATCTTTGTATATGGTCCAATTTTGAATATTTCAACTTTTAACATAACAATTGTAAGAAAGGCAACCTATGAACCCTTTAAAGTGACAAGCTTTAAGCGAACTTTTAACAATATATATATAGGAAAATGTTCAAATAATAACCCACTCTTAAAGCAATAACCCAGATAATTTTGCCAAGATGAAGCCAAATCATGAATTTTTTTTGACATCATTGTAACACAATTTGAACACTATGTTCTTTTATGAGTTTGTGAAAATTCATCACTGTTTAAGAGATATCATCGTTGTAAGTTTTTAATTTACAGCACTGTAACTGTTTTAGGCCCAAAACTTACAACGATGGTATCTTTTAAACGGTGATAAATTTTTGCAAACTCATAAAAGAACATAGTGTTCTAATTGTGTTACAATGATGTTAAAAAAAATTCAAGATTTGGCTTCATCTTGGCAAAGTTATCTGTGTTATTGCTTTAAGAGTTTGTTATTATTTGAGCACAATCCTATAAAACCCGATCTTAGAGAGAAAACCTTTAAACCATATCTGGAATATTCATTTGAAATCTTGAAAATAAATATGTGGTATATATTAACCCAAATTACAATTGATTTATTTATTCAAAACCTAATTTTTTATTCAGCTTTAATGTAGAACACATATTTATTTTCAAAATTCAAAATCAATGACTCAGATAGAGTTTAAAGGTTTCCTTCTAAAAACGGGTTTTCACAAGATTCAATACATACATACATATATTAATTTGTGTGTGTGTGTATGTATAAGTGTACATGTATATGTAAAAGGTTACAATGGATGATCTTATTTTTCTGCCAATTAATACATGAATTTAGCTACTCGATCAAAGAGTGTGTTGAATGGAATCTAATTATAAGGTATTCAGAAACATGTGCATCTATCAGCCAATAATAAGGCATATAGGTCATGAAAACCATATTTCTTAATTATACTAGTTTTTTTTTATTAGTTATATTAGCAATTAAGTAAATAATTTGATAGTTTTAAATAACTTACCATTTCAAACTTTGAAGCAACCTCATGAGCAGTTACTCCAAATTATGAGAGAGACATGATGCGACATATACATATCTTTTATATAATATGTTTTATTATCTAGCTTCTAGATATGGGACCATAAAATTTTGTAATATTGACAGTAACTTTTTTTTTTTTTTTTTTTTTTTTTGAACGGCTAAGTTTTATTCACCACCTAAATTACACCATAAATACATCTTTGCATAGGATTGAACCCATGACCTCCAAGTCTAAGAGGCAAGCCTCTACCAAGTGGGCTAGTCCCACATTGGCAATATTGACAGTAACTAACATAAAATTATTATGCAAATATATTCGTCTAGTTTTCATAATTGTTATCATATATATACATTTTTTTTACATAATTTGAAATTAATTTAGAATAAAATCACTAGCTACATCCTGCTGTGTCGTGTGATTAAGCCGGCATGATTGAAATACAAAATCTTAATTAGGATGGGATTGGGAAGTCATAGCCTTACACCATGATCAGGATCTGCGTTTGAGACTACGTATGTACATTTGAATCTTCAATTGATAATTATTGTTATTTGAAAATTAAAGAAATCATTTCTAGTCATAAGTTTTAAAGGGTATAATAATAATAATTTTCACATACTTTAATGGAAAATTATTTTTATATCTGTAAAATCATGTGACTACAAACCTGATTTTTTAGTTTTTTTACAACTTCTTGATTCTTATAAAAATAAATCCTTTGCGTATGTGTATAGGATTGTATCATGTGAAAAATGATCTTATTGAGAAAATTTGTAAATAATATCTAGGCCGTCTATTTGTAATCTTGTAAATACATATATGATACACATTAAATCACATTTGTTTATTCAAACCTAATTTTTTATTCATGTTTAATATGGACCACATATTTATTATTAAAATTTAAAATCAATGGCCCAGATAGGGTTAAAAGGTTTTCTTTTGAAAATCGAATTTTCACATGATACAAACCATGTATATATGTGTGTATAATAACATGGTATACATATATAATTACATATGTTTTGATGGAGCATTTAAAATAGAAAATGATAGAACAAATTAAAGTCTTAGGGTCTAACAAGTAACAATATACTCATCTTTGTCAAACATATTTTTTTATAATTAGATAGTGGGGTTAGCAATTCTCATTCAAATCCTCTCTCCAATAACACATGATCACAAGCATTTGTCAAAGCATAAATAAAGACTCATCACCTCTTATTTGTCAAACTTCCCTTCCCTTCTTTTAATTTCTTTCTTTAATTACTTCTTCTCTCCATCTTCAGCCATGTCTAAAGACCAAAGAGATCTCTACTACCATGATCCCTTTCATGATGAGCAAAGAATCAGTGACACATTTTTTCCATTCTTTGGTCCAAATTCCACCATTAGATCACCACCAAATCATCAAAGATTTCAAGACAACATGGATATCTTTACGGGATCTACGAGTACTACGACTGATCATTATAACACATCTGCAACCCCTTTTGGTTACTCTTCTTCTTCTTCATCACAACTTTTTGGTTTTCAAGATGATCAAAAGCCGGTTATGGATACTATTAGCTTGCTTGGTCATGTGACTGATCCTCTTACACCCAACTCTTCTTCCGTTCGTTCATCGTCTACTGACGCTGAGGCTGAGGCTGCTGATCATGATCATGAGCATGAGCTTAAAGAAGGTTATAAGAAGGAAGCAAATCATGTACCCGATACTGGAGATGGATCTAAGAAACTGTAAGTTAATTAATTTGTATGATGCATGAATTAGGCTTAAATTAATTTTATATATATATATATTGATTTTTACTCAAAATATAATATAATTGTAATGAATTGATTAATAGTATTAAGCAAAACAAGAAAGAAGAAAAGAAAAAAAGAGAGCCACGGTTTGCATTTATGACAAAGAGTGATATTGATCATCTTGAAGACGGCTATAGATGGAGGAAATATGGACAGAAAGCTGTCAAGAATAGCCCTTATCCCAGGTACACACACATATATGCACGTAACTATATATTTACATGCTTGTATATATAGATATAATATATGTATCTATCTATATAAATGTATATATCGTATAAATATGTATGTATGTAAATTGCTATCATATGTCACAAATTAAGTTTACATATATATGGTTTATATTGGCTGGATTTTGATTACTTGATCTTAACTTGATGAGTAATTCTTGAAATCTTGAACATTCGTAGCATAATATAAAATGAAAAACCCCATGTTAATTATATTCTTTATAGATACTAATTAATTGTTTGTTTTAATTAATTTAATTGGTTTCACATTCTTGATCAAGATTTATAAAAACACAAGTGGGAAATTAAATTTATCTGGAATTCATGTAACATAAACTAACAAGTTTTGATCTTTGATTATACTGCAGAAGCTACTATCGATGCACGACTCAAAAGTGCACGGTGAAGAAGCGTGTGGAAAGATCATATCAAGATCCATCGACGGTGATCACAACATACGAAGGGCAACACAACCACCACTTGCCAGCAACACTGAGAGGAAATGTTGGTGGCGGAATGCCATATCCGCCATCGATGATGGCGGCACAAGGCGCCATGATTACAGGGGCTGGGGTATCAAGTTTCCCTCACGAGTTTCTTGCTCAGATACCTCATGGGTTCTATAACTCTGGTGGTGGTGGTGGTGGTGGCAGCAGTGGAGGTGGTGGTTCAATCTACCAACAAGCCACCCTAACTCCTTTTCAGCAACTTCAGATTCCTGACTATGGCCTTTTACAAGATATGGTTCCATCCAGCATGACTTTTAAACGAGAAACCTGAACCCCCCCCCCCCCCCCACCTCTGACCTTTTGTTGACTTTCACCATTTTTATTCATGTGTATGGTGTAGTATTTTGCATCACAGAGAAACAGCTGCTTAAACTATGTAATTACACTTTTTAGTGCATCCATATATTTATATATATACACTTTATGCTTGTATTGCATTCTTTTTTTAAGTTAGAAAAATGAGTTTTTTTTTTGTTCCAGGTAACATGTGTCTTCAATATTAGGGAGATCATGAGTTCAACTCCATATATAAATAAAATAGGGATTTCATGCTGGGTTAGGAAGTTTTCTCTCACATATTGTAGGTTTCCTACAATTGGGTGTGGATATGACCGGTAGGTCTATGAGCCGTTAGTGATCCAAATTGCCGTAAAAAAAACAAAAGAAAACACACTTATAGTTTTAGAAATTTAGGGGTCAGGTGTGAAAAATCATTATGGGATATTAATGAGGTTCACTATATTCTCCATATATAAACAAAATAGGGATTTCATGTTAGGTTAGAGAGTTTTCTCTCACTAGCTTATTGTGGGTTTCCTACAATTGGGTGTGGATATGACTGGTAGGTCTATAAGCCGTTAGTGATCCAAATTGACGTAAATAAAAAAAAAAAAAAAAGAAAACACACTTAATTTACATCCTAGGAAAAATTCAATAGTTTTAGAAATTAGGGGTCAGGTGTGAAAAATCATTATTGGATATTAATGAGGTTCACTATATTCTCCATCTAATCTAACTGTTCTAATAAAAGGTAGTTAGATTTTAATTAATGAGACTTATACACAGTACAAATCAAAGCATTTTTATTTTTATTTTTTTTTTACCAAAGGTGCATGGCCGGTGTGCTGCACTTTAAAGCGAGAAAAAAAAAGTTAACCTCCACAAATTTTATAAAGCATAGACAAAATCTTTAATGTAAACTCATTCCTAGAACGCGCCATAAATGAAATAAACTAATTAACTCGAAGTCTCGAACGAGTGATTGTTTGTATTTGTTTGTTTATCATTTAACTTGTTACAAGCAGTTCACGAACACAAACCGAACAAAAAATCTTTGTTCGTGTATTGAACTTTTCAAGAACGGTTAAGGAACGTAAACGAACATTTGTTACTTAAAAAATAAAAATCAACATTGTTAATCTCAAATATTAGATGGCTACCATCTTACATAAATATAAAGTTAAACACTTGATATATAAAAACATATAATTTTCTTAAAACAAAACAAAAGTTATAAATAATAATCGTAATTAAATTACTTCAACTAAACTATTTTCAAATTAAAATGTTTTTTAGAAAGATACAAATATTAAATGGCTAAATTTCTAATTTAAATGTTATGATAATATAAACTAAAATAAAAAAATTAAGATAAATATAGAAACATTTAACGAATAATCATAACAAATTAACATAAACGAACATTTATATCGAACATTCACAAATACAACATTTGTTCATATTTTTTTCATTTAATAACTAAACAAACATAATTTTATTTTTATGTTTGTTTCTTTATTAAAAAAATAAAAATAAACAAACTTTTCACAAAATAGTTAATGAATTGTTTGTTAAATGTTTGATTCTTTATAGCCTACTCATCCTGATGGAGAAAAGCGTTTTAGGAATCTATAGAATTCTTGAAGCAAGTTTTGAATAGTAAACGTATTAAAATTATATATTATTATGACACCATTAAATTAACTTCCTTTTTGTAAAATCTTAGCCCTTTAAAGTCATCAACTTTTAATCCTGACCATTCAAAGTCTCTAGAAACCTTCTAGAAGCAACGGTTGGTAACGGTTTCACACCCTCTCTCCTCTTTAACGGCAGTTACCGAGTTTTAGGGGATAGTTTCTGCTTTCGATTGAAAATAAAACAGCCACAATCACTGAATTTTAGGGGATAATTCCCTTCTCCCTTTATTTCCTCCACGTCTCCTGTAACATCGGTCACCGAAAGTTGTATTTGGAACGTGGGTATGCAGTTAAAACATATGTGAGTGGCATTGGATATCTGCCACCCCTATATAAAGCTAGGGAAGGCAAGGAAAAAAAAAAACAAAGAAGTATTGTCGTATACATGAAGAAGAAGACCTGCGAGACATCAACCACAAAATTTCAAGAGGTTAGTTTTGAGTATTTTAATCTAATGTTTGTATATTACAAATAATTATAACATATATTTATTTCCAAGCTCTAATCGGCAAACATTTTTTCAGAATATAAAGTTAGAGGAGTATGAGATTGCAAAGAAAGAAGATAAATCAAAAAGGTAATTATGATAAAATTATTCTGTATGCCAAAAATATCATACTAACCAGAAATCTGATGATGTTTCGCATTAACTGTTTAAAAATACAGAAGGAATTCATTGAGAGGCATATTAATCGAACATGCAATCGGCTCGAGACTATTGTTGGTTAAGAGAACCAATGTGAGAGTGAGAGTGAGAGGTGTGTGTGATGTTTGAATAGTAAGAGAACCAATGTGAGTAATAGATAGACACGAACCATCACCAATAATTAGTTCATCCGTTCCATCATAAGGAGCATGCAAAGATAAGTTGTTGAGATCGTTGGTGACATGGTGAGAAGCTCCACTGTCAAAAATCCATGAGGAGTTGGGGTTTTCAGTGTTTGCAACATCCAAGGTATAGGCTTGAGGAGACTTGACTGCCATGTTGCGGTTGAAAGAAGGAATAGAAATGGATGGATGGATCTTCTTGAAAACAGCACAGTGGTTTAAAGAGTGGCCTCGTTGATGACACCATTGACATTTACCAAGGAAGGGTTTTGGAGTAGGTGATGCGGAAGGGGTAGGCAGTAGACCAGGAGAGTTGGGAGGATTCTGATGTCGTGAGTGAGGCTGAGAAAATTGATGGGAGTGGTTTGGGTGATTGGAACGAGGTATGGAGGATTTGTGGGGTGGACGAGATTGAGCATAAAAAACAGTTGAAGGCTGATGAAGGGTTGGAAGTGAAGGTTGTTGAGCCAAGGAAAGTTCATGATTGATGAGTTTTTCGTGTAACTCATCGAAAGAAATGGGGTTATCACGAGCATGAACTGCATCGAGAATGGGTTTGTAGGTGGATTGATCAAGGCCTGCTAAAATGGAATCAACAACATCTTCATCATCCATTTTCTTGCCAAGAATCGCAAGTTCATCGATGATGGTTTTAATGTTTTGCATATAGTCAGAGATGGATTGGGTTGGGGTTTTAGTGGTATGTTTGAGACGATGTTTGAGTTGTTTGATGTGTCCACGACTGGGTGAGGCGTAGGTTTTGGCTAGGATTTGCCAAGCTTCATAGGAGGAAGAAACACCTTGGATCAAGGGAACGATGGGTGGTGAAAGACTGCCAACGATGGCGCCAAAAAGAAGGCGATCTTGGCGGAACCAATGTGGGTAGTTCGGGTGAGGAGACTGAGAGCCATCAGCAGCAATGACAGGAGAGGGAGGAAGGAATGATCCATCAATGAATTTATACAAATCGAGACCATATAAGAGGGCTTCAACTTGCGTTTTCCAGGCTAAGTAATTTGAAGAAGTGAGTTTAAGGGTGGGTGGTAAGACAACGACGGTGAGATCTTTCATAGAAGGGTTAATAATGAGAGAGGAGAAGTCGGCCATGGTTGTCGAAGAAGGGGTGGTGGAAGAGGAATTAGAATCAATGTTGAGGGTAGAAGCAGGGATGGGTGGAGGGGTTGAAGTGTTTGTGGGTGATTCGGAACCTTGCTGTGATACCATATGAAGGTTTGACAATGGAATTGTGTTGCTCTCAAAGCTTGTTTATTCATTTACTGTAAATCAAATTATATACAACAAGGATGCAACCGAGATCCTATATAATTGGAGATATACTAGCTAACTATAATTGACTAAGTATATACAATATTTGAATAACAATTGGAGGGAAAATGATTGATGATAATCATTTATCTTTATCCTTAACAGAAACAGCCGAAACATATCGACATCAAATAGCTACAATCTATGAAAAGGGTACAGAAAATATACCGATCGACTTAATCAGAACTTCAAGGTTAGAGAACAGATAGTTTGGTGAGCGCCCACCAAATGGAACCTTCTTGGTCTTTTGGATTTCCGATTTCGTGTGATGCGATGGAGGGAAATAGGGAATAAGATCTGATCTAGGTTTAGATCCTGTGAATTTATTTATCCCAAGTTTGGGCTATTGTACACTGCTTACATTTGTAAGCCCAAATGAAAAAATTGAAATGTGAAGAATTTCAATATGGATATATTTTATCTAACCGTGTTTCCTTTTTTCTAATTGTTAAACTGTCTCCCTTTATCTCTGATTCTTTTTATTTTAATTTCTTTTTAATTTTTTTAATAGTTAAATGCAATTTATGTTTAAACTAGATAACAATATTGTGTTGATTTGCTTTTTGTGATTACCAATTTTTTTTTTCACGATATATAATGTGTAAGTTTATTTTAGGGTTAACTTTATAAAATCATGAATTTATTAATATATGATTATACAAAAACAAATTCATTTATACTATAAATTTATTAATATATGATTATATAACAAGTGCATAGATGAATAGGAGGATTACGATAACTATACGTCAATTTCTACTAACATATTTAAAGGATATAAAAGTAACTTCTTTATACTTTAAAAAGAAAATTACCTTTTATATACCCTTAAATTATATGATTTATTTTACACATATATTCCTTCATTGACCTGTGTATTACACAGAGTTGTATAAAAATAAGTATTACAAAACAATCAGTAATAAAAAATAAATATACAAATAAAAAATAATTTTTAACATTTAAAGATAAATAAAGTTATATTTTATAAATATTTATATACTTCTTTAAACAATACAAATGAGATTTAAAATTTTGAATTTTTGAAATTATTGGTTGAAAATGAAAAGTTTAAAATGATTATATTATCATTAATATTTAAAGAAAAAGAATATTATTTTTTTTTTTAATTTGGAAGTTTGAATTAATTGTATTAAATGGAATTAATTCATAAGTTTCTCAAATATGCCATGTGAATAGCCTAGAAAGACGCCACATGTTAAATAAGATGTTGATATGCTAAAATGACGTCACATGGGCATATTGTTATTCTTTTGTTATATATATATATATATATATATGAATATATGATTATATAGAAACATATGCATAAAATTGGGTTTTATGTTTCGTCCACGTATATTTTATTTGTATGTATATAGTTAAGTGTGTTTATATATATACACATTTATACGTGACCACATTTATCATTTATTAAAGTGTTATGTTTTATACATTTTTTAGTTTATGTTTATCATTTTTATATTTATCAATATTTTATATGTTTTAGCATAGTGATTATATTGTGACATTAATATACCCGGCCATCGGACGGGTATGCCTCTAGTTGTTATTGTTTGCGTTTTAGGAATCTATAGAATTCTTGAAGCAAGTTTTGAATAGTAAACGTATTAAAATTGTTATTGTTTTGTTGTTTTGTTTTGAACGGTAAGATTTATTATTATTATTATTGTTATTATTGTTGTTGTTGTTGTTATTATTATTATTATGAGTTAAATGCCAAAATGGTCCATGTGTTTATATCAAAAATGTCATTTTAGTTCTTAAATAAAATTTGTTGTCATTTTAATCATTGTTTTTGAATTTAGTTGCCAATATAATCCTTGGTCTAAATTTTTGTTGCCATTTTAATCCTTTTGTTTGAAATTTAGTTGCCAATATAGTCCCTAAAATGGCAACTAAAATTTAGACGAAGGACTATATTGGCAACTAAATTAAAACAAAAGGATTAAAATGGCAACAAATTTTATTTAAGGACTAAAATGACATTTTTGATATAAACACAAGAACCATTTTGATATTTAACTCTATTATTATTATCATCATCATCATTATTATTATTATTATTATTATTATTATTATTATTATTATTATTATTATTATTATTATTTAATACACACTCTAGCAAGATGCAAGTGTGAAAATACATTCATGTTAGATCAACATAAAAAATACACTTTTTTTCATTCTAAATTTGTAAATTTTGTCCAGTTTTTTATTCATACATAAGAGGTAGCTTTTACTTCTTCCAAAATAGCTCCCGTTTTTTGTTTATTTTGTTAAAAACCCGATATTTTTTGTTGATATTGTTTTGTTAAACAATGAAAAAAAACCACGTGGTGTGAAGTGTTTAATTAATTACGAAAACAATTTACACCTTGGGAACTAATTAAGAAATTAATATTGCAGTTAATCACAATAAGTTTTCTTTTTTTTTTTTTTTTCCTTTAGAAGTTACATGCGAGTATTATAACCGGCACGTTAGAAAAAAGAAATATAATTCAGACTTTGAACAGAGTTCATATTATGTCGACATTAGATAAATAATGATAAAGAAAATTAGTTTGAACATTTGGACGTACCGACAATATTTTTTTAAACATTGTTAAAAAAACAAGCAAAGTGCCGACTATCGAATTTCTTCACAAAAAAAATATAAAAGACAAAAAAAATTAAAAGAATAAATCGAAAAAGGTGATGCTGAAGTTAATGGGAAAATTGCCATAATGATCATTGTTAACCATATTTTACCAAAATGATCACACTGATTCCGGCGTCTAAGACGCCCATGTAGACGTCCCTTTAGACGCCCATTTTGTGTATTTTTTAACAACATACGGGCCCACATGTCGGCGGCTTTGTCGGGGTGTCTAAGACTCCTTTTCTACCGGCGTTTTAGACGCCGACTTAGACGCCTTTAGACGCCCTTTTTCTGTAATTATTACAAAAAAAAGGGCGTATGTTGTAAAAAAGTACACAAAATGGGCGTCTAAAGAGGCGTCTAAATGGGAGTCTTAGACGCCGGAATCTGTGTGATCATTTTGGTAATTTTTTGGTCAACATTGATCAAATTGGTAATTTTCCCGAAGTTAATTATCTTGTAACTAAGGAGTAGGTAGAGCTGTAAATAAATCGAACGATCAGCTAAATTTCGAGAACTGTTTGATGCGAAATTCATTTATTTTCGTTCATCTAATTAAGAAATGAACACGAACAAAATCTTTCGTTCGTTTGGTTAAATAAACGAATATTAACAGATGTTATGTTTGTTCATGCGGTACATTGCAAGGAGTTATTGGGTTTTAAATACATGCATGATTTGGTTAGAGATGTTTTGTTTGATGTTATTAAACAGGCAAACATTTTTGCTAAAAAGTAGGCTCATGTGAAGTTTTTAACAGATCCACTCGAGGGAAGGTTCACTCTACAGCTTGCGGATATTTTGGTGTTTGATTGGGAAGAGGGGGAAACACTCGTGTGTGTGGACCTTACAGGAGTCTCCCTTCTTGTTGGGCACACGGATATTAGATTCGTGGCAGATCATAATGCGTTAAAGGGGGAGTCAGACAAAGTTGTTAACCACGAGAAAACTTGTTTGGAGATGTGTTTACCCCATTTGCTTTCGATGATTTTGGGTTCCTGGCCCCGAAGAATGTGAATTTTTTTAATCGAGTTCAGAAGGTCATGCATTGTAACATCGCTGCTCCTACGATCCAAAATATTGTTTTTAGAGTTGTCCGCTTACATGATAGTTTATTGTAATCTTTCTATTTTGTTAATGAAAAGCTTTATGACTATATCAATATATTTATAGCGATATATTGAAGATATGCACATGTCTCGTTAAGATGACACATTTTTCGGCAACAATCGGTAGATAATTCCTCTTGTTTGAGTAATAAAATAATTCCTCTTGTTTGAGAAAAACTAACATATCTGATTTCAAAATGTAGCAAATTATTGTTTTATGATTTGATTTTATACTAACCTTAAGATCATGGGGTATGTCCCATGGTTCACTCACTCCACATATGCGCCACATACGCGTCACGTAGGCACCCTCCACTCTACCAAAAGTGGTGGAAATGTCCATTTGTCCAACCATTCCACGTCATCTTTTCTTTTTAAATTAAAAAGTAGATATAATTAATCTTAAATTAAAAAAATTACATAAAATTATAAATGAAAATTACAAATTAATAAAAAAAATTACATAAAGCTAATTATCTCTATATTTATTACGAATTTTTTCCTTTTCCCGCTAGACAATTTCACGGTCGACCCCGGTTAAGTGTTCGATGCTGATGAATAGAAGTTGTAACTCTACCAACCGTTGACGTTCCCGTTTTAATTCGTTAAAGTCACCGATTCGTTGAGATAAGTTTTCCACTCCTTGGGTATAATCTGGGGTCGTTGACATAAGTCACCGATTCCTCTATGTCATTGTCGTCGTCTTCTTCTTCATTGAGCTCGTTTAGATTTATTTGAACTCGAGCATCCGACGTGTCAGGGCTATCGGTTGACAATGCTTTTGATTGTTTTGAGGCCGACGGTTAAACAGTCGGGTTAGACTCTTCCCGATATTGATCTTCCGATTCACTCTCGATCATCGCGTCGCTTTGGCCGCTCCGGCGAGTTTGTCATTTTTGGGAATAAATCCCGTTGAACCTTTTAACCTTTCGGTTCATGTGCCGCCATTTTCTAGAGATCATATCGTTTGTACGATACCCCCACGACCCATGGCTTGGAAAAAATTACTTCGGATTTTACTCCAGAAGTCCGGTCCTTTTTTGTTACGACCTGTAAACAATTTATCAGTGTTGGAGAAATCGCTAATCGCTAGTCGGTCGGCGAGGTAGGGACTAGGGATTAATCGGGATTAATCGGATTGGAATTTTACATGTAATTTTCAAAATTATAGACATATATACAATTTTATTATATATAATTTTTTAAATACCTACAAATTTTAACCAATTAATTCATGATTTATAGGATAATATATAACTTCTTCAGATTTCTTCCTTTTTAAAAAGCCAAAAAGAATAAAAAAGCCCATAAATAATTAATACTTTCAATTTTTTTCCTTATAAAAACCCAACAACATTTAATAGCCCATAACTAATAAAACCCAAAAGCCCATAACCGTTCTTTCACTTCTTCGATCGTTCTCAGCTAGGAGCCTAGGGCACATGTAAGTCGGATCGTTCTTCGATCGTTCTTCACATCCATGCCGTTCTTCTTCTCGCCACCATCATGACTCACTAAATTGGAGTCAGATTTCGGTCATATCCTCAGGTAAGTCGTTCGATTTTTCTTCTTGTTGGTTGAATTGAAAGATTTGACAGGAAATTGGCTCGAATCGCCGGAATTTGGCCGACATGTGGTTGATTAGGACCGCCCAGGTCACCGGAATTGTTAGAATCGGTTGATTCTAAGGTGGACCGATTAGCTCTGTCGTTGACCGATTTTGACCGACTACCGATTTTTTGACCGACTAGGTCAAAATTAATCGGTAGAGGTCCGACTAGCGACTTCTCACCGATTAATCGCCTAGTAATCGCGATTTTTACAACCATGCAATTTATAAAAAAAATATTAACAATTCTAAACAAATAAATTAACAATATTTAAAAACCTAAAAAGAGAGTAATTACCTACAATTGGGTCTTCCGACGCATCGACCCGAGCTTTTGAAAGTTGAAACTCCTCCTCCGGTGACCATTTTTCGTGACAGGTTGGACCTACCATAATGGGTTCGGTATCCCCAACTTGTTTCTTTTTGTGTCTACGCGTTTGTGTTGGTTGCATGCTTGGACCGGCATTGGTAGGGGGTTCAGTCTCGGGTACAACTTCATCCTGAGATAGTTGAGCAAATCCGTGCGTTTGTTGACTCGAACCATATTTAGCGAATGTGTAAAACCCTTTTTGTGGACTCGAATCAAAATGCGGTCGATAACAGTTTGAATCAAAAAAAGGATTCATTGGAGAAGGGTTAAAGAACCAATTCGGAGGTTGCGTGTTCGGGTTTCGGTTAGGTGGAGTGTTTGGGTTGTAGTATTGGTTTGGTGTTTGGCTGGGATCCATGGAAAGTATTTTTTTTTTGTTAAGAAAATTGAATTAGTTTGAAATGGGAAAAGTGGGAATTTTTTTGTATTGAATGAATTTGAAATGTGGTGTTTAAATAGGTAATTTTTTTTATTTAAATGCTTGCAAACGGTCGAATTGCCAACGGTAAACTTTCATACACCCGTTGCCCCACTCACGCCGGCCCACCCACGCCCACCCGGGGGCGGTGTGCCTCGCCCACTTCCACGCCCAATCCCTCGGCACACCCCATGGTCTAATTGAATAACGCTGTCAATGTTTAATAGAACCCCATCATGAAATTATTGTTATTATTATTTTTGTTATCATTATTATTTAATAAGAAATTAAATTATTTTGAGGTTTTTTCAATTCGATTAAGTTTTTAATTATTTATTTGAGTAAATTACCGATATGGTCTTTATGGTTTGCAAATAGTTCATTCTTGGTCCGTAGGTTTCATAAATTACCCATATGGTCCCTAACTTTTGACATTAGTAACAAATATAGTCCTTAGATTACCAAATTACCCTCATATAAGGATTATATGGGTTACAAATGTCAAATTTTAGGAACCATATGAGTAATTTATGAAACCTAAGGACCAAAAACGATATACTTACAAACCATAGCGACCATCTCGGAAATTTACTCTATTTATTATTATTCTTTCAAACTATTGCTATGTTGCCTTTCTTTATTTTTTTTAATTTCATAATTTTTTTCCTTTTTAATTACGTCCTCATGTTAAATCCGGGCATACGTAAGTTACGGTTTACCTTTTCGTTATACGCATAATATATATGTTGGGGAAAAGGGTATTTTCTTTCATTCAGATGCTAACACAAACACTACCATTTAACAATTTAGGCATCTTAACCATTCAGCACTTAATCATTTAGACACAATCAAACGGCTCCTTAATTTAAATTACATATATAGGGGTTGGATTCACTAAGAAGAGATTTTTGTATAAGAAGAGTAAGAATCAATAGAAATTTGACATGTGCCATCATAAAAACAAAAATATAGTATATAAACAAAATCAAATACAAAAATAAACAAAATCCAGTAAAAAAAACAAAATCCAATAATAAAAAATCAAAATTTCATTACAAAAAAATATAGCACAAGAAAATAAAAATCCAGTATAAACAAAATAAAATGTAGTACAAAAAACAAAAATACAGCTAAAAAACACAAAAATCCAGTATAAAAAATACATAGCAAATCTAGTATAAAAAATAAATAAAAAGCTAGTACAAAAAATAAGATTTTATATCCAGTACAAACTAAGATATTGTACTAGTTTTTTTTTGTACTAGATTTGTTATGTATTTTTTGTACTGAATTTTTGTGTTTTTTGTACTGTATATTTGTTTTTTGCACTACATTTTATTTTGTTTATACTGGATTTTTATTTTCTTGTGTTAGATTTTTTTGTACTGAATTTTTGATTTTTTGTACTGGATTTTGTTTATATACTATATTTTTGTTTTTATGACACACGTCAAATTTCTATTGGTTCTTACTCTTCTTATGCAAAAATCTCTTTTTAGTGGATACAACCCCTATATATGTAATTTAAATTAAGGGGCCGTTTAGTTGTGTCTGAATCATTAAGTGTTGAATAGTTAAGATGTCTGAATTGTTAAGTGGTAGTGTTTGTGTTAGCATCTCAATGAAAAAAAATACTCTTTTAATTTAAAAACCCTAGAAGAAAATCAAAGCATCCTGATGGACCTCATGTTTCTGTCGCCAATTCTTCCCTCGTCGCCCCTGCCTCCTGTCGTTGCCTTCGCCTCCCGTCGTTGACCTCACCAGCTCATCACCATCGCCATCAACCTCCTTCAACCATCGGTCGCACCCTCCGCAACAGATCCATTGGTCGCACCCTCCAAGCACCGGTAGAGCATTGGTCGGTCAAGCATTGAACCATCGGTCGGTATACGCACCCTTTGTCGAGGGGCGGTGCGGTAGGTGGTGGGGTCGAGCGACGGTGTGGTAGGCGGTGGGGTCGAGCGGCGCCGCAATAGGGTTTGGGGAGGAGGAAGCCGACGGGAAGGAAGACGGGGAAAGCATGCCTTTTTCTCTCTTTTCTCAATTCAGACCATTTAGACTTAGTTTAAGGTATGAACCATTCAGACCTCGATTCAGATGTTTTTTTTTTCGTTCAGACGTCCCAAACAAATGTCCTGAATCTGATTGTTTCAGATTTAAACACATTCAGACCCATTTAGTACCTATCAAAGAGTCTCTATTTCTTTTGTAAACAGTGGGTAATATCCATTTATTATTGTATAAATAAGCCTGTTCTGTAGTATTCGTATTCCCCACAATAGAGCGGCGGGGTAGCACCGACTAGCTGGTCACATTTGTCAGTCACGTGATATTGATTGAAAATATTAGTGACCCAACTTGTCACATAACCAAAACCTTGAATGTTTTTATTCAATAACATTACAAAATTCTATTCAAACATGTGATACATGATGACGTGTTTGTTTGCTTCTTTCATGGTCATAAGCACACACGTTGGTTATTATAACTATATAAAACGGCCCATCCTATCTTTTAATTTTTTCAATCCATAAGTTCAAATATTTTTATAGTTTGTTTTCGCTTTAAAATTTTCATCTAATCCCTGAAAAAAAAATTCAAGCTCCAGTGAATAAATGTAGCGTTGTTTCATTTAGTTTAGCGTTAACTGATCTCTCCGTTGACACTATGGTACGTGCTAATTTTATATGCATTAATCTAGACTTGTATTATTAGTATATATCATAAAAACAAACGTTTTTTTTATCTTCAAAATGTGTATATTGTTGCTATAATTTTTTTTCTTGTTTTTTCGGTTTATTGTGTATTTTGTAAATGTCATTGTGTGTACATAATATCAAGCAAGTATGACATAATGATAATAATGAATGACATAATGACTTTTAAAAAAACACAATCATCCGTAAAAAACACAATTAACTGTAAAAACATACAAAAAAGATGTTTAAAACACAAACGTTTAAGAAAAACACGATTACGATAATTAGACACAAAGAGCTGAATTTTTTTTATAGAAACACTACACTTATTTTAAAGATAAAAAATGCTCGTTTTTATGATATACATTTTTTTTAAAAAAAATTGTATGTAAAAGTTATGAATGTTAAAAAAAGCGGGGAGAAAGTGTTCATAACTAAATTACCCTCAAACAATTTTTCTTTAAAAAATTTTTAATTTCCCTTATCAAATTTGATCTCATATATCTAATAGTTAATAGTTTTTTTTTTAACTTTTTAAGATAAGAAACTTGTTTAATTGAGCATAACCCTATATATATAGGGGTTGGATCCAGTAAAAAGAGATTTTTGTCTAAGAAGAGTAAGAAGCAATAAAAATTTGACACGTGACACAATCCAGTACAAAAAACATAATCCAGTACATAAAAAATAAAAATCTAGTACAAAAAATAAGAATCCAGTACAAAAACTAAGAATCCAGTACAAAAAATAAGAATGCAGTATAAAAAAATAAAAATGTATTACAAAAAACACAAAAATCTAGTATAAGTAAAACGAAGAGCAAAAAAATAATAATATAGTATAAAAAATAAAAATCTAGTACAAAAAATATGAAGTTATTCGTAAATTATCATGCCAAATTTCAAATTATTATTAGTTCTTACTATTCTTAGGCAAAAATATCTTCTTATTTGATATTTCCCCTATATATATATACTATGTAAATTATTAATAACAACATTTTAATTATTCGGCCTGTATGGTTTTCAGCCTAATATAATAATTAATTTTAACATGTATATATCAGGTCGTCTTCATCGTAAATTTCAGTAGACGATATCTTCTTTCAGTTTTAGTGATTTTACTAATGTTAACAAATTATTAAAAACGTAATGAATAAAGAATATTAAGACTTTGCTGCTAGCCTGCGAGTCTGCTACTATTAAACTTTTCATAAATAATTCCGAGTGGGCTGGGCTGGGCTGTAATTTAAAACGATTTGGGCTTGAAATTTCGTTAAAGCCGATGGT
Organism: Mikania micrantha; assembly: GCA_009363875.1. NCBI lineage: Eukaryota > Viridiplantae > Streptophyta > Magnoliopsida > Asterales > Asteraceae > Mikania > Mikania micrantha. The sequence goes on along the minus strand of SZYD01000833.1, from coordinate 278,114 downwards.
AATGGCCATACGGCCCACATTTGACGAAGAAATTTTTGGATGGTGCTTCACTGCTTCATAAGGTAATTGAATTCGAGGCAGCGCTCAAGTGGACTGGGCTTCAATGTACAAACTTTTGTTTTTTGAATTTGCTGAAATTTTGTTTATTTTTTTTATTATTGAAAGTGTTTGATTTTTAATATACTGGAGCTTTGTTATTAGCAAAAACTCTTGCGATGTTGTATTATGATAGTAAGATAGCAGTGTCTTATATTTTTTTTAATGAAAAAGCATAGTGTGTTAAATTACAGAAAATTAAAAATAAAGGTCTCAAGTTTAATCCTTGGTTAGATCAATTTTACTTTAAGGTCACTAATCTGGTTACTTGTGGCCACACTTTACCTGTTATTTTGGTTAATCGGATATTTGAGGGATCCGGGGGTTTACCATGCAAGTGGGTTCAGACAATTATCAAGAAAAAGTTATAGAAAATTAAACATTGCCTGGTTTTACGATTTAGTAGTATTAATGAAAATTGTATTAAAACTCTTACCAATGTATATTCTTTTCATATTCTTAGAGGGTTTAGGTTTCAACGAATAGTAAAAATGTGTACATCAACTTAAAAATATCATATAGCTTAGCCATGAATGCTAGACTAGATCGAAAACCCACATTAAGAATAGAGATTTAACAAGTTAGCCCAAATCCCCAATCTCTTTGATATAGAGGTGCGCAAATCGGTTTTTTTTTTGAACCGGTTCCGGTTTCAACTGGTTCCAGTTCCGGTCAACAAAGTTAAGACCCGGTTCCGGTTCCAATTCTGGGTTTCAACCGGTTCCAACCGGTTTTTGACCGGCTCGGGTTTTGGCCGGGTATAGGTGGAACCGGTTCCGGTTATAGTTTGTCTGAAAAACCAGACCCGTTTGTACCCACCAGTTCGGGTATGACCATTTCCGGGTCCCATTTTTTTGGCCACCTCTATCTTGATATGAAATCCTTTCATTAGGTCAAAAATTAAGCCAATTTAGCCCCAAATCTTATTTTGAAGTAAAATGGTAGTTTCATTAGCCTTAATATAGGCAAAAAGCGTGAGAATATTTCCAAACAAACGATACACGCATGTTTCATGATACGTGAAAAATGAAAACAAGATGCGTTATCATACGCAATGTTCATGAAAAACTTATTACACTTGTATATATTTTTTCAAACAAATAGAGTTTAGAGTTCTTGTTTTGGCAACCAAACACGCTTGCGGTACTCTCCCAATGCCCATAACGGAAACGTGTTTCTGTATTCTGGATAATGTAACATACAATTTTTCATGTACGTACCTGTTATTTCCTGCACATTTTACACGATTTAGTCTAAGTTTTAATTTTGTTTCCACATTATACATTTTAAAAGTATATGTACCTGTTGAGGAAAGTCTCCATTATCCATCTGTCCATTAATTAGCAATTTTGCTGCCTTGTGTAATGGTGTAGGATCCCTTTCAGCCTAAATTTCCAACAAAACAAGGTTTTTATTAAAGTTTTTAAATTTTTTTATTTTGGCATATGTTCAAAAATCATATCATTTTATTAGAATCAAACACAATTTCAAACCTGCCCACTGTAGAGAAGACCGAGCATGGCCCATGAAGTTTGCACCAAATTTGTTCGATTCCCCTCCAAAGGTATGAATTTCTGATCATATGATTCCACAAGATCATAATAAGAAAATTGTATATGGTTTTTGAGTACACATATCTGTCTTTTTAATTAGCATGTGTTGTCTATAATGATATCTGAATCAAAAATCATGCATTTCACCAAACTATTTTAGAATACATGTAGTGTGTATGTAATGTGTGTGTGAATGTATGTATAGACAAGATTCAACAACACATAATTACCAATAAATGCAATTTTTTTGAATCAATCAAGCTTACAATTGTACATCTCTCACTCTAAACTTAGGACATCACATATTTCCTATTTTATTTTTTTGAATCAATCAAGCTTACAATTGTACATCTCTCACTCTAAACTTAGGACATCACATATTTTCTTTTTTTTTTCCTAGTTTTTTTATATATTTTTTGAAACTTTTATAAATTTTTTATATAACATTATCATTTAAAAAATCACATCATAAAATCAAATAAAAAAAATCTTTAATATAAGTATACTATTGATATATAAAAAATATTTTGGAAATTGTTAATTTTTGCAATATTTTGTGTATTTTTAAAAAATGTAGTGGATTTTTTAAAACTAGACTAAATCTTTTCAATATTTCACCCATAGATAATTCTAGTACTTCAAACTAGAGGTGGGGAAAAAGAGGTCCCACAACAAAACCGACTATTTGAACTTGAACTGGAACTGGAACTGGAACTGGTTCTGTCCTATATGTGAATTTGGGTTCTTAGAGAAATCATAATCAGAATTAGTTTCACCTATACCTGACCAAAACCGGAACAAGAACCTGCCAAAATCGATCAAAAATCAAACATAACCGAAACTAGTTTTTGACTTTGTTGAGCAGATCGGAACCGGTTAAAAAAAACCCGGTTTGCGCACCTCTAGTAGAAACCACTATACTATCACAACTATAAATGAAACTTTTATAACAGGAAAACCGGTTTACCCACCTCTGAACGTTCTTGGCACGCACATATCGATTTTGAACTTTTCCTATAAAACTAATAGGTTATTTACCCAATCCACATTATCAGTTACCCCAATATATCGAGCTTCGAGTAACGCATTTATAACTTTTTTTTTTTTGAACGGTAAATGTCTCAATCGTGTGAGCCCACTGTTTACAAGCCATGTCATCAAAGTCTAGTAATCTGGACGTCTCATGAACCCCCACAGTCACCCCAGGAGGAAACCTCACAGGAAAACCCCTAACCTCCCACAGACACTTTTTCCGCCGCGGGAGAGTTTCAAACCCGAGACCTCCCATTTGGAAGAATCCCTGGGTACCGCTGAGGCACTGCCTCGTTGGTATTTATAACTTATACAGTTTAGTAAAATTTGGTGACAACTGGTATAACTAGAAGTAAAATTTGTTTATTCAATTAATACATTAGAAACCGATCACATACCTCTTTTGGGCATGACTCGAAGCTTTCTCCCCAACCACCTTCTGAATTTTGTGTTGAAAGAAAAAAATTAACAGCTTTTAGAACTGTTTCACTATTTTCACATGTTTTTCCACAAGATACCAATCCTTGAAGCACAAAAAGTGTGCCATAAATAAAACATATTCCCCAATAACCATACCACGAGCCATCATCTTGTTGTTTCTTTTCTAAAAACCCTATGCCTTTCTCTATAGCTATTTCTATTTCTTTCTCACGATGTCCCGGATGCATATTCTTGAATGCTGTCAGAGCTTGAATTATACAACCCGTACATTCGACATGCCTATATATAACCATAAAAAAAACGAACGAATGCATATACGATTTTACGAAAAGGGTGTAATGGAGAAAATTGTTTGTGTTTGTTTGGATGAAACATCAAAAACTTACTCTTTCTCGACCACAATGTCCGCAAAGATTTCTGAAGGATTCAACATCTGAAACAAAACGAAGTGTTTATATAGTTTCTTTTTATATATTTTCTTTATTAGAGTGAGCATATAAATCTTACTTGTAAATATGGCTGTGGAACTGGTGGCTCCCAAATTGCAAAACCACCACTTTCAGCACTCTAGTAATTAGGTCGTCAGTTATCCAAAATTTAGCCGTTAAAAAAAAAAAACAAAGAAAAAAAAGGGACTCTAGTTAGGTACATGCACAACAAAAAGTGAGTGAAATAATCAATGCAAGTAGATAATTTTAAAAGTAACTCTAAAGAATATATATGTACTTGCAAGTAAAGGAGCACATTCACAGCATCATATAATCTCTCAACTTCTGCTTTTTCTCCAGCAATTTCTTGTGGCATTTGTGATAAAGCTAGCAAACACTTCATAAGAAATCATGTAATATTTTAGTTGAAGAAATTAATTTTTTTTACAAATATAAAAAGGTACACAAGACTACAAGAGAGAAATGATTTCACCTTCAAAGCTTCTGCGGTGCAATCTGAAACCACCCATCCATGATCTTGATCAGAGAAAGTCCATGCCCCTTTAGTAAATTGGCGACACATTTTTGTGAAATCGCCTTTCGGATTCTCTTTGATCTATAAATTCATTTCATCATAAATTTACAAATTTTGAAAAAGAATATGATGTATAAATACATTGTTTTTTTACACTAATCATTCATTCTACAAGAAAAAAGATGTAACATTGATGGCAGTCACACTTTTAAGGTTTGCAATTTGCAAACAAAGATTGAGACAGTGCTCCATTTGCGGTGCACACATATAATGTATATTTGTGTGAATCCTCAAGGGGCAAAAATAAAATTGCACTAATTTTAACGTTATTTTACTTATTTTGTGAAAAGAACGTTAAAAACGTTGGGATGATTAACTTCAAATGATAACTTTGAGCCGTTGACTTCTTCGAAGCAGCCCTCTATCCCAATTGGGATAGGGGTAAGTAGGGCTGTCATAATGGGTCAGACACGAACCGTTAAGAAACGACACGTTAAGACACGAACACGACCCGTTGAAAACACGTAAACACGAAATGACCCGTTAAGAAACCTGTTAACAGCTAACACTATAAATGACCTGTTAAAGAAACTGACCCGTTAAAAACACATAAACACGAAATGACCCGTTAAGAAACCTGTTAACAGCTAACACTATAAATGACATGTTAAAGAAACTGTTAAAACCTGTTAAGGAACCCTTTAAGGAACAAGGGTTAGACAATTAGAAATTTTTTAAAGCTAATCGGTTACCTACCTATTTTATTATATTATTTATTTTTTTAATTTTAAATTTTAAACAGGTCTTAACAGGTGTTAACATATCTTAAAGAGTCTTAACATGTCTTAACGGGTTTAACCTATTTAGACACGAAAAAAAAGGTCTTAACGTGTCGAATTATTTTAGACACGAAACATGTTAAGAATAAACACGAAACAAGTTAAAGTAGTGTCGTGTTAACGTTTTGTGTCTGAAATTGCCAGCCCTAGGGGTAAGGTTTGTCTTCTTCCTTCTTCTAGAACTTACTAAATAATGAGAATATACTGGGTAAATGTGTTTAGTTGGAAACAATGAATGAGACAAACTTGCCTGAGATTCTTTCAAGAAAAAGTGAGCTTTCTTAAGTGAATCCCCATATTCATCAACCATATTACTTGCCAGAATTGCTTGAGTTATAAGAGTACAATCCCATAACTGACTGCCAAAACTTTGCATCTTCATACCATCTTCAGCAATCCACAAGTAATCAGGGATTCTAGCGAGGTGTCGTTTGAAGTGAATCCCATTCGGATCATCAGCATAAAAACACATTATTTGTAAAGCCTACAATAGAATCAACACAAAGTTTAGACACATTTCAACATGGGAATCAACTTCTACACCATAGACATTGCTCCATGCACCATGTGCTACAGTATCAACAACAAATGTTACAATTTTTTATGGTGTACAAATCACAACATGTCATTATTAGTTGATAAAGAAAATTTATTGTCATTTCTTGCCTTGTCAACACAACCTTGGGCCATGTATCGGCTTTCCTCGGCTCCATAATGCATTAGATCAAGAACTCTTTGTAGACCCTTTTCTCTTAGCTTATTGAAGGGCCATTTTCTCACAATTGGTTCGGTAAAATGATGAAGACCGTCCCATAAGAGATTTTGTATGATGGTGTGAGGGTAGTATAGATCTAACTGCAAATGATCGATGATATCGCATTAGGGTTCATTCATTCAAGTAGCTATAAAACCCTCAATGGTGTCTTCTTAACTAGTTTTATGATAAATCAACAAATCTAGCTTACCAAACAGTCTTTGCATCTATTTATTATATCGCATTACATACATGATTTTTGCATTCGTTAATCCGTTATATACCTCAAGTCGTCACAATAAATTACATTGGCGCTAATGTTGCATTTGATTGTAAATGAGATTCAAAATAAGTAGAATAATGAAAGAAAATAAAGCAAGAGAAAATGCAAAAAAAAAAAATTGTTTGCATTAATTAGTGTATGATCGAATTAAAAATCAAATTTAGATAAATTATCTATCTATCTATTATAATAAATCAAAGTTTTTAATGACACATAGCGTGATTCTAGAGCACCTCAACCAGGATTTCTTGCATCTCTCTCTTATTAAATACATATATTAAATAATAATCTTACATGTGAAATATTTTTTTTCATTTTTAAACTAAGAAACAAATTTTTTTAATACATTAAAAATATATTAATATTAAAAAAACACATTTTTAAAATCCAAATTATTATAAAATATACAATTTTTAAAAATAGTATTTTAAAACAAAATGTTTAAAGAAATAAAATTTGAAAAAAATTAACGTGTAAAGAAATAATATAAATATTTTATTACTTCAATTATTAATTTATACAAATTTTTAGTCATATTTTACATTAAAAGATCTTCTGATATTGTCTAAATTTTCATATGATTATTTATTATATTTTTTTTCATTCAACATGTGTAATACACGGGTGCTAACCTAGTTTTAAATTAATGAGTGAGACAGATGCCTTTTGTCCTTTCTTTTTATCATCTTGTGTCAACTAGTTAATAGAATTATTGCAACCCTTGTTTGTATATGGATATAATCATATTCATGCTAGGTCTTTTGTTGAGCATTTATGTCTATTAAAAGGGTTTGGAACAGTAGAGTACCCACAAAGTAGAAAAAAAAAATTATTATATATCAATAAACAAACGTGTCTAAAAATTTTGTCCTTAATGAAAATTTTTCTTAGGTCCGCCACTAGTTTAGAACATTTCATACAATAAGTGTTTGTGCTATGTTGAAAAGAGATTGATAAAATTTGGTAGTGATCACTTGAATAAATTCGATCATGCTATAGTGACTACACCTTGTCGTTGGCTTAATGAAGTATGTAGCAGTAGCCAGTAGGCTACAAATGTGACTGGAATATGGATAAAATTAAAATATGTTATTATGAAATTTTATTACAGGAACAACATTTAATAGCTATAGATAAAACAACTTTTATATTTCTAAAGTATCCGCAATGCGACACGAAATAATATTCTTAGGTCTGATTTTGGCTTGTATATAGTTCAAACCAGCTCTTGGCTTGTCAAGTCAACTCTTTTAACTTATATATATAGGTGGGTGTGTGTGTGTGTGGTGTTACATGGTTATTTTCATGGTTTTACAATTCGATTAAGGTGGTATTCAAAATATCCACACATACGTGTGTGTGTATTTATATAGTAGAGAGTCCTTTTATCATCAATTTTTATCCTATTGAGATATACCCTACTAAGGGCATGTTTGGGATTGCTTATTAAGTTTAAAAGGACTTTTTGTTAAAAGTGCTTATGAACTTATGACTTTTTGAAATAAAGTTTTTAAAAATATGTTTGGATTGGCTTATGTGTGTGAAAAGGTCAAAAAATGACTTTTTAGTCATAAAAAGTTAAAAAGCCAGAAAAAGTAGCTTATTAAAAATGACTTTTTAACACTGCTCAAAAAGTTAAAACTAAAAGTGCTTTTTAAATTACCAAACAACTTTTTAACTTAATAATTTTTTCATTAAGTCAATAAGTTAAAAAGTTAATTTTGAATGGAATCCAAACATACACTAATTATTAAATTTTTCAGGTATGTTTGTTTGATTGTTATATGTGTATAGTGTTTTATTTTAAAATTAAAATCAAGAGGAATTACTTTTAAACATGTGCCTATATACACACTGGCATTAGTGGCATACCTTGCAACAGTTATGTCGTTGTTTGTTCCAATCAATCTGGTGATAAGGAAGGATATGTATCTCTTTCCTCAAAGACAAAACAAGATCAGTAATTGGGCCATGATAGCTTTTACCGTACAAGTATGACATTGGCATGTATGCAGTTCTGCAGTAACTCCACATTTTTGCTGCATATACACACAAAATTGACATCAACCTATATCTATATCTATACTCTCTGATAAAAAAGTAAATATTTTGCCACATGTCAATTTATTAGACTATTATTATCACATGTCATTTTTTCAAAAGAATTATTACCACATGTCATTTTTTAATCTTTAAAATTATTATCTCTTAAATAAAATGATAATTGTAATTATATTCTTCCTTAATTTATTAAATAATTTTAAATCTAATGACTAATGACTTTATATACCTTTTTTCTTATTAAAAAATAGTTCTAACAAATAAAAAATGAACTCTTTTTTTATTATTAAAAAGCACACTTAAAAAAAGTTTACAAAATATGAAAATTTTCTAATAATGATTTTTAAAAAAAATAAGAGTTATTTTAAATTTGTAGTTTTAGGAGAAATAAAATTCTGTAAAAATAAGTTTTCTTAAAAAACCAAGTTTTTTAAAACAAATTTACTTATAAAGTATATAACATTTCAGTTTTCAACTCGTGTAATACACGAGATTTTACATAGTTTTATAATAAAAAAGCTAGATTTGTTTATGTGTCAATACCATAACAAATCTTCTTAAAATACTACCATATGTCAATCTTAGGTTTAATTTGAAATCATTATTGACACATATCACATTAAAATAACTTGATTTATACAATATTAGATATATTGATTTTAGATCTTAAAATAAAATTAATTCTAAGATATTATGTAACTTTATAATAAATACATGTACAGTGTATATCAAAAAATTTTGAAATGTCAACTGCTACATTTAATACTCTTCTTTAAATGAAGTATATGCTACAAAACAATAATAAAATAATTTAAAATTTTATTATATTACAAACACATATTTTTTAACATATATTTAATTTTATTTCGTAACACCCAAAAAATTATCATAACATTTTTTAACATTTTTTAATGATTTTATATCATGTACGGATGATATAAAAACTTTATTCTAACTTTTGCACAAAAATGATAAAAGGATGCTTCTGAGTGAGGATATGAAAAAAAAAACTCTGATGTCGTTAAACATAAATTGATGAAACTATATCATCTTAATGAAACAATCTGTTTTTTCTCACTTACAATTATACGCTAATTTAGTTAGAGTCATGAATAAGGATGATTTAGATGGTAATGCTACTAATAATATGTCTAATGTTGTACACAAAAAGTTTTATAGGATTATAGTTTGTACTTTGAATTATAAAATATATTAATGTATGGTAGATTATGCAATTTATCATAAATATATTCAAATCATAATGACAATATATTTATTAAAAAAAAAACTAACGGTTCATTGAAGTGTAAGTTATTTTATATACATACCTGGATGATAAGGCAAAAAGGAAGGAAAAAGCCAAAATTCCGGAGGAAGAGGGTTGTTGCCTTCCCATTTATATACTCCAAGCACCTATAAAAAAATTAATAAATGTTTTAAAGTTAAAACTATGCTAGCTATTGGTGCTACTATACAAAAAATATAAAAACTATTACTATTTTTTCTTCTATTCATAAACTACACAAATATGAAAGCAAAAGTAATTCATATTTTGTGTTTGGAACATATTTATCCAGAAAAACTTATATAATTCATGTAACAAAAAGAAAAACTTTAAAAATACTTAAAAAGTTACACATATTATAGATTGAAAAATTGCTATGTGCAAACGAAGTGTTGATACAGTGCTCATGAAAAATGAGTTGGTTCAGGCAAATATTTATTATAATTTGATTTGAATTGATTAAAACATAACTTAAAATAAATTAAGATAAATTCATCTTAACATAATATGGATGAGTATATGTAATTTAAAATTTATGTGAAAGAATTTATTCAAACTGGTAATAATTAATGGTTGATAACTTATTAAATAAGAAATTAATAATGATTATTCAAATGAAATATTTGTTTAGTTATAACTTAATTTAACTTAAATTAAATTAATATTTTTTAAAACGACTTATTTGGACACAAATTAATTTTGTTTAAAGTCCGTCCTTGTTCACATCATTCTAACCTGAAGTCTGCTTCATTACTCAACTAGTCTATTATCTATTTTGTCAGGTATAACCCCGCCTTTCATGAGGTGTAGAAACATAAATGGGTAGAAAATGGTCCTACACTTTTGAAAGAAAAAAAATGCATCACTTGAATTTATCTACAGTTGCGTGGTGTACATAAACCGGGAGCTATTTTGGAAGGCAAGAAATGATCGGGTTTTTAACAAAATCATAAAAAAACTGGGAGCTATTTTGGAAGAAGTAAAAGCTACCTCTTTTGTATGGATAAAAGATCGGACGAAACTTGCAAATTTAGAATGGAAAAAATGGTGTATTTTTGATATTGATCTTAGGTAAATGTATATTCACTCTTAGCATCTTACTAGAGTGTGTATTAAATAATAATAATAATAATAATAATAATAATAATAATAATAATAATAATAATAATAATAATAATAATAATAAAATTTTGCCGTCCAAAAAAAAAAATTTAACGGACATAAACATCACCAATAGCCAGACCATGTGGCAATTAACGGCAAGTGTTTTGTTACAAATTTATCATATGAAGCCCGATTTCAAATAAACGATTCCCTCTTATATGTATATTAATTTTAAAAAAATACGTGAATCTTTTATTTGAATAATTCACACGTTTATTCAGAAGTCAAGTTTCTAATTATGCAACCAACACTACTAGAAACTAGAAAATTAAGTAAATGTCATCAAAATAAACGGTATCAAATTTTACTTTCGATTTTCCACCAACTGAAAACTAAAAGCATTTGATAGGTTACGGTAGCTAAGTGATAAGAAATTTGGCTCGGCATGCCAAAATTATTATTATTGTTATTTTTCATGAGGGTTTTGATGTTATAAGTTTCACGGGGAAGGTTCCTCTAAAAAGTCTATTTTGCCTAGAAAGGCTAAGAAGGATTTTCAAAAATACGAAAATCGACCCAAACAAACTCCGATAGAATTCATTTTTGCATCATTGGAACCGGCTTGTTGAACCCTAAAACACAAACATTAAATTGTAAACAATAAACCCAAATACTAAAACCAAAACTTTAAAAACAAACCATAAACCTAAAGATAAAACATAAAAAGCCAAAAATCAAGCCCTAAAATCTAAACTTTAAAAGTAGTTATTAAAGCTAAAATTTAATATGTAATATTGTAGGGTTTGATAAGACGATTCCAACGACATCGAAATGAGTTCAATCGGAGTTCGTTTAGGTCGGTTTTTGAGGTTTTAAAATTCATTTTTAGCCTTCTTAGGCAAAATAAACTTTTTATTTGATCTTTCCCCTAAGTTTCACAATATAATTTTCCTCTAATTTGATTTTCTCTTTTTATTCTCGCTCTAGACCACATAAGTGTGAGGTAACATCAAGGCCTTATCATGTCCTTGACGATCAAAGAACATCCACAATTTGCGGGGGACCGGTACGTAAATGAACTATTAATGCTAGTAGCTTCCTAAAGTTTCTAAAACCAAAACCTTCATAATCAACCTAAATTTGTAGGATTTTGAGATTTAAAAATAAATAAATAATAATAAATATAAATAATAATAATAATAATAATAATAATAGTAATAATAATAATTTTAAAAAATTAACATGCGTATACATACCGCGAGATAAACCTTTCCCCATGAAGGGATGGAAGTAGCACCACCATTATCAAGTATCCATTTACGACCTCTAGCAAGAGCACTATCTCCATCAATGTCTAAAGGTGAAGGCTCTCCAAGAAGCCTTAAAGCCACATAGTTCAAAGCACTCCCCATCATTGTGCTTTTGCCTGATATGTAGAATCCCCATCCCCCATCCATATTCTACAAAAGCCCATCATGTATATTCAAAGTGAACATGTTACTTGATATTCATGAGTATTAATCCAAATGTGGTGAATTGATACACTTAAAATTTATGAAATAGTGATATTTAGTTAAAATAGAAGGATGCTCATATACATGGGCGTGGAAAACAATAACTTTACTTGTAAATACACAAAAAAAAATTATATTTTCTTGTAATCATATATAGAGATTGTATCATATGAAAACTAAATCTTAGAGAATTCTTCAGTTATATATATGTCTTCTTTTTGAATTTTGAAATAAATATATGATACATATTAAAGTTGAATAAAATATTATGTTTTGAATAAATAAATCAATTTTAACGAGGAAGTTGGTGATAGCCTTGTAGATATTGTGCGACAAGAACTTCTCAACCAGGTTAACAAGGAAATTTTATAAGGATTTAGTTTGACCAGCTATGTTATATGATATAGACTATTAGCCCTTCAAGAAGACATAAGTGCTGAAGATGAAGGTAGTAGAGATGAATATGTGGAGAAACACGTTTAGACAAAATAAAAAAATAAGGTTTTTAGAGATAAGTTGTGAATGACTATTATAAGACAAAGGAGAGAAAATTTGAGATGTCTTGGACATATGCAATTGAACTAGACGACTTCGCCTAGAACAATGGAAGCCCTCAACTGATAGTTAGAGTTGTGTCTTTCTGAGAATAACGTCCAAGATTAAGGTTAGAGAGTTCTAGGTGAAGTTGCAAGTGTAACCCAACTTAGAGAATTAGATTTGTTTGTATTTTAAGAAAATTTAACATGTATTTGTCTTGTTGCATTTCATGTCATTTATGAATGTATGTATGTATTATTTTATGATATTATATATGTTACCAATTACCCTTCTATTATATCTTTTGTTATTGGTAGTTCCTAGCCTCACTAAAAGAAAATAGGCTTGTACTGACAAAAAATCGTCAGGACAAGCTGTCAAAATTTCATCGAGACAGGCCCTAAATGGTGTAGCGCCTATTATAGTATTATGTAACTGATTTTAAATGCAATTTAACATGCACAACTGTAAATTCTTAATATATCAAAAGAAAAGTAAAACATACTTGGTGGATGTACATGTAGCGAATCATCTCTTTCTTGTGTTCTTTAGTTAAAATTGTATCCAACGTTCCACTAATGTACAACGCAATTATCTACAAGTTTAAATCATACAAAACTCAATGAAAAGCATAACCTTTACTTCAACAAATATTACAAGATTAAGATTGATTATTATTACCAGAGGAGGGGTGAAAAAATGGGGACCGGCAATTTCAGCTGGCCAATGCCCGTCCCAAGCCTGGATGGCGCGGTTCAACCGGATCGATTTTCTAACCGCTGTTGTCACTGCTTCATAACTCACATCTTCTTCGTGACCGACCCTCATGGGAGGTTCGCTTAAAAGATCGATTCCGCTTTCCTTAATAAGCTGTGAACAAACATTACAAAAAACGTATTATATTGATCGATGAGTAAAATGACGTAAACTAATACGTTAATTCACATGTTGAATAAAAAAAATATTAGTAAAAAATAATATACAAAATAAAAAAAAATAAAAGAGTTAGCTAGCATTGATGGACCTGGGTACGCATGAGCATGTCTCCACAACAATGGATGTCAAGCTTCTTCTTATTGATCAGAAACTGTTGACGAAGCCTTTCAATTTGGTCACGTTCTTCCTGGGTTCCTGCATCGGGATCAAACTCCCATATTTGTCTTCCCACAAAATTGTTGGTGCTGTACAAGTATTCATCACCATTTCCATCAACAGTTTCCAGCTTACCATTTTTTTCACCGATTTTTAGTTTCCACATCTTTTGTATGTTCCTATCATTAAAAAAAACTAATTATTATATATATATTAAAAAATTATAAAAAAAACAACTTAAGATTTGTGATAAATAATTTTTGAGGCTTAGATTACAAGTCATAGGACAGACATCTTTTACGGTTAATAGTAGTTATTTTATTGATTGTGTCACCCGTTTTGTGCCACGCATCTTCAAAACATAAATAACTAAAGATCGAGCTAATTGTGAACAAACTTGAGCCTCTATCCCAACACTAGAGTTGAACACTGCATTGCTTTTCGTTTAAATTGTATTCAAACTTAAGTATTATTATGTTTGAATGTAAGCTTTACTCAATGTAAAATATGTTATTTATTTGGAAAAATTACCAAATTAGTCAAAGTTAACCACTTTTTTATCAAAATAATCACTCAAATTCCGGTCCTTATACGCCTTTTTAGACGTCACTTTAAACGTCCTTATTATGTACTTATTGTAAACATACGGGCCCACATGTCGGGGTCTAAATGGGTGTCTTAAGACCCTTTTTACCGGCGACTTAGACGCCTCTTTAGACGTCACTTTACCAAATTTGATAGAAAAATGGAGTCTAAAGTGACGTCTAAGACATCGGTATAAGGTCTTAAGACATCCATTTAGACCCCAACAAAGCCGCCGACATATGGGCCCGTATGTTTACAAAAAGTGCAGAAAAAAGGCGTATAAAGCGGCGTCTTAGACGCCGGAATTTGAGTGATTAATTTGATAAAAAGGTGGTTAACTTTGAATAATTTGGTAATTTTCCCTATTTATTTTCATATACACTTTAATGTCAACTGACGCTAGTCCCATATTTGCCTTATATATATATATATATATATAATATACTAGGTTAGTGCCCCGTGTGTTACAGGAATTAAAAAAAGAAATATAACAAGTAATTATCTATGAAAATGTAGAAAATATAAGATGATTTTTATCATGAAATACGATTATAATTTCGTATGATTTAATATTTGAAGTATTAAATAATAACATTATTTCTTTAAAAACTAACTGTTTTAATTGTTTGTTGTTCTTTAAACATTGTGTTTCAAATAATTGTTTTTTCAAAATTTTATAATTTATAATAATTATTTTTTAAAAAAAATGTTTTTTAATATTAATATATTTTAATTTTATTAAAAAAACTTTTTTATTTTAAAAATATATTAAAAATATGTTTAATATTATATGTATTTAATAGAAGAGAGAAAGAGAAAGAAAATGAAGGTTGAGATTCTTTAAAAACATAATATATGACACTGAAATTTTTATTTATTAGTATATATAGGTAGATGTGATTGCTAGCTAAGTAGCTAGTCTCTTTAAAGATATATGCTACCTTTTAAATTATTTATTTTTCAATGGTTTTAAGCTCAAGTGGTATCATATTCCTTTGGCTTTTCATTTGAGAGGTATCATGTTCAAATTAATCTCTCTTACAAAAGGACATGCGGTTTTTCTTTAGGTTTCCTCTTGGGTTGGACATGAGTTCAAGTCTGACCTAAAGCATCAAACAATTAAAATTTGACATCTTATCACATATGAGCTCAAACTTGATTAATATTGGTGAACCAAAGTAGTTATACACACACATATATACACACTATACCCATTTTGTAAAGTTGCAACTTATATTTGTGGTTTTAAAAAACACAATACATGTTTGTGCATATGATGAAACCACGACTTCTGGGCATAGGATTGACAAAGATTTCTTTACACTTGCTCATGTCCAAAGAAAGAAAAACGCACATTATCCTTCTAAAAGGGTTGTAATATGACTTTTTTTTACATATGTAATAAAAAACTCATGATTTATTTTAAAAAATTCATCATGAAAATTGCGATTAATATGGGTGCCTGGTTTGCAATTGTTTATGTTTTTGCAAGAATGAAGATAATCTGCTGGATAAAAAATAAGCATGCGTATCATTTAAAAACATCAAGAGAATATATTCTCCTTCTCTAACTTGAAAAATTATATATTTTCTTAAGATGCAGATTTTTAATACATAATGTACAATGCTCAAACATTATTTGAAAAAATATGCAATTTTTCAAGTTAGGAAGAAGAAATATGTATATGCACTAAAAAATAAGTATATGAAATAAAAACAATGTTATTGATCTAGTGTATATGATTTTTTTTTCTTATTTTTTATATTTACTGGTTATGCTTTAGGACCGATTAGCCATCAAAATTAGAGTTGCAATTGAACACCCGGTTTTCAAGTAGTGAAATATGATAATTTCACTTTTAATAGAAAGAAAGAGTGGTATGATTCATATTATATCCTTACTTTTACTTGGACGATTTTAAATTATATAAACATACATGTACAACTTAAATATTAATAATATTTTCTTTTAGTTTAGAAATCAAAAAATATAAATTATTTGTAAGTTAAATATTAATAATCTATTTTTAATTCAAACATTCTGCTGAATTAATTAGAAAGTTAAGAAAATATTAGAAACAAATTAATAAACTAAAAAATCGAAAATTACGCAATACCTGCAGGAGGTGAGAGCCAAGGGGATTGGAGGAACACAAGCTGAATGAGTGAAAAGATAAGTGTATTATGAGGCCTTATATAAAACTTTAAATGCCGTTCAAAAAATATATATAAAAAAGTTCAAATATTACGTGACATGTCTTATAACGAAGAAAAACATTTCTCACATTTATTCATCGGTTACACGTTTCTTGGGCACGTGAGTTGTTAGGTACATATTATGGTGCCCCATGTTGGGATGGGTTTCGAATACCAAACCTATTTCTTTTAACCGGAACCAAAGGCTTATAGTCTAATGGTTACCCCTTTGGCTTTCCTGTGGGAGGTCATGGGTTCAAATCCCTCTCAATGCGAAATAGGGGTTCTTAGGAGGTCAGGAGGTTTTCCGGTGCGGTTTCCTCTTGGGGTGGTGGTGGGGTCTCAACGGAGGTCATGGTAACTAGACCTTGATGACGTGGCCTGGAAATCAGTGGTTCATACGTTAAGATTAAATGTCGTTCAAAAAAAATTTCTTTTAACCGGTAAATAAATACATTTTAAGCCTGATCATTCAGTAATATTCAATGCAAATGTTAAAGCTAATTAAGGTGTTTGATTATATTGAATTATGGATTTAATTAGTTCATGTCAAACACGGATTGATCGATATAAAAAATTGTTGTTGGAACAAAATGTAACACTCCCATAGTCCCATAAATAGCAATTTCATTTTAGGCTTTGCGAACCCAACAACTTATTGTCTTTAGGTTGAGTTGGCATTTGGTGTATAGCAGTGTTTTGAAAACCGGACTGGTCGGATCGGGAACCGGTGAGGAGATTGGTCCAAATATAGCATGAGAACCGCCTTTGAGAGAACCGGCCGGTTCAGCCGGGAACCGGTCGGACCGACAACCGGTTCATTGGTTGGATCGGATTTTCAGTTTTTTTATATTTATTATGTCATCCGGTACTTGAATCCGGTCCAACCAGTCCGACCAGTAAGACGATCGGTTCGACGTCCGGGCCAGTTTTGAAAACATTTGTGTATAGCGGAAACACACCCTCTCCCTTCCCTGATCATCACACTTCTCTCTAGCAAATGTGAGCAAGAAAGTAGAGTGATCAAAAAATGAAAACTCTGCTTAGGACGTCTCCGAGAATTCGAGTGCCCCATGCGAAAAGGGAAAAAAATGCCCCTTAGATAATTTTTTTTATATATAATGACTAATGTTGTGACAATTAACATAAGCATAACAAAATCATAGTTTTAAAACTTAAAAGTACGTACCAATATACCAAAATAACTAACCGATGATTCGCGCAGCTCTCCTAGCATTCTTCATGGGCCTTGTAGATGTGTCTATTGTTTTTTTATAATCATTTATTGGGCCTTGTAGTTTAATCTATAAAATGTTATAATGGGACAATTGAATTTTTATAAAAAATATATAGCATATATAAAAAAGATTTTATAAATTTGTGCCCTTAAAAACGATGGGCCATGTGCGGGAGGGGGGTTTGCACCCCCTCCAAGCCGCCCCTGACTCTGCTCTAGGTTGAGTTGTGCCCGGTGTGGGTTTCCTCCTATAAGGTGGTGTCAATGTACAAATTTAAACAATGGTATTTTGGGTTAGTTGTTCAAAAAAAATGTATTAAAATTAATTAAATAAAAAGTCATAAAAAGTCATCTAGTTTTTTATTATTCTTTGAATACAATTAAATCATAACCTTTTATTTATTTATATTTTTTGGAAAATTTTGTGTTTGGTTGAGATGTGTCATATATAGATAAGTTTACTTTCTTATTTCTCCCTCACTTAAATGCTTGTGGTGTGAAAGAGAGAAAATGATTGAAGATGATGGTGCAAGGAAAAGAAATCTTACGATCGACATGCGTGTATGGTGATAAAACGGTCACAAAACATAATAAGTTAGAAACTTAGATTAGTATTTAATATATTTCAAAAAATGAAGTATGATATTTATATGGACAAATGCAAAATTATATCAGGCATTCGTTATATTTGTATTTCCTCCCTTAATGAAAAAAAAGATTCTCACCAATTTATTAATCTAATTAGAGTGGTTCGAACTCTGAATAGGGGTGCTTAAAATATTCGAAATTCGAAAAAATTCGAAATCTGAATCGTATCCAAAACCCGAAAAAACCGTATCCGAAATCTATTTCGGGTTTTTCTAGTGATAATATGATTTTAGATTCGGGTTGAGTTTCGGATATGCTAAAAATATTTTTCGGGTCGGATATCCGAATAACTCAAGAAAAAACAGGTTTGTTCGGATGCACGAATTCATGTTATTCGGATCG
Organism: Mikania micrantha; assembly: GCA_009363875.1. Classification (NCBI taxonomy): domain Eukaryota; kingdom Viridiplantae; phylum Streptophyta; class Magnoliopsida; order Asterales; family Asteraceae; genus Mikania; species Mikania micrantha. The sequence goes on along the minus strand of SZYD01000833.1, from coordinate 259,552 downwards.
GATAATATATTTTGGATTTCGAGTCGGGTCGGGTTTTGGATAGCCCAAAAAAATTTCAAAGCAGAAAAACCGATTCAAAAAACCCGAATAACTTGTTATCCGACCCGATGAACACCTGTAACTGTGAAACCATCGTTCTCATGCATAAATGTAGAGTAATAACGTATATTTAATTATCTGGCTCGCTTTTTTTAGTAAAAAGTTGATTTACCAAATAGTTGTTTCTTCACTTGTTTTATTAATTAATTAAACACACAAAAATCTCAAACAATTAAATTAGTTGTTTATCTTTTTACCAATCTATGTAATATAGGGACATAATTAGCCTAATGAGTCAATCAACTCAATTTAAAACTTAACATTTTAAAAATAATAAGAGCTATATTTTTTTATAAGCATTTAAGTTTATATATACATTGGACTTAAAAATTGAATTGGACTTAAAAATTGAATTGGACTTAGACTGAAACTGATAAATATTTTTAGTTCATCAATATATAAGGAAAATAAAATCTTTTTTTTTCCCAAAAAAGTCTCAGTTTTGTTTTTTGGTTTTACCTTTACATGGCTTGATTGCCGGCCATAGACATATAATCAACGAAAATATACTATTAGTATATTATAAGCTTTCAAAGACACTGTTTTTTAAAAATTTTGAATATACAATTATGCAACAATTAAGCTTATTTTATGTATACAATATACTTCAATGTAAATCTTACTTAAAAGTGATTTATGCATAACAATATACAGGTTATCAAATCACAAGCATACAAGCCATCAAAAATACTATGTTCATTTATTATTTTTTGTAAAGTGACGATTCTTTTATTTGTTTTTAATTATTTTAATAATACAACATTATCATTTATAATTTTTTTATCTCTTTATAATATAAATTTTATTTAAAGTCAAGTTGTACATAGTAATGTACAAGTCATCAAAGTATAATCATATCATTAAACATAAGTCCTTGATACTTTAGTTTTTATGCTTGCATCTCTCCTTTTTTTAGCCCGATCAAATAACATGTGAATGATTTCATTACCAATAAATACAATTTTGTGTTTTTATTAACTTTGATAAATAGTAATTTATGAAATTCTAAATATATCGTAATAACATTTATGTTTTTTTTTAATCTAAGTTTTGATATGAATTTTATTGGACTATGCCAAGTCATGTCAACATTCACTAGGTTTACAAGATACATACAAAAGCGACCTAAAAAAGGTTTAAATAAGCATAACTATTTTTTGCTTGCTCTAACTAGTAGTTCCTGTTTTATGCGTACATATTTGATTATTTTCATAAACTTGAACAATTGTTTAATACTCATGTTAATTGCTCATCTCCTGTGTTAATTAGTAATTACCCATCTTTTGTTAACTATATCCAAGGAGGCTTTCCCCAAGATTTTGATTTGTTTAATACTCATGGGACCCTTTATGAGTTTTTTTTTTGTTGAAATATGTGAAAAATATACTTGGATTATACGTATTTACATATATACCTGAGAATTCGACTCTTTATCGTGCTTATAGCGATTTGTGTCTTTTTCTATATCAAGACAATGAGAGAAGCCAGCAACTTCCATCTTTTATGCACCAAAAACGTTGTCCCCATTGTTTTGGTGACGCCTTGAAACATCAAATGTCGCTACGGCAAAAGAGAGGGTTTCATAAGATCATTGTTGCCGCTTCGTTTTCAAGTTCAATATTTTCACATACAATAAAACAAAAAATTTTATGTCTAGGTGTGACCCTTGCTCAAAAGAAGCATGATCATATTATCAAGCAAAAAAAAATATTCTTATCATTTACAGGTGTAACCATCACTTGATATATAGGTTTGATCACATGATTATATAACCATTAGTTTTTCGTTTATGTTTGAACTTAATTAAGTTTATAAATTAACAACTTCAAATTTCATAGAAAAAAAAACTAAATAACATACTTTGAATTATTCGAACAAAAAAATTAACAAGTAAGAATTCATGTTGTTGTAAGTTGGTAGTTCTCAAAATTGATTGGTTGACCATTTTAATGTATCCGATGGCATGCCTTTGATCAGTTAAGAGAAGATACCAGTCAGGGCTCAAAGAACCAAGGTAAATGTTGAATTAAAACTACGGGTTACTCCGCGTGTTGTCGCGGTAACACAGGATTAAAAACATAATCTTAAAAATTGAAACTCATATAACATAAAGTTATTTATACATCGTAAAACTTTAAATCTCAAAACACATAAACAATTAATAAAAATAAGATTATGTAATATTATTATAATAATTATTATTATACTAATATTATAAAATATTTATTATTATTATTATTATTATATTATATTATTATTTTATTATAATAATTATATTATTATTATATTATAAATTTTATTATAATAATAATAATATATTTTAATATTAATATATTATTACTATTATATTATTATTATTATTATTATTAAATTATTATTACTTTTCATTCCACGTTCAAATGTATATATGTTAATATGAAATATTTATTTATTCAATTATATAATATTATAATCCTTAGTTTATACTTTATAGTTTATAATTTCTTATTGGGTTATTTTATATTGGGTTTCTTATTTTTTTTCATGTTGGGCTGCTGTTAGAGTTTAACAGTTTAACTTGGTGATGGCCCAAAGTTGTTGAAGACGTTTACTCGAAGTAGAGGTGGCCAAACCGGGTTTTTTTTTAACCGGAACCGGTTCCGGTTCCAGTCAGCAAAGTCAAGAATCGGTTCCGGTTTTTGACCGGTTCCAACCGGTTTTTACTGGTTCTAGTTCCGGTTTTGGTTCGGGTTTGACCGGTTTAAGGGTGAAACTGGTTTCGATTTCAATTTCTCTGAAAATCCGGAACCGTTCCTGTAACACCCCGACCAATGGCGGAATCATCGGGGCGTACACGAAGTGTAGATTGTTCAAAAGCACAAGGTTCTAAATTGTAAAATACTTACATCTAACATCATTACAAAAGTTACAAATCAACAAATCTAACTAAGTAACTAAGTCCAAGCTCTAATATGATAATCAATCAATTTTAATTTTCAGTTCCACCTTTAACATGTTTAAAATAAAAGGTCAACTAAAAAGTTGGTGAGTCTTCACATCCCCTTTTTACGCTTTTATCTTTGGGGTGAAACATGTTTACACTATCAAACTATATTTTAAACTATTAATCCCGTACCCACCAATTCGGATACTACCGGTTCCGGTTCGGTTTCTCGATTCCGGTTCTGGGTACGTTGGACACCTCTAACTAGAAGTCACAAACATATTTTGAAGAAAAAAGTAAAAGGATTAAATAAGCCTAAATACCTAGATAATTAATTTCATAATTTCTTAGTAAATGGATTATATTCTCTAAAATTGCATCCCTGTTGCACAAAAAAAAATTAAAGAAAATATTTTCATGATTTTAACGTCATTTGTTTTATTATTTTGTTGAGAGTAGTTCAAATAAACATAAAACAAACAAATTTACCCAATATACTTTCAGTTTTAAGTTGTTTAAATAAACATAAAGACTTGGAAATTAGACTTCACTGAAAATGCTTATGGGGCTAAGTGGCTAACTAATGATGATGGAGTAAGAACAAGCATGTGCCTCATTTTGTTAAATAAAATTATACAATTATGTATTTTGAGGACTAGTAAAAGAAATTATATAAAAATCAAATTGATTGGCATTGTTTATATAGGTTTTAAATAATAAATAAATATTTTAAATCATCCAACAATTATTCCCCTCTATACAACTTTTCTCCTCCCCCCTTCTTTAGTTTGTTACTGATTATAAAACTTGTCTGAACAATCTATTAGGATTGTTCAAAAAACTCGGCTAAAGAAATCTCATTTAAAAAGAGTCATGTCTTGGTTAGGGTTGGCTCTGTTATGTCTCATCTCGATTTTATTATATATAATATAAATGCACTCCCAATCCGAATTACCTTAGAGTGGCTTTTCAAGTTAAACAAAATAATCCACTTAAAGAAAACCAATTTTCTTACGCTTTATTCACGAGTTCACTTAACAATAGAAAAAAAATAGTATAAAAAAACATATGTGCGTTCCTATATTTCATTTAATGAAGCATATAAAAAACATAATAAAACATGTTATGTTTTCAAGTTTTCCGTAAAATGGAAAAGGTAAGCAAATAAAAGAAAAACTAAACATTTCCTTCCGATTTGTAAGAAACAGAAACAAACAAAGTCAGTCTAGAGCTAAACGATCTTACGCTGTGTTCTTGAGTTTATTAAAGTAAGGAACAAAGAGAAATAAAAGGAATAAAATGAAAGGAAAGAAAAGAAAAAGAAAAGAATGATTTTTTTCCTTTTATTTCCTTCTAAATCAGAAGGAAAGAAAAACTAGGTAATTTAGCTTAGGTTTCCTTCCACTTTCATTCCTTTCACTTCTTAAATAAAACTCAGGAACACAACATGTGTTATTTTCCTCCAAAATACAAAATTATTATTTCTTTCTTTCTATTTCCTTTCTTTCATTAAATGAACTGAAGAACACATCGTCATTGTTCAACTCTCAATAGGGGTGTTCACGGTTCGGTTTCAAACCGCGAAACCGCCCAAACCGGTCATCGGTTTGGTCTCACGGTCGGTTTTTCTCCAAAAAATTTGGTCGGTCGGTTTCAAAAGTTTGTAACCGTAATGAACGGTTTGGTTTACGGTTTTCACGAAAAACCGATCGTTAAAAAACCGGACCGGACCATGTGATATATATATATATATATTGGGATTGTATTTTATTATGAAACATAATATTAAAAAGATAACCTTTAAATACTATCTGGGTCGTCTATTTTCAATTTTGAAAATAAATATGTAGTTTACATTAAACCACATTAAAATTGATTTAAATTTCCAACTAGAAGGCGCAAATGGTGTTTAAAGGTTTTTTCTCTGTAAGACTGGATCTTCACATTGTATACTTCATATATGGACACACACAAACACACATTAAATAGATAAATTAATAAGTTTAATGATTTAGACGCCATTTGCTAAAAAAATAAAGATTTGGGCGCACAATGTAAATAGTTTATCTCAAATCATGAAACGATTCAAATTTAATTTTGAACGGGTAAAAAAACATAAGCATAAAATGCCCAAACCTTAAACCAAATCAGAACCAAACCGTTAATATCGGTTCGGTTCGGTTTTTATTTTTAACGGTTCGGTTTTGGTTTTCATTGTTCAAAAACCATCATTAACGGTTTGGTTTATGGTTTCACTTAAAAACCGTAAAAACCGGACCGTGAACACCCCTAACTCTCAACATAGATTCCAGATCTTCGGGATTCGGCCCAACGTTCAGATCATCAAGCCGATCACAAACACCCGAAGGTGAATGATGCGGTTACTGTCGACAACGTTCCGATCCATCAAACCTCATCCCAAAAATCCAAAATCACCGTCGATTTCATTTCCGTCACCGTCAAAATCAAACCCCTCGCCGTCGTTGGCCTTTCAATCGGAATCACATTCTAATTGGTTCGTCTATCTCATCTTATCAACCAACCCCCCCGTCAAAACCTACGTCGGCGTCACCAACAATTTTGCTCGCCGGTATTCATATCTCTCTCGCTGTCTCTCTTATTTGTGTCTAATGTATGTTAATTGTTACGTATGTATATGCTTTGAAATTTCATTAAATTCAAGTAATTTGTGTATTAGGGTGGGATGTTGGCAGTGTGAATAATTAGAAACCCATAAAGATTCATGAAGGATAAGAGGCTAGATTACCGTTTGATTGCCCTTGTAGTAAAATTCAACCTTATCACAACCTAAATCATGACAAATGGTGTTTAATTGTGTTATACTGTTATTCAAAATTTAAGTGTTTATTGTGATAGTCAATAAGCCTCTCTATCTTAGGTAAGGTTTGCCCCTATCATACACTGTCAGAACCCCACAAACGGGCAACAACTCTGATATTTGGGAGATAATACCGGATTTGTCGTGCTGTAGTAATCGAAATTTGGTGTACTGTCTTTACTCATTACTATCCCCATTCATTGTACCAAATTTGTTTCATATGTGCCAAGTAATAAAGTGATGGCAGATTATCGTCATCGGCAAAGAATGCACCTTCAAATGGATTAATATGACAAAAGAAAGAGATTATGCGAAATGTAAACTTGCTGTAGTTGGATGATAACTAATGCTTAGCTTGGATAGTAGACTAGATGCCATATTTGAATGACATATGACGATCAATCCAATGGAAAAAAGTTACAAGCTATTGTTGAATGTAAAAAAAATAGAACACAAAACACTTATGTTAAATGTTCTATGTAACAATCTACTTTTGAAAGTAATCAGTCAATTATCTTTTATCATGATATTAGGCATGGCCAACATACATCCTGATCCTTGTATTTGTAGGGTAATTAAACAAAATTATGAGAATTATCCTTTGCTAGGGCCACTAGAGACATGTTGATAATGATGATAGAATTTGTTTATCCAGAAAATGCTCACCTGTTGTTTATACTCGTGTAGTTGGATTTACTTAAATTAGTTTATAGTTAGCAAAGTGATTAATTAATGTGTATTGTGTAATGATGTTCGAGCTTTTGCATGCTCATCATGAATCATGATGAATGCTTAAGAATACAAAAGTTTTCATGTGTGGTCTGTTGGATGTATGGCATTTGGCCTGTGGCAATGATGCAAGTAAATATGTCATTTTTGTTAGACTAATTTTATTACTTGGCATGAAAGATATTGTTATTAGTTTTTGCCAGTTTATGATAGATTCATTATTTAGTTGAGTTTATTAGTTTGGATTAGTTTTAGTTTAGGCTAGATGCTAGATTAATTATTTAGTTGAGTTAATTTAATTGTTTTGTTTTTTTGGCTAGTAAGATAAGGTCTGATTTACTTTTCTAAGTTTAGTCTAATTAGGTTGCTTGGTCATTAAGTAAAAAATATGGTGAACGCAACCATTAGGCGCCCCTAACCGATCGGTTCCACGGGCTACATGAGGGAGGTGAATCGCGTGACCCAGAGAAAATTGGGTGGTGTCAGATTTTGAACCCTAGAGGTAACCTCCATTATGGATTCTCACCCCCTTACCACTAGGCCACCATTGTGGGGACTGATCATTAAGTATGTTTAGTTATAAATAGCAGTTTTTGATTCGTTGTAATTATGTGCTTACATTGATATATCAACAAAGAGTTATGGGTTGGTTTTCACAAAACTGTCTTTTCTTGTTTGTGTTTATCATTGATGTAATAGACACAATTGCTTCACTTTGACTAACATGGTTAGCATCAAACTAAAGGATATTTTCGCAATTTCATTCTTTTGTCTTGTAACCATACAATTTTTTTCTACTTGCTTACCCTTTTGCAGCTTGAAGCAACACAATGGTGAACTAAAGGGTGGTGCAAAAGCATCACAAGCTGGAAGACCATGGATTTGTGCATGCATCATTCACGGCTTTGAGAGTAAAAGTGAAGGTAAATGATAGAGATTATAGTTATATTAATATATTAGTAATAGTAGTAGTAATGGGATGTTTTAGATAAGGGTAGTTTAGTAATAGTGATATATAGTGTGTTTGAGAATGGATTATAAAATAGAGGGGATGAGGTTGAGAGAGGAAGGGAAGAAAATTGTTTAGAAATTAGCCAATGGCTAGGTCTCCTGTTGTTAACAGTGAGAAAGGGCTGAGCCCTGGAATTATCATCTTCATTTTGTAATCAGTTGCTTGATTGAATCTATAACCTAATTTCCTGATTTGTTCAATCTAATACTGGTTTCTATTCCAATATTGCTATATAGTAGAATCGTTCTTCATCAATGGTCCGACCTGCCGCCCACCTGCCGCCTTCCTGTCGCTGACTTGAGCTGATTCAAATTGCTGGATACCTGCCGATTGACCTGCTAAATACATCTTCGTTCCAGCAAATTTCAATTGTGCGTGATCTAAATTCACATCCAATTCATTGTCAATTGCAAGTTTTTTGGTAGATTTTCTGGTTGTTAATCGCTGCAATTAGTCGTCGCCGTTCACCACTGCCGAATACCTAATCGCCATCGTCGTTCCAATTTTCGGAGATTGCTGGCTGATTTTCCACCTTTGCCGTCCAATTAAGGGTTAATTGCAGGTTCCATCACTTTTGATTTCATCTGTGTGTTTCCGATTTCACGATTTCAATTTCTGTCGACTACAACTTCCTAATCATGTTTCTGATTTGGATTTAATTCGTACACTGGAATTCACTATTTCTGTCAATTCGTAGTATCTATTACTCTCAATTTCTGTTCCTTCAATTTTAAATTCAGTTCATTCAATTTTAATTTCTATTGATTTCTGCAATTCTCTATTTGATTCATATTCTGTTGGCAATTTCATCTTCTGTTGATTCTGTGGATTATACACTCTCATCTTTCATGTTTTCCTTCTCAATTATGGTTAATCAAACCTCTCGATTAGATGCTCACCAACAACAAATCTTTCAACTTCAGAAAGAGGTGGTAGAAATTAAAACCTCGCTCAAATTGTTGCAAGAGGAGCGATTGGTTTCAATTGCATTTCGCAAAACAGTACTCGATTGGATGAAGACACAGGACAAACAATTTGTTGAGGCTCAATCGGAATCATCTAGCAGTATTTTATCTGATTCTAAGACCCCTTTCGGTTCCGATGATCGTTTAGTGAATTGGCAGAAGCTCCAATTGCCGGAATTCAGTGGATTTGAACCTCCTAAAGAAAGTCAAAAGGTGAGTCTCAATTTGGCCCCTCATTCCACTTCTAATGCTTTGACGACAAATGTTGAAGATATGATTCTCCCTAATCCCAGCAACATTTCTGATTTCCATGTTGGGGATTTCATTGGGCCTTTTGAAGCTACTAACATATGGGGCCAATTTATGTCCAAATCAGGTGGGTCAGCTCCATCATATGATCGACAGTCCACACCTCTATCCAACAAGCCATACTCGTTCTATACCAATCGATCAGGAGCTTCTTCTACTCTTGAGTTGGGACATGTTTTAAAGAGGAGTTCGATATCTTCGGCGCTTGGAATGGAAAGGACGTAGGAAGAAAGGAAATTGTTTGCGTTGGGGTAATCGCTATGGGCCAGCTCACAAATGTCCGGAAGGCGCGTTCATTGAAGGGAAGCAGGATCAATGGTTAACTCTCAAGTCTTGAGGACAAGACTTTTAAATAAGGGGGGAGTAATGATAGAGATTATAGTTATATTAATATATTAGTAATAGTAGTAGTAATGGGATGTTTTAGATAAGGGTAGTTTAGTAATAGTGATATATAGTGTGTTTGAGAATGGATTATAAAATAGAGGGGAGGAGGTTGAGAGAGGAAGGGAAGAAAATTGTTTAGAAATTAGCCAATGGCTAGGTCTCCTGTTGTTAACAGTGAGAAAGGGCTGAGCCCTGGAATTATCATCTTCATTTTGTAATCAGTTGCTTGATTGAATCTATAACCTAATTTCCTGATTTGTTCAATCTAATACTGGTTTCTATTCCATTATTGCTATATAGTAGAATCGTTCTTCATCAGTAAACATGTAATCTCTTATTATTATGCAGAAGAATTAACAAGTATATTTGCAGCATTAATTCCTCATACATGAACTCTGTAAAATGATCACCCATATAATCATAACAATTAGATGTAGGCTGCAGTTTCAACTCAGTTACTTATGAATGAGTTGATTTGAATTGTATTTTACATGTGAAGAGTTGAATGGGTAAATAAAAAAACATTAGCCAAACATGAAAAAAGGGTTGAACTGGTTCAAAGTTACCGTAAGTGTACTTTAATCCATACGCCATTCTAAATCACTTCATTCTAAGAATTAGATCATTAATGTAAAAGTCAATACAATTTTTTAATCATGTTTAACATGCTAATATTTTGGATAAATAAACTACATAACAAGACAAGGGTTCTGATATTCTATTTGCGCACACACGGTCTGCGATTTTTGTTAAACAATAAAATCTAACGTTTAATTTGTTATTTTTTTTATGTTGCAGCATGCAAGTTTGAGTTTAAATGGAAGAGCTTGTCAAGAAAAATGACGCGTAAAACGAAGTCGAAGGACGATGGAGGGCTTCATCTACTGCAGCACAGAAATGCTGCACTGCAGAAAGTAAAAGGTTCAATTGACTGCACTTGCTTGGAATTTGACTGGAAATTAGAACTCATCTGATCTCAGTGTCTGTTTCTGCTTTCCTTTTTGTTAATATTTAATATAGTATACAATATATATTTTTATTAAAAACATAAATGCCCCACGACAATTTAACTTTGTGGCATCTTAAAATAATAACCATAACTGATTTAAAGTTACCAAAAAAAAGGATACTTTTGGTTATGTTTTAGTATATTCTTTATAGAAAATGATGTTTATTGCAGCTATGTATTTCTCTATTATTAGTCATATTGGGTGTAAACGCATGAGGGGTTGTTTGGCAACCTCTACATCATTAAGTGTTGAACCAGTAAGAGGTCTGACTGGATAAGAGGCTCTGAATCAATTAAGTATTGAATCAGTAATGTTGTTTGGTTGGGTCTCTGAACCAATGTGCAAAATGACTATTTTACCCATATGAACTGTTTAAATTAACTTAATGCACATAAACATGGTCCAGCTATACACATAAAATTGTCTGTATTGATGATAATTTTTGGCTTACAAGATCATCGTTATTCTATGTTCCACTATCAAAATTAGAAAAAAATGGAAATACTTGTTGTAGAGATGAACATAGAAAAGAACCAGAAGCCCTGACATTCTCTACAACACCTAACCAACAAAGGAATTTGTAGAGCATAAAAAACAGAAAATTCGATATGTAATTCCGGATCCAAAATTCCCAAAAACACATAACCAACAAATCAGCCCCAAGAACGCCTAACCAACAAATCAGCCCCAAGAACGCCTAACCAACAACAGATGTGTTCGTACTTGGTTGACGAGAAGACATCAATGGATGGTGGTGGGGCGTCAATCGGAAGAGAGGATTCCGTTGAGGACGTGGATTAGCACTTCGACAGAAAGAAAGAGCCTTGAGAAAGAAAGAGCCTTGGGGAAGATGGGCGAAGACGCAAGTCGTCGGAAAGCCTTGTGGGAGACAGCCGGAGAAGCAATTCATTGGAGATCGGAGATTGCAAATCGCAGGGAGTGAGGACGCCGGAGATGCAAGTCATCGGAGAGCTTTGGGGGGTGACGTGCAAAGATGCTTTTGCGAGACGGGGAGAGATGCGTAAAAGGCAAAAGATGTGAGAGTAACAGAGGCTCTTTTCCATTCAGACTTGTTTTTGTGCAGGATCATTAAGAGCTTTTCTGAAACATTAAGAGATATCTTTTAATTGAACCACAACAATGCTTCTGACCGATTCAGACGTTACCTCTTAATGGAATTATTAAGAGGCAAACAAACATGCCCTGAGTTCGAACTCGCTTAAGCTCGGTTTGTTGTTTTTAATTATTTATTTTTTTGAAGGGCTAATCTCAGACGAGTAGTAATGGTAATTGGGGAGAGAGATTTTTCGTGGAAAATGAAAAAAAAATTCATTTGTTTTAAGATATTATAAAATTAACCCGTTGCTTGGTGGTTTACACCATCTTCAAAATTAAACAACCTTCCTTTTAGTTTTATAAGAATGTATAGTTATTAACAAAGTCAAATATTCTGTATGTTTCAAAATACTAATTATGTTAACAGTTTACGAACTTAGTCTTTTGTGACTCGTTGTCACAAACGGTTTATATGACATCTAGCATCCCATTGTCCGATTAACTTAATTAGTTCATTTAAACCATTGAAAATCAAACCAATATCTTGACCAGTTGACCCAAGGTCAAACTATAATTGTTTACAGCTTCTGATGATCAAACCTTACTAGACTATCAACGTGAACAACTCTTTAGTGACCAAATCAACCAATGCAAAAAAAAAAGGCCTTTAAATGAAAAGAAGATATTAATTCACACATACTTGTACATCAAATTGTATTACATTCACTTTCCGGGGACAAAGTTTGTAGCGTAAGCCCAGGCGTTGTTTGCAACAGGGTCCGCAAGGTGGTCAGCCAAGTTCTCCAATGGTCCCTTTCCGGTCACAATGGCTTGAACAAAGAACCCAAACATAGAGAACATGGCTAGTCTACCGTTCTTGAGCTCCTTCACCTTCAACTCAGCAAATGCCTCTGGATCATCTGCAAGCCCCAATGGGTCGAAGCTGCCACCAGGGTAAAGTGGGTCCACAACCTCACCCAAAGGTCCACCTGCAATTCTGTAGCCCTCAACTGCACCCATCAAGATCACTTGGGTAGCCCAAATGGCCAAGATGCTTTGTGCATGGATCAAACTCGGGTTTCCCAAGTAATCAAGCCCACCTTCGCTAAAGATCTGGGAACCAGCCTTGAACCATACTGCCTCACCGAACTTCACACCGTTGCGGGCCAAGAGCTCTGGGAAAACACAACCAAGAGCCCCGAGCATGGCCCATCTGCTGTGGATGACCTCAAGCTCACGGTTCTTGGCAAATGTCTCTGGGTCAGCTGAGAGCCCAGCAGTGTCCCAACCATAGTCACCTGGGAATTCTCCGGTGAGGTATGATGGTGCCTCACCAGAGAATGGGCCAAGGTACTTGACACGGTCAGGACCGTACCATGGGCTTCCTGATGGTGCGACCTTCTTGGGTGCTGCGGTTTTCCTCATGGAAACTCGCTCGTTTCCAAAAAGCTCAGATCCGGATGGAGCAGTTTTAACTGCTTGTCCAGCAAATGCAGATGAGAGAGCCATGGATGATGCAGCCATTGAATGAGAGGGTATGTATGACGAATGAGAAAATATGAAACTGGTATGAGTTTTATGACTTCTTCAAAGTGGTATAAATAACCAAATAGGAGTTTATGGTTGTTATCTTCAAGATCTGTTTCTTGATTTTAATTGGTGGATGAAATCTTATATCGGTAAGAACGATAATTTCCCAAGACCAATTAAATGATGACATGTGTATGTGTATATATATTTTATTTATTTGGAGATTTTCTATCCGGAAACTTGTATCTGCAGTTCACAAATGAGTGGCTGCTCTGAATTCTACAAGTCTATGATATTCCACCAACTTGATGAATGATGATAACCTTGAATATATAATATATTAGTGGGTATGGTTAAAATGAAAACCACATCTCAATAAGAAAATCGCGAAAACCATGCAAAAATCACGTAAAACGAACATATTTTTTTTTGAATTTTTTTTTACATGTTTGTAACACTATTGGACACATTTTTATAAAAAAAATAAAAAAAACGCCGTCCAAATATTTTTTAAAAAAAATATTTTATAAACCCACGTAAAACATACGTAACAAAACTAAATTTTTTTTTAGTTTTGTTACGTAGGTTTTACGTGGGTTTATAATATTGCGCTTTTTTTATTTTTTTTATAAAAATGTGTCCAATAGTGTTACAAACATGTAAAAAAAATTTCAAAAAAAAAACGTTCGTTTTACGTGATTTTTGAATGTTTTCGCGGTTTTCTCATTGAGATGTGGTTTTCATTTTATCTTTTCCCATATATTAGTAAACTAGGTTAGTATCCCGTGCATTACACGGGTTGAATAAAAATTAATAGGTATTCAATAATATAAATTTAAAAATTATAAATGATCTTTTGATTTAAAATATGATCAACATTACATAGAAAATAAAAAAAATAATATTGTATTATAAATAATTCCTTTTCCAAAGTCTGGTTTTTAAACATTTAATTTTAAAAAGGTTGCTTTTTTAAAAATGTCATTTTTTACAAAATTATAGAATGTTATGTATTATTACACTAGGTTAGTCACCCGTGTATGACAAGGGTTGATTAAAAAAATTACGACTTAGTAATTAAGATTTAATAATTGAAAATGATTTTGTCATAATTTTTTGTTAGTTAAGTTATAACAATGTTATTTGATAAAAAATAGTTAATTTTGCTATGATCGAATGAAGAAAATTAATATATAAAATGCAAACATCCGACTAATTATATTCATATGAAATTGGAAATACATAGATAAATTAGGCTATTTAAATATAATAATGTTAGCATAAAAATAAAAAATATAAATTAAAAAATATAAATAATAAATATTTAAAAACTATAAAATTATATTTAAAAAAGGATTTAAAAATTATATATGATTGAATTCTTCTTAAGAATTTTTAAGTTTTAATAAATTATTAGAATAAAAAAAATTATATATTTTATTTTTAGTTATATAATTTGACTATTTAAAATTGCTAGTATTAAATAGGAGAGAGTGTTATCATTTAATAGAAGAAAGGCAGGAAAAAAATGAGAGTTAAAAAATTGGCACGAGTCAATTTTTGTTATTCTTTTATTAGAGTTGATTGGTGAAATAAAAAACATTAAAAATTTCAAAACTATAAATAATAAATAATGAATATTTAAACATTATAAAATTATATTTTAAAATAAGATGGTTGAAATCTTCGTATATTTATTGAGTTTTAATAATTTATTAAATAAAAAAGATTTATATTTTTTGTATTTAATTATATAACTAAATTATTTAAAATCATTAGTGTTAAATAAGAAAGAGAGAGATCATTTAATATATAAAATAAAATGGAGGGAAAAAAATTGTGAGAGTGAATATGAGAATGACATGTGTCATTTTTGCTATTCTTTTATTAAGATATATTATTTATATTTTTCTAACTGAATAATAAATATAAATAATTAAAGAGGAGAGAGAAGCAGGAAAACTAAAATTTTGATGGCATAGGATTGTGACAAGTGTACAAAGTTATTTTGATTTATTATTATTAATAGATATTAATTGTTTGTGCCACAATCTATACATATTACATATATTATATAGTAAATAATGTGTCAGTTTTTTTGCCATCTAAGAAGTTGTTTTTCCGTCACACTCGTATTAATTATTTGTATGACATTTTTTTAAGTTTAAATTTTGCTTCTTTCTCTTGTATTAAATAATATTGTATTAAATAAAAATGATTTAATTTAATTTAGTAAATAATATAATTGATCATAAGTCACATTTTTTTATATTATTATTAAAACATATTTGAGGAATATATAATATATTATTCAAGAATCATTTCCATTATTATTACTTATATATTAATGGAAACCAATCTATTATTATCATTGTAAAACTATTATTTAATTAAATTTTAGTAATTTTATTAGTTAATCTATATATATAGCTATATTTATATCTATATTTTCAAACAAATAAAGATTTTAGATGACACGTATCACTTTTGTAGGCCTTCTAAATTTCATTTTTTTGTCTTTCTCTAGCTAAATATTTGTAAGGCTATTTTTTTAATACTATTGATTTCACTAAATTTGATAAATAATTTAATAAAAGTGGTGCCACTTTAGATAGGTTCTGCCTTGAATGTAAGTTGGAACCAATGTTCTTAAACCCGGACCGGACCGGGCGGTCGAACCGGTCGGACCGGGTTTCGGCTACCTTGGCGGTCCGGTTACGTGCCCAGAACCGTTTTTGAAGAAACCGGGAGGTTCGACCGGGTATTGGCGGTCCGACCGCGAAACCGTTGATATAATCCGGTTGAACCACTTTTCTGGAAATGGTTGGTTTTGAGCCGACGAACAACACAACACCATCATCGTCGCCGAAGCAACATTCGAGGGTCAAAACCCTAGTTACCGCAATCACTGTTCGTTGAATAAAGGGAAGGAGACGAGGCCAAGATGGTGAGGACGATCTGAGCTCGCAAAGACAATACCGAGAATAATCATGGCTTGCCGGAAAAAAAACGATCGGAGATTGGAATTTGGAGTAGGGAAGAAGCTGCGTATTTTCTTTTTCATTGTAAACACCTTTTCAAATACCTGACAAATGAGGATGTGCTTAACAGCTGGCTCCAGTTAAATTAAATACATTGGACTTTGTGATGATAAGTCATAACTTTTTTTTCTTTTAAAATTGATGAACGTTTTACATTTTATAAAAAAAAAGGAACCTAGCAAAACCATAATTGTTTATGTGATAAAAACATAATAATTGTTTTTTATTTAATACATTCATAAATGAATGGTTTGTTTTTAAGTATTTAATTATTTTAGATTTTTTAAATTTTTCTATATTTTTTTTATATATTTATAGAATATTTATATGTTATCCGGTTCTTAAATCCGGTCCGACCGGTCTAACCGGTCCGACCGCTAACCGGTGAAGAGACCGGTTCAACGTCCGGTCCGGTTTTAAAAACATTGGTTGGAACGCTTTAGCCACAAAAATTAATACGTGTGCTAAATAATAAAGGCATTGTAATCTAATGATATCTTTGTGATGAGATAAGACTCTGAAACCAAATGGTCACGAGTTTGAATATCCCAGGAGTTTTCTCGAAGTATTTATTTTCTTTCAAAACTGGTGAGTGGTAGATATGATCGGATTGTACTGCTGGTAGTACGACTCAGTGACCCTAAAATTTACCCGTTCAAAAAAAATTCATGTTCTAAATGGAAACCCAAATTGCTAGTTTCCGGATAGAAGTCTCCCTGGAAATCAAAAGAAAATATACATGTGTCGTCTTTGGATTGGTACTTGGCGATTATTGATCAAAAGATATCACCCACCAATCAGAATCAAGAAAGAAATCTTGAAGATAACAACCATAAAAATACTAAACCTATTTGTCTATTTATACCGCTTTGATTTACTCATAAAACCCAAATTCAACCACTTACATATTTTCTCATTAGTAATACATACCTCTCATTCAATGGCTGCTTCATCCATGGCTCTCTCATCTGCATTTGCCGGCCAAGCAGTGAAAACAGCTCCATTCGGATCCGAACTTTCCGGAAATGGGCGGGTTTCCATGAGGAAAACCGCAGCGCCCAAAAAGGCCACACCATCAGGAAGCCCATGGTACGGTCCTGACCGTGTCAAGTATCTAGGCCCATTCTCTGGTGAGGCCCCATCATACCTCACCGGTGAATTCCCAGGTGACTACGGTTGGGACACTGCTGGGCTTTCTGCTGACCCCGAGACATTTGCCAAGAACCGTGAGCTGGAGGTCATCCACTCTAGATGGGCCATGCTTGGTGCTCTTGGGTGTGTCTTCCCAGAGCTCTTGGCCCGCAACGGTGTGAAGTTCGGTGAGGCAGTATGGTTCAAGGCTGGTTCCCAAATCTTTAGCGAAGGTGGGCTTGATTACTTGGGAAACCCGAGTTTGATCCATGCACAAAGCATCTTGGCCATTTGGGCTACTCAAGTGATCTTGATGGGTGCGGTCGAGGGTTACAGAATTGCAGGTGGGCCGTTGGGTGAGGTTGTGGACCCACTTTACCCTGGTGGCAGCTTCGACCCATTGGGGCTTGCAGATGATCCAGAGGCATTTGCTGAGTTGAAGGTGAAGGAGCTCAAGAACGGTAGACTAGCCATGTTCTCTATGTTCGGGTTCTTTGTTCAAGCCATTGTGACCGGAAAGGGACCACTGGAGAACCTGGCTGACCACCTTGCGGACCCTGTTGCAAACAACGCATGGGCTTATGCTACAAACTTTGTCCCCGGAAAGTGAATTATTTGGCATATAGAGAGTGTTGTATCAAGAAATTGTTTTCGAAGGGTTTGATAAGAAATTTAAGTTCCTTGTAAATTAATGTTAAATATTCATATTATTGCTCATTTTCAATTAAAGAAAATTTTTTTTCATACTTATGTTTTACATCATAAACGTTGAGCCTACAATGAGTCAAGGGTTCTCAAGCAGTCTTTTTATTCATATGGGGCAAAGATAAGGTTGCCTTCATTTTATCTTCTTCATATCGTACCTTAGTTTTGTTAAGATAGATAATACTGAATACGATGATAATTATACCGTTGAGCCTGCAGGTAGTTTGCGTAGATAAATAAAGCCGTCGTCTATTCCAATTAATGGTTTAAACGAGTTAAGCTACCACATTTGCTATTTGAGATCAGCTAGCTAAAAATTCAAAATCAAGTCACGCTTAATTAAACAAACTTTAGTTAAACCTGAAAATAAGCTTGTTTAGTGAGGTAGCCCGAGTCTCATTTGTCAAGCTTGAGTAGGTTTGCAACTCTAAACAAGTATTTAATTTATATAGTTGTTACCGAGTATGAATGTATGATATATAATTGTTTTTTAACATTGTGATGAAACTAACTAAATATATAAATATAGATTAGTTTGTATATAAAAATTATAATTATAAACATACATTAAATAATGATAGACCTGAATAAAAAAATTAGTTTATCTTATATGATAAGCGGGTCGCACCGAACACAGGTTTCAAACCTATTCTCCAGTAGCGCTAGAAGCTTTAAAAATAAAGCTCAAGACGAACCATTCTGGCCAATGCCACATATCCTTTTATTTTATCCCTCTAATCGTTGTATTGTATAATGTATAGCACGTTTTGTGCTTGATGTCACAAATTCACAATGGATGATTTATATAATGTTACTTATACTTCGTGTTTATGGATGACTAAAAAAAAGTCCAACATATATAAACCATTAGGCATTTCAAAAATAAAATCTTATATAAAATAATTTTAGATGTATTATATTTTTATTAAATTTTGTTATACAAAATTAATTTGATTGTGTTTTTTTTATTATGATCTGACCCGCTCTAAGATAACCCAACCTAAACAGAAGAATTTTTTTTTTTTATAATTGATATTCTTATCACTATCATCTAGCTACTTCAAACCATTGTCCCATGAAATGTTTTATAATTGGGCTTATAGCTTAGTGGTACTGCTTAACTACCAGCAATAGAAGGTCTTGGGTTCGAGTCTCGCCTA
Source organism: Mikania micrantha (assembly GCA_009363875.1). Lineage (NCBI taxonomy): Eukaryota > Viridiplantae > Streptophyta > Magnoliopsida > Asterales > Asteraceae > Mikania > Mikania micrantha. Next base: position 240,656 of record SZYD01000833.1, on the reverse strand, counting down.
GAGCAAAAAATGTTTTGGGTGAGCTAAGGGGTTTTCTCAGTGTGAGTTTCCTCCTAAATGGTGTGGCGGTTCCTCGATTCGGCACTCGCCAACGCCCGCCTTTAAATGTTTTCGTGGGTTGGTAGCGGTCTGTGGTCGCAGCGCGTGGGTTGTTGGGTCCAAGGACTTGTTTAGCTGTTCAAAAAAAAATGTGTTTATCCGTATCTTTCTTCCCATTTAAAAAGGCCAACTTTTTCAAGCATATCTTACCTTTGATCACCGCAATAATGCAGTTACACTCACCAAAACATGATCTACTACACTCATTAGTCATTTACACTCGATAATGCAGGGTGACCCAGTGGGCTAAATAACCTAAGGAAAAGCTTAAGCCCTCAAAAATAAATAATCGTCAATTTTTTAAATATTTTACATGTAATTGGATTTTTTTTACATATGGGTTTTTTTAGTTCATGGGCTCTAAAGGAAATAAAAGTACAACAAATACCCAAATAAAACCTCATTATATTCTACTATTAAGATGCGCGCGCGATGCGACGGAAAACAAAACATTTAAGTATTTTGGCTCGTAAATAACATAAACCACCACATTTTCATAAAATCCACTCTTTTAATTTAATTTAATATTAATATTTAACTAAAGAAACTATTATGATAAAAGTCACAATTTAAAAGGCTAAATATGGTATGACAAATGTGACATAAATGTTAGCAAGTAATTCATTTGATTTGAGATGTTTTTTTTATAGTTATTCTTTGACACTTTATTTCTTAAATGTATCAATGTGGGACAAGGTAAAAAGTAAAAAAAAAAACCCTTTTTTTATGGTTTAAAAACTTTGTAAGTTGTACTTCATGCTAAAAGAGTTGTAAAACTCTTAATTTTAAGAGTTTTTGGTAAAAGACCATTGTATCATTTTAATATGTATTATATGGTAGTATAGATATAGATATTCACAGAGGATTTGAGGAAAGTTGATACAATTAAGTACATAGAAAAAACTTGTGGAACTTGATTTAGTTAGAAGCCTATAACTTTGTAATTTATAAATCTATAAAATAAAATTAGTTTATTATTATTAGTCTGAAACCTGGATAAAAGTATGAGTGTTTTTAACGCAAGTATTTTTGAAGGGTTCCAAATTTTTATTGGCCCATAAAAATAAGTCGGCCCTGAATAATGGAAACCACTTGTAGACTTGTGGTTCTAGGTGTGTTCATCGAATCGGATAACGGTTTATTCGGGTTATTCGGATCGGGTTGTTCGGATTTGAAAATTTTAAGACCCTATCCGAAACCTGATCCGATCCGAATTCGAAATTTTTCAATCCGATCCGAATCTATCCGAATAACCCGAAAAACTTATTTTTTTCATCCGAATAATCCGAACAACCTGAATAAACCGGGTTTATTCGGGTTATTCGGATTGAATTCGGATATCCGATCCCAATAAACCATATTTTGGATATCCGATATCCGATCCGATCCAAATTCAGAAAACGGATATCCGATCCGAATCTATCCGAATATCCGAATTTTTAATTCGGATCGGTTTTTTCGGGTTTCGGATACGATTCGGATTTCGGATTTTTTGAAGACCCCTATGTAGTTCTGTGAAGTAAGCCAAAATGCATTGGTTATAGTCCTCATTTCATGTCTTTTTGTATCGGTTGGTATAGTAAATAATAATCTTTATTAATTTTTACAATAAAAATACCTTTGTGCATCGAGACTAGTTAAAGATATGCTGTCGTTAAAAAGGATTGATACCAACAAACTTTAAGATGACAACATATAAGTTGGAGAAGTGATCAAGTTTTAATTTAATCCTAAATTTAATGTTATTTTTGTATTATTGTTATTGTTGTTAAACTAAGATTAGTTAGTTGAAGTTAACACTGTTAGTTGGTAGTTACTGTTAAGTTTTTGTTAGATAGTTAGTTTAGTTAAATAATTACTCTATAAAAGTCATCTGATAACCTATAAATTAAAAAGGCATGGTCATTTTAGAACAATTTGTCAAATGTTTTGAACTATGGATATACCCGCGCTTCGTGACGGTAATCTGGTCAATTGATTCGAACATAAATGTGTTTTGCCATTGTAAAAATGAGCATTATAAACATGAAAATGAATATACATATATATATAAATCGTATAACTATAATATTAAACACGGAAAACACAATCAACTGATCGGGCCAATATTTAATAAATGTTGACTTAAATCAAAATTCAAAAGCCGTAAAGGTAATACAGGAAAAGAAAATGTTAATAAAAAAATTGTTACATTAACCCATTTTTGACCATAAAGAAGTTAAAAAAAAACACGTTACATTGTTATATTAGTAAAAGAAATATTAGAAAATAGAAAAACAAAGAATTTCAAGAAATAATACAGAAATAAAACATTAAGTATTTAATTAAATAGTAAAAGAGAAAAAAGATGACGCAATCTAATATAAACTCATTTTTTAAAAATGGTTGTATAAAAGAATCTTATTACGACGTAATTATATAGATAAAAAAAGACAGATAAAAAACAACCATATAACAATATTGATGTTTTTGAGTCAATGTCAAGTTAAAAATTAATAAGTTAAAGGATATGTTATAAATATATAAGATAATTTCTTAACCAATCACAAACTGTAATTTTCTAGGGTAGTTTCAACTTTTGATTTAATATATTAAAAAGCAGGAAGAAAACAAATTAACTTGCATGCCACTTTTATTCAAAAATAAAACATTAAGTATTTAATTAAATAGTAAAAGGGAAAAAAGATGACGCAATCTAATATAAATTCATTTTTTAAAAATGGTTCTATAAAAGAATCTTATTACGACGTAATTATACAGATAAAAAAGATAGATAAAAATCAACCATATAACAATACCGATACTTTTGAGTTAATGTCAAGTTAAAAATTAACAATTGAAAGGATATGTTATAAATATATAAGATATTTCTTAACCAATCACAAACTGTAATTTTCTTGGCGTAGTTTCAACTTTTGATTTAATATAGTAAAAAGCAGGAAAAAAACAAATTAACTTGCATGCCACTTTTTTTGACTTTCGAATTACCACTGTAGATCAAGTTTCAAAAGGTACGTTTTTATGATGTATGAAGTGTTTGTTTCGTATGCTTCATTCTAAATTACTAGTGTTATTTCTTGTTTTTGTTTAGTCATTCTAACTAGGCTTGCTCTTACTGCGCGTTGTGACGGGTTACACAGTACACTCCTGATAAAGTGTATTATATATCATTTGCGGAATCATAAGTCCATCATAGGGAAAATGTCATACAAATGTAACCAACTTTCAGCTTTGTTCCACTTAGGTCACTCATTTTTTTTTCTGATTAAGTCACTCATACTTTTTTTGTTCCGATTAAGTCACTCATACTTTTTTTTGTTCCGATTAGATCATTTTACTTCAAATAGTATTCTAATTACAAACATTTTACTTACAATATGAGTGACTTAATTGAAACAAAATTAAAAGTAAATTGACCTAATCGGAACAAAAAAAGTATGAGTGACTTAATCGGAACAAAAAAATTACGAGTGACTTACTCGGAACAAAAAAGTATGAGTTTCCTAATTGAAACAAAGCTGAAAGTTGGTTACATTTCTATAAATTTGCCCCTAAGTTACATAGCAAAATCAAATCTCTTATCACGAACTCTACATTAATCTTTCATAAAAAGATTAAATCATACAAAATCCTCACAAAAAAGTTATAAAAATAACAATTATTCACAAAATCCGTCTAACCGGCAACCAATCGTTTGGATTAAAAGAAAAACCAAATTACTAAGCAAATCTCTCAAACTTAATATCCTTATCTCTGTTTACTAATTTTCAAAATCAAAAAATTTTGATAGTTCAATTCTAAATTTTCAAAACGTCGTTACATGGATCGAACACTTAAAGATAGGGTTGTAAACGAACCGAACGTTCAGCGAACAGTTCGTGAACCGTTCGGCGGGAAGTTCATTTATGTTCGTTCGTTTAACAAACAAACGAACACGAACAAGAAATTCCGTTCGTTTAGTTAAACGAACGAACATGAACATAGGTCGTGTTCGTTCATTTGTGTTCGTGAACGTTTGGTAACATGTTCGTTTACGTTCGTTTATGTTCGGTTAAGTTCATTTATTATATTTATTCATTAAATGTGTTGTTTATTTTTAATTTTTAGTTTAATACCATAATACTTAAGTTATTTTTAGTTTAATACTATAATATATTAATTTATATATTTATAAATGATTATCTACATTGCTTAAGATTAAAAATGTTGATTTTATTGTTTAAATAATATGTGTTCCTTAGCGTTCGTGAACCGTTCGTGAACAAGCTAAATTCCTTAATGAACGAACACGAACAAGAATTTCCGTTCGGTAAGCGTTCGTGAACCGTTCGTGAACAAGTTAAAAGTTAAACGAACGAACACGAACAAGGGCTCGTTCGTGTTCGTTCGGTTCGTTTACAGCCCTACTTAAAGAATATAATATATACTATAATAGGGAACGAATCAAATAAGAACTCACCTTAATTGAGAAAACTCTATAACTCAAATCCAATGGTTCAAATTTCCAAGATTTAATCAAATGGTGACATGTGTCACTAATTAACTTTTAATACAAAAGGGTAATATGGTCTTTTGTGTTAATTACAAAAATCAGATCTAATATAAAAGTGACAAGTGTCACACTCTTAAAAAACCATCTATTTTCCTATTTTTAAATTAAAGTCCCCCCTTGATTTTTATACATTTATAAGTTTTTATACTATGTTATTTTTTTACAAAAATTACACCATTAAACTCGTCATATTTTTCTCGTTAATTTCATTATAATCATGACAAATTTTTTTCGAACGTTCGTAATTACACTAACGTAAAAAATATAAGTACAATAATTTTTCTCTTTTTTCAAAAATTTTCCATCAAAATTTTTTTTTCTCTCATCTTAAATATATATTACAAACTTATTTTTTATTATAAAATTTAGTTAATTATATAAATTTATATCAAATAAGATAGAAAGTTAAATAATTGTAACGTAAAAAAATTAATAAGTTACAGCTCGTTACATCAGTGTAATTATAAACACTTTAAAAATTCAGCTTATTACATCAGTGTAATTAGGAACACTTTGAAAAAATTCAGTTCATTACATCAGTGTAATTACGAACACTTTGAAAAAATTCAGTTCGTTAAATCGATATAATTTCGAAAACTTTAAGAATTTTTGACAAAACTATACTTGAATTAAAGATAAAAATGTGACAAATTTAATGGTGTAATTTTTTTAAAAAAATAATAATGTATATAAAAGTTATGAATATTTAAAAAATTGGGGGGTAACTTTTATTTTAAAAATTAAATCAAATACATCTCACAAATCTCCAAATATACCCTTAAAGAAATCTCAACCACTCATTTTCTTATATTTAATATGGACCACATATTTGAAATTCATTAAATTAAATAACCAATCAAAATAGGTTTATAAGTTACCTCAATTACAATGAGTTATCATTCACCCCTTTCCCTACTATAATATATATATAGGGTAAGGATCAAATGTTAACCCTTTCTTTATTGCGATAACCGCATAACACTAGCACTTTTTTGCGTTTTTTGTCCTAATATTTGTTTCTTTATTATATATAAATAGGGGGTTTCTTTTTTGTGTTTTTGTTAATTCATCACCGTTTAGAAGTTATTTACATGTGTAAGTACTTACACTTAGTTACATCACATATCTGATGTAAGTGTGATGTAAGTAAGTGTAAGTACTTACACTTGTAAATAACTTTTAAACGGTGATAAATTAGCAAAAACACAAAAAAGAAACCCCCTATTTATGTATAATGAAGACCATGAAAAAAAACAAAGATTCGGGCTAAAAACGCAAAAAATGCCAGGGTTATGCGGTTATCCAGGGTTATGTGATTATCGCAATAAGGAATGGTTAACAAAGAAACCATCCCCTATATATATATATAATAAAAAATGAGGCTACTCACTAAATAATAATATTATTAATTTATTATTAATATTATTCATTTTTCATGTATTTTAATTATATATAGTAATTCTCAATAAAAACCAAGTGTAGCCTAGAAATATAAATCTTTTAAATTCGAATGCTTTTTCTTTAATTTTAGAATATTTTTGAATTTTTTTTTAAATCCAACATGTTAATATGTTATACTGCATTTTTAAGTATTGTATTTTTCTGTGACATATATTTATATACTCTATATTGATCGATGTACTGTGTATTATATTAAAAACAATGTACAATTTTCATTAAATTCGGCACATTTTTAAAAATATAGTACAAATACGAAAATCTCGTACAACTTAAAAAATTAAAAAAAATATTTTTATATATCAATATTTTACTCATATTGAAGATAAAAATATTTGTATGTATGAACTCTATTACGTAATATATTGCTTTTGTTATGGGTGTGCTTGCTTCGGTTCGGTTTTTGCACAAAACCAAAACATAATAGTGAAATAGCACTATTGAAGATTTCTAATGTATAAAACACAATGCTGAAATAAAACAAATTTAAGGCATGTTTGAGATCACTTATTAAATTTAAAAAAAAAAAACAAAGAGATTTTTTTTGTTAGAAGTGTTTAAAAATAATGACCTTTTGAAATGAATTTTTTTAATATATGTTTGAATTGACTTTTGTATATGAAAAATATAAAGTTAATAAGTTGTTTATATATGTAAATTGAGAAAATAATATGCATAAACTAAAATCATCCAAGTGTAACAATATGGGTAAATCATAGGAGTATCACTATTATTCTCATGCTACAAACATGTACTTAAAGGTTAAATAAAAAAGATGATGAAATAACATGAAAAGAAGACTGACAGGTCTATTTTATACATTGGCTAAGCTTTATTGAGGGGTACCACCACCTTTTTTTCGTCCATATCGTTAATTTTAGGGCCGAAATGTCAATTTTAGCTAAAAATAGCGGTTTCGTCCCTTCCTCCCGTTTAAAAATATTAACATGTATTATAGATTTCAAAAATTTCCGTCCCTTTCATTTCGTCCAATCTCCGCCACTGATTTTATATGTTAATGTTTCCTCGCCTCCTCTCTTAATATATGTGTCATCATCTTCCTCTCGTATCAATCGGTATGTGGTCCTCGATCGTATGGAGGTAGAAAGAGATAAGGTTGTGAGACTGAGATTGATGTGTATGCAGTTTATGGGGCTGTAGACGAGTGAGCCTCGACCATATATATGCTTCATTTAGACCGGTGCATGACTGATCCACAGTCGGGTCGGATTCGAAAAATAAGGAAGGTATACTTGAATAGCTAGAGACGTATATATTATTATTGACATAAAGTATCAACTATATAGTTTTATCCTTAAATATATATATCATTTATGAAGTAACAAACAAATTAGAAAAATTGTGCTTTGAATTTTCTATCTGATGCATTATATCGTTAAGTATTCTATAATTTTCAGTATTTTGTATAAATTTTATATAAATCCATTTAATTAGTGCTAATTCTCCACGAATAATATAGACGAATATATGCCTTCAAATATGTATAACATTTTGTTATAATTTGTAAAATTTTATTTTTTAAGGAAGTGTCGTTAATTAGTTTTATTTTGAAAGAAAGTATTAAAAATATTTATAGAAATGTTTAGTTTATATTTTGGCTCTTTTATTTCTTTTTCATGTGGTTCGTCTTCTCCGTAGAACCTTATATGTTGGGTCCACTAATATCAGTGACATAAATCAACTAATTAAAGGGTAGATTTATAAAATCAAACCACTGAATATGAGCAGAATTTTATATAACTAAGATAACATATGATCATTAAAGTTGAAAAATGAGAAACAACATCTTACAATCTTACACTAATGTATAGGCCGGGTACGTAAGACTCACACATCTGAACGTAAAGCTATACGACCTATCTCCAGCATGTGTAAAACGAGAGTTAAGTCAAGTAAATACTAAATAAGTGTCCTCACATGAAAATCCTGATACTAATTAATTACTAAATGAGCTAATGAATGTTTTAAGCCTTAACTAACAGGAGTAAATTAGGTCCATGTATACGAAAGACTTAAAAAAAAGTAGAGACAACAAGCACCCATCATGCATAAAATTAACAAACCAAAGATGAACAATTAGACACAAATTAACAAACCAAAGATAAGTTGTCCTAGTGGTAAGATGGAGGTATTAGGGAAGTGATAGGAGACCCAATTCCTGGGTTCGACCCTTGATCCCACCCGGTTTTACCGGCCTTCCACCATCGCGCCTTTGGCCGGGTGTTTGGGTCAGGTTTTCCCCGGGAATTGGTGGCTGGTGGGCTAGGGATCCGTCTGTCTAAACTAGTAGCTAGCTTTGACATCGTTTAGCTATTGAGGGCCACGTATGAAGTACCCGATAATTGCTAAGTTGGCCGTTAAAAAAAAAAAAGACATCCGTCTTCTTTTACTTTGTAATCGATACCCTCCTATATATCATAATATAATTAACTAGTATATACACATGTAGATCATGGTACTAATTAAATGTTGTATTTTTATTAAACATCAACGGATAAGAGTTCAAATCCTACTGTATGCAAATTTTAAGTGTTAACAAACACAATGGAAACTGAACACTAATTGCATTAATGCTTGATCAAGATGAACAATTAAGCATTAATATTTGAACATAGAATGATACTTGAATAAAAACCAACATTAGTTGATAACTTAACTAATCATTTATAAATTATAATCACATATTTAAAAGATGTAAAAATACCTTTCTTCTAACTTAAAAAGAAATTCATCTTATACCTTTTAAATTATGCGACTATAAAATGATTTTTTTATTTATTTTACATCTTGTTGCTTCTCATTTAAACATATATATAGAGATGCTATATTAAGAACTAATATTAGTTGAATATAACTAAAACAACTATTTATAATCACAAGTTTAAAAGATATAAAGTAACTTTCTTTGACTTAAAAGAAAATTACTTTTATATCTGTTAAATCACGTAACTATAAATAGTTAGTTTTAGTTATATACAACTTATCAGTTCTTATATACATAAAAACCTATATATATGTATATAAGCTAGGTAGCTTGAACCGTGCGTCCATCTTCTTCACTTTGTAACTGATGCATGCCCAGCTAGCCCATGGATCGATGATGGATCGGATCACAAACGTGATACGTTGGATCCAACAGGGAAGTAAGACACCGGAATCGGAGCTCCACCTCCACGTGATGATGATTTTGATTTTGATTTATAAGATGAAACAGTCTTCTTCATATTATCATCTTCCTGAGAAACTCGTGATGGGTCAAAGCAGCAGAAAAGCCTGGAGAAGAAGCTAACCATGATCGATCGATCGATCGAAATATTTATTAATTAAGAAATTTAATTTATAATTTTAGAGAGAACTGAAATCTGGTTCAGTTTTTGAAAGAATGAATCCCAAAATATTGCTTTTGATCGATTCTACCTGAAACGAGCTAGCTTATTAGTTATATATATTTTTGAAAGATGGATGGATGATTCTTTCAATTGTTTGACTAAATTACAAAATTGGGATTGAGCGTGCTGAGCAAGGATTAAATTATAATAATATATTAATATATATAGTACATAAATAAAATTATATTTATTTTTTATTTTTCATAAAAAGTAGAGTAATTTATTTGATGTGTTTGTCTTGTAATTTATTTTTTTATTTATAATGGATTATCAAACTAACAAAATCAATTATAAACTTGTGATAGATATTTCATGTGTATTTGCAGAAGCCATTTTGTAATGTATTCGTATCATATTTGTCATATTTCACAACTACATTAATTATTAATATCTTAAAAACTAATTTTATTTAGATAGTATAGTCGAGGCTTAGGAAAAAAAAACTAATATTTATTTTCTTTAATTTAATATTATATAACATACATTTTAAAATTGGGTCTACAATTGTAATTGGTTTTTTTTTTGACGATAAAGTCAAAAAAACGGATATTTTTTTAACGATATCCGAGCAGTGTTAATTTTTTTGGAAGGATCCGACGTTTGCTACAATTGTAATTCTTTTTTTTTTAATTTGTTTGGAGTCTTGTATTTCTTATCAATTGCCCCGATTAACGCCACGAAGCGTGGGTATAAATTCTTTTTTTAGTCTGGTTCGAGCCTTGCATTTATTATCAATTGGCCCGATTAACGCCGCATTTTTTTTACCGATGTAAAAAAAACGGCCTAATTATTTCTTCTTTTTTTACCAAAGTCAAAATTAATAATGATTAATGTTAATACTAATTATTATAAAATAATTAAATAATAATAACAATAATTAATTAACAAACCCTCAAAACTTCTGCAGACGTATTGTTTTAGGATGTATGACGATACAGTGAGATTTACTTCTTTTTTTGTAATCCCATTTTTTTTGTAATGATATCCGAACAGTGGTATTTTTTTTGTAAGGATCCGATGCTGCTACGGTTGTAATTCTTTTTTTTAATATGTTTCGAGTCTTGTATTTCTTATCAATTGCAACGATTAACGCCGCGAAGCGTGGGTATATATATATATTTTTAATCTGCTTGGAGTCTTGCTTTTATTATCAATTGGTCCGATTAACGCCGCGAAACGTGGGTATAAATTCTTTTTTTTAATATGGCTTGAGTCTTGCATTTATTATCAATTGGCCGATTAATGCCGCGAAGAGCGGGTATAATTTTTTTTAAATCTGGTTCAAGTCTTGCATTTATTATCAATTGACCTGATTAAAGCCACGAAGCGCGGATATAAATGTTTCTTAAATATCTTCGGATTTTTTATTTGGTGTTTATAGATTCAATTTGTTTTCATGTTTTCAATGCTCATTTTTACAACGGTAAACATTTATGTCAAAACTTTATTATCAATTGGTCCGATTAACGCCGCGAAGCGCGGGTTTCATCCTAGTTGTCTTACAAAGATATGTGATTTTACTTCCTATTATTACCCAAAATAGTAAATGTAGTTATATTATAAGTATGTGTCTTTTATGCAGTTTTTGCTTTCGATTTATATACGGTTACATTTATTTATTGTTATAGTGAAATATTTATGATAATAAAAATTCTAAAAAACGTGATGATTTTCAAGGTTTGAAAGTTATCTTAAAAAATTATTGTTTGTTGATTAAAGACATGCTACAAAATATAATATCATGGTTTATGTTGAAACACAAATATATTTTTTTCATAATTTTATTTTGATATGTATATAAAATGTTAAGACTCATGTGCAGGTCTTAAAGTTTTGAAGTTTCTCGCCACTGTTGTAGCCTCATATTTAGGTCATCTGCTCTTCTGCCATCAATTCAATATCATCCACGAAAAACATGTATGATGCGTCGTTTTTATGTATAGACTTTGACAACTAATCTAAAATAGCTGCAAAAATAATTAAACGGCCTCAACACCAATCCTTGGTGAAGCTAGTCTCACCTCCACGGATCTAGCTGATGTTTTGACGCTCATTCTAGCTCTACAATACGTATATCTTATTATTTATAAATATCTCAACTCATCTTACATGTCACACTATCATAATTAATCTTCTTAACGTGAATATATGGACATCGCCTCTTCTTCTTATATTTTTCCATTAACCTTTTCAAAATATGTGTTGCATCCCTTTTTAATAATAGAGATCGAGAATTGAATTAGAATAGTAAAAAGTCACTAAATAATAAAATATTTTTATTCCTTATTACTCATTTAGCAAGAAGAGAATGGGTCTGTCATCTTGATAGAGATGGTTCTCCTTCGTCGGATATTTATTCTAGTATCTGAAACACGGAATATATGAAATAGATTAAGAAATATTTCAACTATGATTCATACTTAATATTCAAACCTCGCGGCCAGACTCCAAAAAATTTCCAAGAATTATAATTTAGAAATATAAATAGAAATTGTTCCCCCAGGTGGCGAAGAGCCGACATCGAGGTGCCAAACCTTCCCGTCGATGTGAGCTCTTGGGGAAGATCAGCATGTTATCCCTAGAGTAACTTTTATCCGTTGAGCGACGGCCCTTCCACTCGGCACCGTTTTCAGTGGCATGTTTCGGTCCTCTTCCCTATTACTTAGAAAAAGTGAGCCACCGGTTCAGGTACAAGATACTATCATTATCGCCTGAACAATTAGACATCCAACCCGTAATCGCAACGACCCAATTGCAAGAGAAAAGGGGCACATATGCTTTATTTATCACCGGGTAGAGATAAATACTATATGGTAGCGGCAGGAAATTCTGCCACGTGTCTGCGATCGATACGGATGTGGCCACTTTGGATTTGTCGAAGTGTTAGTTAGGCAAACACTTCCCGTCGATGTGAGCTCTTGGGGAAGATCAGCTTGTTATCCCCTAGAGTAACTTTTATCCGTTGAGTGACGGCCCTTCCACTCAGCACCGTTTTCAGTGGCATGTTTCGGTCCTCTTCCCCATTACTTATAAAAAGTGAGCCACCGATTCATGTACAAGATACTATCATTACCGCCTGGACAATTAGAATCCAACCCGTAATCGCAACGACCCAATTGCAAGAGAAAAGGGGCACAGATGCTTTATTTATCACCGGGTAGAGATAAATACTATATGGTAGCAGCATGTTTCGGTCCTCTTCCCCATTACTTAGAAAAAGTGAGCCACCGGTTCAGGTACAAGATACTATCATTACCGCCTGAACAATTAGATATCCAACCCGTAATAGCAACGACCCAATTGCAAGAGAAAAGGGGCACATATGCTTTATTTATCACCGGGTAGAGATAAATACTATATGGTAGCGGCATGTTTCGGTCCTCTTCCCCATTACTTAGAAAAAGTGAGCCACCGGTTCAGGTACAAGATACTATCATTACCGTCTGTACAATTAGATATCCAACCCGTAATCGCAACGACCCAATTGCAAGAGAAAAGGGGCACAGATGCGATACGGATGTGGCCACTTTGGATTTGTTGAAGTGTTAGTTAGGCAAACACTTTATCTCATGCTCTTAACTTATTCGCATTCCACATTCATCACTTTTATAGAAACAACTTTTTGCATCTTTCTTCGATGTGGGAAGCATGAAGTTGAAGATTGTAATTAAAAAACTACTTATAAACAATAAACATGTAACACTATTTTGATTCTATATATATATATATACACATATGTGATTTTCATGCATCTTATTTATCCTGACATCCTATCATAATGTCCATACCCACACTGAATAACAAAAACATGTATCTTATTTATCTTCATATATTGTAAATAAACGTCTGTTCTGTGTATCCATATCAATCAATGCAGAAAATAACTTTGTGTATCCATATTTTATGAATGTATCATCCTAAAAAGTAAAAACAACCATTCAACATGGAATTGTTACGTGTATCTACTATTTTTCACCTCCAAAATAGATTATTTTAAAAATCAGTTCTATTCTTACAAATTTTACAATGATTTAAAGCTGAACCTATGCCACCATAGGAAGGATTGCAATGGTTTTGATGTGACATATGGTTCTTTGCAGGAGGACTAAGGCCACTCGGAGTGGAAGGGTGGGAAGAGCCGGGGAGGCTTTCACCAATTTGGGGAAGAATGGGAACACCGCCACCCGGATTCGGGGTGGGGTAAATCGGGAACTACTCACCGAATCAAGCCGAGCGTGGGGAGGGGAATTCGATCCATGGGTTTAAACACAAAAAAAATCCATTTTTTCCCTATTTAAACAACTCTAAACAACCACAAATCTCACACTTTTTTCTCATTTTCTACAATATATACACAAAATTTATAAAATTTTCAAGTAAAATGGAAGGAGGTTTGATGAAGGTGTGAATAGTAGTGTTATTTGATGCGTAACTGCGTGATATTATCGATTTTTGGCCCGAAACACGTTTACTTTGAGTATGTTTATGAATTGCAGGTGTTAAGTGATTAAAGACGTGTTCGGGAGTGATGTCCTCGAAAGTGGTCTAAGAAAATAACTATAAACACTAACCTAGACTCAACTTAATTACAACGAGTTAAAACCGAAAATCTTAAACTAAACCACTACGACAGGCAAGTGTACCTATCAATTGTAGAGTAGCTATCGAAAGTCCGGATATCGAACCCACGAGACACTGACTTAACGAAACAAGATTAGAAAATGATTAAAAACAAGGAGGGGGGTTTTGAATAAAAATGACAATTCAATTAAACTAATTACCCTAATTAAATTAGAAAAGACAGATTCAACTAATAATTAAATCCTAAAACAAATTAATGATTTTAATTAAAAGAAATGTTTTACAATTTTAGAAAAACCTAAATGAATGAGAAAAACTCTACTTAGGTAGAATTCCTGTTTGTTATTATTGACACTATTGACTTTGTTTGATATGATGGAACTAGGATCTTAAATAGCAAAATATAAGTGACTTAATGGATTTTGGATTAATTACCAAATCTAACCAAATAAGAAAACCTAATCTTGCACTAAACACACTAGTTAATTGAATCACCTCCCGGATTTTTCCAATAACACTTAGGTACTCAAATGAACAAGTCACATTCCTGTTTTCTTATTCCAATACATCAAAGATGCAAGGAGTAATCTTAAAATGTCTAATTTGACACAAAATGACAATAACACTAAGTATTTCAATTAAACAACCCTCCCGGGTAATTATCATGAAAACCCTAATGCTAAAGATCACTCGACAAGTTTATCACCTTCCGGATTTTTAAACTTAGATACACAAAGAACCCTAAAAACATCAATTATATCTTTTCCTATGGCTAGTGATATCAAACAAGCCATAAACTAGTCATAACACCAAGTCGATGACCTAATACGTGTCTAACACCGAAAGACATTCAATAAACACGTATGGAACATAATATAAACTGATATAATCAAGATTAGATATGCAAAACTCATCAAAATGACACAATAAGATCTGTTACAAAAGTGTTTTCCATTATAACTCAAAACAATAGTCAATAGTCATCAAAAATCAACAAACAATCATTCTAACCTAAGTAGAATTAAAGAACTAGCCTAATAACATCATAATCAGTCAAGAAATCCCAGAAATATCATAACAAGATGAAATATAATACTGAAAATTAAGAACAATTGAGAACAAAGAGTAACCAAGATGATTTCACATGTAAACAAGGTCTTCTAGCCCTCCAATGATTCCCAAATGCCTCCTCAAGCTCCTGGATAGCTCTCCTGCTTCAAAAATGGTCGATAATGATCCTTGAAACGGCTGGGGAGCGTCTCCTATTTAATCTCGCTTGAATCTTGACTTTTTTCAAATTTCAAACCTGTCGCGTACCGCGAAGAAACATTCAAAAACCTATCGCGTATCGCGTTGGACAAAACAAGCGGGGAACCCCCGAAATCCTTCGCGTACCGCGAAGATTTTATTTCTCCTCATCGCGTACCGCGATGACATTAGAATCATTAAAACTTGTCTATTTCTCTTGATTTCAACCGAGACTCGATTCCTTCGGGTTTCGAACTCAATTCTCGCTCATTTCATTCGACAAGCCTGTAAAAACAATAAAATGTAAAAAGAACCTAAAAATAGACATATTTACAAACTAAAATCGACTCAAAAGTATTTAAAAACTAGATGTGTTTTACAACCCATCAAAAATACCCACACTTGAACATTTTTCGTCCTCGAAAAAGATTTGCAATGGAATCACAACCAGAAATTTATCTTGAATCTTCAAAAATTTAAATACATACGCATTAATCACGATTGTTAGTATTTGTATCCACTTAAACCAACAACTGACGTATAGGTTCCCTAATCTTGATTCATTATGTTCAAATGATTCAATCAACTATAGGTATTACACTCAAGTCATATAAATCAACCTAATCCTGATAAAAGCTTTCAAGTTACCATCACATTCGAACAACCCAAATGAATTTAAAAATCAAACCTTAGATGGAATGGATGAAGATATGGGCATTTTGCTTCTAAATTAATAAGCCTAACTTAGTGGTGTTTCACTCGGTTGCCATCCGGGGTATGACACATAAGCTGCAGCTCTTATTTTATTTTGTTTTATAATTTTTTTTTTCTGCAGGCTCAGCCCATTTAGTGAATTGATGGATGATTTTTCTTTTAATCAGGCGCCATAAGTCTCGAATTTATTTTCATAAAAAGAGAACATATGTGCCAGGTTTAATTTTAAAAACATTAAGTTGTTTGTTTGCAAAAGTTCCTCTAATCGCAATTAAACAGTTTCAGAATCCCCATATTTCCCAAGGCAAAACCCATTAGCATCATGAAAATTAAGTAAATTATATCAATACTAGAGAACCTTTCTATCAGTTTGGCCTACTAACATATCCCAAATTAGATGCATACGTTTAAACTTTTAAGAAAAACATAAAATTCCTGATTAAACTATCATTTTCCATTTTAAATGCAAAACCTAATTCAAAGACTTTTTACAAAATTATATACAATATTTACAATCTAACCTAGAAAAATTAAAATCAAACTCAATTTACAATTAAACAACTAAAAACCTAAATAAAAATAATAAACATAAATAAAAGAAAATAAAAACAAAAATTTGGAAAAGACTTAGCTGGT
The DNA here is from genome assembly GCA_009363875.1 of Mikania micrantha. NCBI lineage: Eukaryota > Viridiplantae > Streptophyta > Magnoliopsida > Asterales > Asteraceae > Mikania > Mikania micrantha. The sequence continues at coordinate 223,958 of SZYD01000833.1, read as the reverse complement.
TTCATGTAACAGCTGTGCATGTCAAACCCAGAATAACATAATCGTACGGCATTTCATTCGCGATCGAGTTATTATAATCCTGTTGATTGCCTTTCTACTACAATATGTAAGTTATCACTACCCAACTGATAAGGGTAATTCAAACCAAACTGCAAATGAAGCTCTAAACAATCCAAACAAGATTAACTATATAAAAGAAAAATTAAAAATAAAAGACTCAAACCTAACTAAAACTGACTTAATTAATTACAAATGACTCAAATAAAAAAAATTCTTTTTTAATTTTCTTAATTATTTTTCAAAATTTAACCAAAAATTTACAATTTATTTACTAAAATTTTTCAAAAATTTTACAATTTTTCACAAATCTCATACCCACACTTAAAATCAAACATTGTCCTCAATGTGGAATATGAAATAATAAACAATTCAACATAAATATACAATTACAATAATTTCAACTTCCCTGATATGTGACAATTTCTCATAAGTCTTATCAACCGCCATCAAATCCATTTGCAATCACAAATAATTCCAACTTTGCATTCTGAACATTCACTATGAATATGGCAATCTACTAACACTCACAACAAACCATCAACATATACATTGATAATAATAAAAAAAAAACTGTACAAATGACAATCAACCAAAACAACCATAAAATATATACAACCAGTAATCAAAATACATCTAAGTTCAACATAAAGTATCCAAATACATACAAACCATGAAGATAAATACAAAAACAAAGAGAAAAATACAAAAGATAGAACTGCTACTGCTAAAGTACTGAAAACTAATCATGAGGCTCATCAGCATCTCCTCCTGGCTGCTGAGGCTGATCTGTAGCTCTAAACCAGTCAGGAATCTCGATCTCAAAATGTGTAAAAAGAAGTCTCATCATCTGACCCAGCCTCTGCTGCTCCTCCCACAGGCTCTCTAAAGTGATACGGGGAGGACGAGGCTGACGAAGGGGAAATGTCTGCGGAGGCCTCTCTGCCCTGTGCAAAATCCTCTGTCGCTCCGGAGGTACTTGCCTCTGCAAGACCTCAACATCCGGGGTCCTCTCTGGTGCAGGCCTAGCTGGCATCCAAGTAGCTGGATCGGCCATAGAACACATGCCAGCTTGCCGCATATCGTCTAAACTATAACGCCCCGTCTCGGGTCCCTCAGTCAAAAATCGGCGTGGGAATCTGTTAAAGACTCCCAGCCTAAAAGCGATCCTCCCAATATAGGGCCCAAGATCCAATCTAGCCGTCGCCCCTCCACGGCGAATCCTCGAGAATGATGACAGTAAAATGCAGGCGAGGTTAGCCGGGCGACGGCTAATCATGCTATACATACAGAATAGGTCCAGCTGGTTGCACTTCTCTGCACCGGCCCTGCGACCGACGAGAGTGCAACTAACCATCCTGTGAACATATCGAATGAGTGGATCACGAATCGAGGACTCGATAATCGCACTCGTGAACGGTCCATCAGCTATGGACGTCCAGAACTCATCCAGCTGTCTCTCTGTAATGCCCAAATCACTGGGCTCCCTCACCACTGTCCTCAGGCTCTGAGCAAAGCCAGGCTCTCTCACCTGCTCTGCTGTGTAAAATCCCGTCGCAATCGCGAACTGCGGGATGCTCATGGAAAATGTACGTCTGCCTAAGGCAAACGATACAGCAGCAGGATCATCGAATGAGCCTGACATGTGACGGAAAGTCGAGTGGAACTCGACAGTCAGCTCCACGTACTGAGGCCACCTACAGTCTAGGGCAGTCCTCCACTCATCTCGTACAATAGCATCAAACTCATCAAGACGCCCTAACCTCTCTAGTAGCTCTCTATCAAAAGTACGGTGGTGGTAATGCTCCATCGTCACAAACCTCTCACATCTGGTGGCCTCCTCTGTCCCCTGCTCAAACTGCAGGACAGTGTGATCTCTGAGGACACGCTGATCTATGGGAACCGCCTCATCCTCGTCAATAGGGAGGATCTCCTCTGATGAATAGCTGATCTCCCGAGCTCTCCTCCTTGATGAACTAGAACCTCTGGCCCTCTTGGCCCCTGCAGCCGAACTCTCAGCTGCTCCAGACATCCTACAATAGCAGTTTGCAAATATACAAAATACAGAACAATTTTACAAATTAAACTAATTCAAAACCTAAATTTAACCTATTAAACATTAAATTTCTATTTACAAAGTAAAATTTAAAAATTTAAAACTATTTACAAAATTTACAATAAAAAAAAAATTTACAAAAATTTTCAATCTATTTACAAAAAAAATGATACAAATTCATAAAATAATATTAATTAAAATAATCTTTACTTTATTTACAAAATTTAGTTAATACAAAGAATATAAATTAAATTTTAATTACAAAATTAATATACAATATTCGAATACACTGGGTTCCGGAAAGAGTCGCGTACCGCTAAGGGCTTATGCCGCGGTACGCGGCCCCTTTTTAAGAGCACAAAATTCGAGCGGCCTACAATGGGGACATTCCGAACCCACTTCGTTCCAGTACCAATTCAAATCAATCCTAAGTTCTAAAATTATTCGAAATCTACTGATAATATACAATAAACCTATATTACTCTAAATCTAAAAACCTAAAAATCAAAAGAAAACATGAAGAATCTTTACCTAATCGCGAATCGAATCGGTGATGATGGTGTGAACCGGAGAAGGTGATGATGCGATGGTTATACGGAGGTGGTGACCGGTTGAAACAGTGAAGGTGGGTGCGACGGCTGATGCAGTGGTGGCGAGTAGATGATGATGACGCGGTGATGAATGGCGGTGGTGATGGTGTTAGCGCGGTTGTAGTGGTGGCTCTACGGTGGTACTCGGTGGAGATCGGTGGCGGTGTGGTGTCAAATGGTGTTAACTGATGGTGATGATGGAGGTGGTTCAGTGGTAGGTGAAGGTGTGTGTGGTAGAGGTACGCGAAGGAAGCAAAACCCTTTTATTATTTTTTTTTTCTTTCCCGAAATCCTCCGCATACCGCGGAGAGTATCTTGGACTCAACACCGCGTACCGCGAAGATGTTCGGAGCTTTCTGAATTTACTTACTTAACTAAAATAGAATAAAATAAATTTTAATAAAATAAAGTTAAACAACCTAAAAACTAACCTAATAAAATTAAAAATTCTATATTAACTAAATTACAAAACTAGAAATTAATTACCTAGAATTTAAAATCTAACCTAATCGAGTTACGATATGACTTAATGTTCGGGTTTCAATATGCGTAGACGGTATAGGCTATAACCGTACCGAATACCCACACTTAATTCCCGACATAATCCTATCGTTTAAGCCTCGTGAGACTCTACAACACTTTACACGAAAATACAGACCCGCTAATCTACAAATAAAATGAAAAATATGAAAAATAAAAAGAAATTAATGCCAATTATCCTACAAACTCTACAAATCAGGCATAGCTATCATCATTTACGCAACTCAAGGAGTGCTACCTCCTTCTCAGTACCGATCGGTCCTCCGATGTATAGCTTCAACCGATGCCCGTTAACCTTCCATGTCCGACCTTCTGATTCAAGCTCAACTGCTCCGTGTGGAAAGACCTCATGCACAACAAACGGTCCTTTCCATTTGGACTTCAACTTACCTGGAAATAACCGGAGCCTCGAATCATAAACTAGCACCTGATCACCCTTCCTAAACTCCTTCACACCTCTCAACTTACGATCGTGCAACGCCTTCGTACGTTCTTTATAACTCCACGATCGTGCGTACGCCTCGTCACGCAACTCCTCTAACTCATGCAACTGAAGAAACCGATTTTCACAGCACTCGGCAAATCAAGATTCACACTCTTCAACGCCCAAAACGCCTTATGCTCTAACTCAACTGGCAGATGACACGCTTTACCATAAATCATCCGAAAAGGTGTGGTCCCAATCGGATTCTTAAAAGCTGTCCTAAACGCCCACAACACCTCGTCTAGCCTATCTGCCCAATCCTTACGGTTTCTCCCTATCGTCTTCTCAAGAATCCTCTTCACACCCCTATTGGCATTCTCAACCTGGCCACTAGTCTGTGGATGATAGGCTGTTGACACTCTATGGGTCACCCCGTATCGTGCCAACACCTTCTCCAACTGTGCATTACAGAAATGCGTGCCTCTATCACTTATCAATGCCTTAGGGGTTCCAAACCTACAAAACAATCTCTTCAGAAATCCCACAACTCCTCGTGCATCATTCGTGGATAAAGCTTGAGCCTCTACCCACTTCGAAACGTAATCAATAGCCACGAGGATGTACCGATTCCCTCGGGATGAAGGGAACGGTCCCATGAAGTCAATACCCCAAATATCAAAGACCTCAACCCCCTGGATGGGGTTCTGGGGCATCTCATTCCTACGTGAAATGTTTCCGGTCCTCTGACACGCATCACATCTCCTCACAAACTCATGTGCATCCTTAAACACTGTCGGCCAATAAAATCCACAATCAAACACCTTCTTCGCAGTGTACGAAGGCCCATGGTGTCCTCCAATCAATCCCTCATGACAATGCCTTAGGATGTCTAATCCTTCCTCACGACTCACACATCTTCTTAAAATACCGTCTGCTCCCTCGCGAAACAAATATGGAGCATCCCATATATAATGGTTTGCTTCAGTGAAAAACCTCTTCCGCTGCTGTGAAGTCAGACCCTTCAACATGTAACCTTCAGACAAATAGTTCGCAATGTCTGAGAACCATGGCAATCCCTGCTCACCTGCACTCACCAATCCCACTATCTCTGTGTCTGCAGAAATCAAAGTCTCATGTGGGAATGTGTCTCCAATCATTTCTTCATTCATCTTCTCCCGAGCAGGATCCTCAAGCCGCGACAAATGGTCGGCTGCAACATTCTCAGCTCCTTTCTTATCCTTAATCTCTATATCAAACTCAGAAAGGAGGAGAATCCACCGAATCAAACGAGGTTTTGCGTCCTTTTTCGCGAACAAGTATCGCAAGGCCGCATGATCGGTGTAAACAATGGTCTTGGAAAGAACAAGATAAGACCTAAACTTATCGAACGCATACACGACTGCTAACAACTCCTTCTCCGTAGTCGTGTAATTCTCCTGAGCATCATCTAAGGTCTTACTTGCGTAGTAAATCGGATGAAAGTGCTTATCTTTCCGCTGACCAAGCACAGCCCCTACTGCAAAATCACTAGCATCGCACATCAACTCGAAAGGAAGGCTCCAATCGGGGGCTATCAGAATAGGAGAACTCACCAACTTCTCCTTCAGAAATTCAAACGCTCTCATGCATTCCTCACTAAACTTAAACTCCACATCTTTCTCCAGAAGTCGGGTCATCGGTCGGGTAATCTTAGAAAAGTCTTTAATGAAACGCCTATAAAACCCTGCATGACCTAGAAAACTACGAACTGCTCTCACGTTCGTCGGTGGTGGGAGTTTACTAATCGTATCGATCTTAGCCCTATCTACCTCAATGCCATCTCGCGAAATCTTGTGCCCTAGCACAATACCCTCAGTCACCATGAAATGGCACTTCTCCCAGTTCAGCATCAGATTAGTCTCCACACATCTAGCAAGCATCCTATCCAAATTCTGCAAACAATGATCGAACGAACTTCCAAACACTGAAAAATCGTCCATGAAAACTTCCATGGAAGTTTCGATCATATCCTGAAATATAGCCACCATGCATCTCTGGAATGTGGCTGGAGCATTACATAACCCAAACGGCATACGGCGATACGCAAAGGTACCGTATGGGCATGTAAACGTGGTTTTCTCCTGATCCTCCGGTGCTATGGGGATCTGGAAATAACCTGAAAAACCATCAAGAAAACAGTAAAACTGTTGTCCTGACAACCGCTCCAACATCTGATCAATGAAAGGCAGTGGGAAATGATCTTTCCTAGTGGCATCATTCAGTCTCCTGTAATCGATGCATACTCTCCAACCAGTGACTGTCCTAGACGGAATCAACTCCTTCTTCTCATTCACAATGACAGTCATGCCTCCCTTCTTGGGAACAACCTGTACCGGACTGACCCAAGCTGAATCTGAAATGGGATAGATCAATCCGGCATCTAAGAGCTTAAGAACCTCTTTCTTCACAACTTCAGACATATTAGGATTAGCCGTCGCTGTGGTTGGACCACCGGCTTGTAATCCTCCTCCATCAAAATGCGATGCGTACAAAACGAAGGGTGTATGCCCTTTATGTCCATCAACTTCCACGCAATCGCCTGCTTATTGGTCTTAAGCACCTCAATCAATCTCGACTTCTCCTCCTCCGTCAATGAAGATGAAATAATGACGGGCAAATCAGAATCACCATCCAGAAATGCATACTCCAAATGAGATGGCAACTCCTTAAGCTCTAGGGATGGTGGTGCCTCAACAGATGGTCTCTCAACCGGATCTGTACTCTCAAAAACCTCAAAAGCAGTCGGGTACTCAGGAGGCTTACTAGCCAGACTGCTCGGAATGTGCTCAGAAGAAGCATCAATCTCAACAGCCTGGTTCTCCTCACCCAGGTCTTGATCTTTCAATAAATCAGATCCAGAAATGTAATCTAGACAACGATCTATGTAAGGAATGAAAGAATCAAGAAAATAAACAGAATCATCCTGACCGTTCGAATGCTTCATCGACTTCCTCACGTCGAATGTAACATTCTCCTCACCCACACGCAATGTAATCTTACCTTCAAACACATCTATCATTGCCTTAGCAGTGCGTAGGAAAGGACGTCCCATAATGAGCGGGACTCGGTCATCGGCCTCCATGTCCAGAATGACAAAATCCGCGGGGAATACAAACTTATCAACCTTCACCAAAACATTCTCCACAATTCCCCGTGGATACTTGACCGATCGATCGGCCAAAGTGATGCTCATGCGCGTCGGCGATGGGTCTCCAAGGTCTAGCTTCTGATAAGTCGAATATGGCATCAAGTTAATGCTAGCACCCAAGTCAGCCAACGCGTGGTTCACAGAAGAACTTCCAAATAAGCAAGGGATAGTGAAAACCCCTGGATCATCAAGCTTCTCGGGCAGTTTGTTCTGGACCAACGCAGAACATCGAGCTCCTAATGTGACTGTAGAAAGTGACTCCAGCTTCTTCTTGTTAGACAGAAGATCCTTCAAGAATTTATAATATTTGGGCATATGCTGGAGTGCTTCTACAAACGGGAGGTTAATCTTAAGCTGCTTAAACATCTCTAAGAAATGTCCATACTCCTGTGCATACTTCTGCTGCAATGCACGTGCCGGATATGGTAGCCTGCTTATATCAACCTCGGGAGTCCTCTTCTCTTCCATCTTCTTCTTCTCTGCCTCAACTCCCTTCTTCTCAACTGAAGACTCTCCTACTGGTGCTGTACTTGCTGGGCCTAGCCTCTGGTGCACCCTATCAGGAGTCTCCAACTCTATTTCCTCGTCTACCGGTTCCTCTACATCGACATCCGGTGACTTCTCCACCTCCTCCTCACCTCCACGACCACTCCTAGTCGTCACAGCCTTCACATGACCCTTCGGGTTTGCTTCAGTATTCCCTGAGAAGGATCCACCCTGCCTCTCATCCAACCTCTTTGCAATATCACCTACCGATCGCTGTAGGTCCAGAAATGCTGATTGTTGATTCCTCAGCAACGTATCATGCTCCTGAAGCTTCACCTGTGTGTGTTGATCCTTGGCAATCAACTGCTGTAGCATCTGCATCTGCTGCTTGAGCATGTCCTTCATTTCTGGGTCTCCGCTGCTGCTTGGACCCGCTCCTGAATTCTCATTCGCTGCCTGATTCTGACGTGGTTGATAGGAGTTGTTACCACGCCAGTTGTTGTTGGAGTTTCGCCAATTCGAGTTAGGATTCCAATTAGGATTGGGATTGGAATTGAAGTTGGAAGTGAACGGCTTGTTCCAACCAGAATTAATGGAATCTAACTGCTCCTGATCAGTAATGGGGCACTCGGCAGTCGCATGTCCTCCTCGACATATCTCACACTTCTTTAGCTGTGTCTTCAGTTCCTTCATATCTCTCGCTAAAGACTCAATGGTAGCAGCAAGGCTAGTGTCAGGAGTGACCTGATAAACACCTCGAGCAATGGATGAGGTGTTGGTAGCCTTAGTGGTGGAGGATCTAGTGGATGGCTTCTGCTGCTGCTCGGCTCTAGCAAAACTCTCAAACATGTCAATACACTCATCTGTATCCTTCATCTCCATGATATGCCCTCCTGCAGCTGTATTGAACATGATTTGCTTCTCAAGTGTCAATCCATTGTAGAATTTCTCTACAAGTGCCCATTCAGACAGTCCATGCTGTGGACATTTGCTAAGCAAAGTGTGGAATCTCTCCCAAGCTGCAGAGTAAGACTCATCGGGCTCCATATGAAAAGAATGGATTTGGTCCCTCAGACGAGCAGCTTTGGAAGGTGGAAAATATTTCTTCAGAAATTTCTTTCGAAGATCATCCCACGTGGTGATGGAGTTCTCAGGAAGGCTGTCGAACCAGGTGGATGCACGACTAGCAAGAGAGAATGGAAAAAGCTGTAAGCAGATGTTATCCTCAGAAACTCCATGGAGATTGAAAGTGTTGCAGATCCTAGAAAAACGGGACAGATGTCCGGGAGCATCCTCATCATCAAGACCATTAAACTGAATGGAATTGGTGATAGCAGTCATGATGTAGGAAGGGAATTGCCAAGTAGCATCATTGGCAAACACGGGACGAGTGACCGGGTTGCGAACTCCGGTGAATCCATCGCAAGCTCGGTCATGAACGGTACGTCTCACTGGTGGCGGCATCTCCTCGGCCATGTCGAAGTGGACTGGTGAGATCGGGAAAGGTGAAGGGGGTGTGTGTGAAGGTGAACTAGGTGTAGAACTAGAAGGTGAAAACAAAATCGGGGCAAGAACACGTACCTGGGAAAAACGACTCCTAAGGTTCGTGTGAAACTCTTGCTCCGGCTCTTCAAAAGCTAAAACTGGCGGTGGTCCTTGTGATCGAGTATGTGGCATGCACTGTAAACGATTACAAGTAAGGGAATTTAACAAACAAAACAAAGAAAAACCTACAACATAATAAAAACCTAGCAACTAAAAGACAAGAAACGATTAAGACAAATAAGAAAGAAAAGAAAAGACTCAAAACCTAAAATACTAAAAATAAACAAAAATTAGACCTTCTAATTTTTACAGTCACAATCTAAGCTAATTTCGCTATTGCCAAGTATCCCCGGCAACGGCGCCAAAAACTTGATGTCCTCGAAAGTGGTCTAAGAAAATAACTATAAACACTAACCTAGACTCAACTTAATTACAACGAGTTAAAACCGAAAATCTTAAACTAAACCACTACGACAGGCAAGTGTACCTATCAATTGTAGAGTAGCTATCGAAAGTCCGGATATCGAACCCACGAGACACTGACTTAACGAAACAAGATTAGAAAATGATTAAAAACAAGGAGGGGGGTTTTGAATAAAAATGACAATTCAATTAAACTAATTACCCTAATTAAATTAGAAAAGACAGATTCAACTAATAATTAAATCCTAAAACAATTAATGATTTTAATTAAAAGAAATGTTTTACAATTTTAGAAAAACCTAAATGAATGAGAAAAACTCTACTTAGGTAGAATTCCTGTTTGTTATTATTGACACTATTGACTTTGTTTGATATGATGGAACTAGGATCTTAAATAGCAAAATATAAGTGACTTAATGGATTTTGGATTAATTACCAAATCTAACCAAATAAGAAAACCTAATCTTGCACTAAACACACTAGTTAATTGAATCACCTCCCGGATTTTTCCAATAACACTTAGGTACTCAAATGAACAAGTCACATTCCTGCTTTTCTTATTCCAATACATCAAAGATGCAAGGAGTAATCTTAAAATGTCTAATTTGACACAAAATGACAATAACACTAAGTATTTCAATTAAACAACCCTCCCGGGTAATTATCATGAAAACCCTAATGCTAAAGATCACTCGACAAGTTTATCACCTTCCGGATTTTTAAACTTAGATACACAAAGAACCCTAAAAACATCAATTATATCTTTTCCTATGGCTAGTGATATCAAACAAGCCATAAACTAGTCATAACACCAAGTCGATGACCTAATACGTGTCTAACACCGAAAGACATTCAATAAACACGTATGGAACATAATATAAACTGATATAATCAAGATTAGATATGCAAAACTCATCAAAATGACACAATAAGATCTGTTACAAAAGTGTTTTCCATTATAACTCAAAACAATAGTCAATAGTCATCAAAAATCAACAAGCAATCATTCTAACCTAAGTAGAATTAAAGAACTAGCCTAATAACATCATAATCAGTCAAGAAATCCCAGAAATATCATAACAAGATGAAATATAATACTGAAAATTAAGAACAATTGAGAACAAAGAGTAACCAAGATGATTTCACATGTAAACAAGGTCTTCTAGCCCTCCAATGATTCCCAAATGCCTCCTCAAGCTCCTGGATAGCTCTCCTGCTTCAAAAATGGTCGATAATGATCCTTGAAACGGCTGGGGAGCGTCTCCTATTTAATCTCGCTTGAATCTTGACTTTTTTTCAAATTTCAAACATGTCGCGTACCGCGAAGAAACATTCAAAAACCTATCGCGTATCGCGATGGACAAAACAAGCGGGGAACCCCCGAAATCCTTCGCGTACCGCGAAGATTTTATTTCTCCTCATCGCGTACCGCGATGACATTAGAATCATTAAAACTTGTCTATTTCTCTTGATTTCAACCGAGACTCGATTCCTTCGGGTTTCGAACTCAATTCTCGCTCATTTCATTCGACAAGCCTATAAAAACAATAAAATGTAAAAAGAACCTAAAAATAGACATATTTACAAACTAAAATCGACTCAAAAGTATTTAAAAACTAGATGTGTTTTACAACCCATCAGGGAGCTTATTGGATGACTAGAAGAGAAGACGAGCGAGAAAAGGGTGAAAACATGAAGTTCGGGAGACCAAAACTTTGCGGTTGCATAACTCAGGCTAGGAGAGGAGTTACGGGGCCCATAATATATGAAAACTGAGTTTCTCGACGAGACGAAGCCAATTGTGAGTTCATCTTGGGCGTATGGTATGGCCAAGGCAGCGTATCATACGGCCAGCGTATGATACGCCCAAATTTCAGCGTTGACAGAAAGTTATGGGCGTATGATACGCCCGGGCCCGGCGTATCATACGGCGACGGCCGGAAAAGTCCGATTTTTACCTAATTTCTCACATATTTAAGGCCCAACCTTAGGGTTTCGTTTCTAACACTTTTTAGGACGATTTCTGGGCGAAAAAGTGAGGTTTTTGGGAATTCTAACTCATCCAAATCAATCCAAGATCATCCGGATTCGTAGAAGCAAAGATCAATTCATGCCTATGATCAACGATTGTTAAGATTCAAGTTTGAGGATGTCCGGCTAATCCGATTGTGATTCTCTCTGGGTGAATGGTTAGGTTCTATAACTAGGTTTTCTTTTCATTTGTTAAACATTGGTATTGGATTTGTTTTCATAGATTTACAAGTTCAATATTGCTTGATTGTGAAACGATAAACGATTTCCGGTTTGTTTTACGACTTTGAATTCAATCTCATTGCTTGCTTTCATCTATTGTCAAGTTTAATGTTATTGGTTTGATTTTAAAGAATTCTAGAAATCCTACATTTTGTGAGCAAGTAATTAACTGAGTCAACAACATTGGTCTAGTTATCGGTTGCCAACAAAGTCATTAACTTGGTTCCAAATCATAATTGTTTAATAATCTAAGCATGAATCATGTCTATGTGATTTCCAATTAACAAATCAAGATATACCTAGTTATTTTACTAATTTGAAACCTGGAGAGATCACATTTTCATACATTGTTACAACTTTTTTATTTGTGTTTAAGTTTACTTAAGTTTCTTTTACATAAAAACCAAAATCCAAAATCCAAATTTCAAGTTTATTTTCTTAAATGTATTTGATTAGTTAAACGAAATTATATATCACTGACAACATGTTTGTCACACCCCGGGCCGGCGGGAACGGATCGGGTTTTCCCGTCGGGCGGAAGGTTCCCGGGGCGCGATATCTTGAATGATAATCGAGATGATCAGATTGTTTACATGGCAAGTGATAAATAACGAGAAATGCTAACATGACATATCATGTAGAATTACAAAGTTAAATTACAATGTTACGTTTATAATTTAACTAAGTAGATCTATCCAAAAGAATCGTGTAGTTTCTATCTTGTAACTGTACAAGATATGCAAAATAGATTCACAATGTCATCAAAATATATGCATCCAAAAGTAAGCTAGGTCTTCTAAGAGTCCTCTAGCTTAATCACTGATGCTTGTAATCTAGACCTGTCCGTCACCTGAGAAAACATGCGTTTAAAACAAGTCAACACTAGGTTGGTGAGTTCATAAGTTTAGTATTTGAAAACCATTGAGTTAAGTCAATCATGTTCACATTGTTTCACACAAGTTGTATTTGTAAATGAATCCCATGTTTCACACAATGTCCTCTCCATGGTTGGATGTACAGATAATGTCTCATCCAGTCAAGCATGCTTATATATAGGGGCATACGAAAGGGTCAAGCCCAGACGCCACCCCACCACATGCTTAACTGCACTCAACACTACCTGTAATACAATGATGGATACCCATTTCCTTTCACCCATGATTTCCCGGTATGTTTATCCACTAAGTAAAGAGAAAAGAGGCAAAATCGTCTCGATTGACCATTCCTAACGTAATAGCCAACATGCAAAATAACTCAGTGAACAAAGTAAGAGATGAAATTATCTCTGTTAACTAATTCTTACGAATTAGCCGGTATATCAAAATAGCCAATAGTTGAATAAAGAGACATAATCTCTGTTAGCTAATCCTTACGGATTAGCCCGGCATGTAATATCACCCAATGATCGAATAAGAAACAAAGTTGTTTCTGTTAGCTATTCCTTACGGATTAGCCCGGCATGTAAGATATCATACTCGATATCTAGAACGAAACCTTACGGTTTCTGTAACTAATCATTTCTGATTAGTCCGGCATATAAAATGATCCAATGAACAATCAAGAAACGAAATCGTTTCTGTTAGCTATTCCTTACGGATTAGCCCGGCATGTAAGATATCATACTCGATATCTAGAACGAAACCTAATGGTTTCTGTAACTAATCATTGTTGATTAGTCCGGCATGTAGTATACCCCAACCATTGAATAAAGAAACATAATAGTCTCTGTTAGCCATTCCTTACGGATTAGCCCGGCATGTAAGATATCATACTCGATATCTAGAACGAAACTTAGTAGTTTCTGTAACTGTCAGTACTAACCAGTCCGGTGTGTAAGATATCATACTCGATATCTAGATAGGAACATGATAGTTCCAGTAGCTGTTTCCCCGTGTTCAGCCCGGCGTGTAAAGTGTCCAACTCATGATTTCTAGTTAGAGACATAATTGTCTCAGTAGCTGTCATTTTCTGAACAGCCCGGTGTGTAAGATATCCTCCCACAATATCTATTGGAATGAACATGTTTCCTAGTCTTTATGCGTGTTAACTATATGAGTGATAGCACCCCTCGTGCCTGGCATGATTTCATTTGATTTCCCAAAGTCCCGGTTATTAGTTTTAATGATTTACCCAACTGATCTACCATTGTGTAACCGACACACTTCGACGGTTAGGGAATGTGCTCTAAATAGAGTCTTAGTAAGTAATGATGGTATAAGTATAATGTGCCATCCCAAAAGCGTGTGTATGTAATATCCTCCTCGATATCACAAATAAATGTTTCAACTGTTATTCCCCAGTTTGCGTGTTCTAGCGGTTTTAACAAAGTGTCATAAGAACATGTCTTATACACAGTGTTATTGATGTGTGAATGATCTTGCTAATATGAAATTATCTTATCATGATAATCATTCTTGTCATTGATAGTTGTTAATGGCATGTTATCCCATGGTTTTCCCCCCCGTTGTTCTATCGTGTAAGGATAATATGCACTGTTGTAAGATATGTTCTTAACAACTCACATTATCCTATGTGTTAATGTGTCCTGTTTCTAGGTTAGCATGTAGCATCCTAGTTAATTCAGGTATGATAAAGTCGAACAAGCACGCATGTAGTGATTAATGATAATAAAGATAAACAATTATTATCTAAATCATGAATTAAACAACATGATAATGTAAACTTTTAAATAAATAAAAGTTAGGCATGTTTCTCAGCCCCGAGCTTTGAAATCAGTAAAGATTAAGAAAAGGGGCATATGAACTCACCTTGTAGTAGTTGTGGTTGACTTAGCTTAAATAAGAAATGCACGCGCTCTTGATTTTACTTGAGTGTGTTTTCACGATCCTGTATTGATTTCACGATATTTTGACTTATTAGAATAAGTTGCAGTGATTTGTGTGGGTGTATGTGTTAGCCATAACTTTGGCTAACACCCGTAGGTCTCGCTCATTATTCGGCCCCGGTTCTATTGTCATTGTTCATTTTTACCATATAACCCTAGGTCATGTGTTTAGTTGTAACTCATTCTTGAAATCTCAACACTTTGTACATATGTGGTGATTAATAGTTTGATATAAAACTTGGTAAATAAACCAAGAGTAATTTAGGTTTGTGGGTTACACCCCTCCTGATGTTCTTGTTATTTTTAAATTCGAAACAATTGTTACATAGTAACTAAATAACTATGCAACGACCCTTGTAATACTTATTGTTTTAAGTGTTGTGAAATGTATTATACTCCCCTTATCACCACCTTTGTAGTAACTAGGTTAAGTATATAATTTCTTGCATGTTATCCATAGTTATCGATTCAGTGTGTTAGGTTATATTCTTAACCATGTGGGCCGAACAATTAAGTGATCCAACTAACCAAAGTGGACCGAACTCGGTTCATGGGCTGAACCCATTGTATGATCTAGATGAATGGGCCGAATCAGCCTCATGGGCCCAACTAGTTGTGTGGGCCGAATGTATTGGTTTGGGCCGAATGTATTGGACTGTTGGTTCGAATAAGGCTGGACTAGTAAATTATATTGGGCCTGCTCAAGTGACTTGGCCGAACCAGTCTATTGGGCCAGAAAAGAACATGTTGGGCTTAACTGTGGGTGGGCCAAATCAATCACTGGCCACAACATCAAAATCTGGGTCAAGTAATTAGCTAGGTCTAGTTAGCATGGGCCAGAACTATATCACTTGAGCCGATTAAGATTTGATGGGTTTAACAGATGGTTTAACAAATATGGTCCAAACTAACTGCATGGACAAATCCCTTCACAATGGACCAGGTCTGTGTTCGGTGGGCCACATAGTGGTCAAAGGGTGTTGGGCCGAAGCAATAGGAATGGGCTGAAACTCTTGTTTGTCCAGTTGAAGAGGCCTGCCGAATGAAGATTGAGAGCCGAATGAGATGTGACCGGCCGAAGCAGTGTGGTCGAATGGGTGTTCACGAATGAAGATGCCATAGGTCGAATGAGGTTGCATGGTTCAGTGGATATGCCGAATGAGGATGGTGGCATGAAGGGCGAATGGGAGGGGTCTCCTTCGGCAGTGTTCATTCGACAGCCCCATGGCCTTTCGGCCGAATGGGTCCATGCGGCAAACTGTAGCTGGGGTCGGCCATGATGTTTGAACCAAGGTGTCGTTGAGGTCTAGGGTAGTTGATGCAGGTGGGGACTATTTTCGAAGGTAGGTGATGAAGAGAACATGAATTTTAGGCCGGTTAGGGTTGAGTTCGAAACAAGTGGTTCAAAACCCTAATTTTCACGAACTTTGCAGCTCCATACCTCGTTTATCAGTGGGGAACTTCTTAGATCCGTTGTACTTTCGTGTAGAGCTTGATGAGAGCTTCGTGTAGGTTCAAAAATGGCTCGATTTCGTTGAGAAATGAGGGAGATATGGAGGAGAGAAGGTGGTTTTTGGTGGTGGTGTGGTGGTGGCCGGGATTTTGAAATGGAGAGAGGTTGAGGATGATAAAATGGGTTAAGTGGTTTCATTTTTGGGTTTTATACACCGTGGGGTGTCCGGGTTCGTTTCGGTTGCTCGGTTCGCGTTTTCGTCGCGTATCCGGATTTTACGCGAAATTAATATCTTTTAAACAAAAAGAATTTAATTTAGTTATTTTGATGAGTTTCAAAATTGTAAAAATGTTAAACATTTTATTTTATTAATTTTATTTCGTTCGTGTCGGGTTTTCGTTTCCGTTTCGTCAGATCGCGTCACTTACGCGCGTCTTCGTACAGAGCGCTAACTGTACGAATACGATTGTAAGTTTCACTTTCTGATTTGGTTTTCTAATTATCAGTTATCGTTCAGAACGTTAAACTCACAGATATGTTTGTGTGAATCGTCACCCACGCAAACACACTGTCAGTTTAATTATTCTAAAACGACACTGAAACTCTGTTCTGGATTGTGTTTCCTCACTGTCGGACTCAACTGAACATCCTGTTATCACTTGGTTTTCGTATTGGATTGTCGGTCATCTGATTCCTGTCATCAATGGATATCAGATCGCAACCGATTCGTTATTGTTATTCGTTTGCACTTTGTTGTTTCTCTTGAGTTGTTGTATTTACCGTATTTAAGTTTTCACTTAAACACGTACAACTATGATTTGTTTTCTGAGTTCTGTTGTCACACGACTGTTCACGTACTGTATTTACACACAGTACGTGGTGAAAGTACACGCACTGTACAGACTTGCCGTACGGTTTGGTACTAATTGTCACAATGTTCCTCGTGGATACGATACCTGACTTACCCTAGCTACCTAGGTTAATTAGGTTTTTGCATGACCCCAACGACAGGTCATCAAAATGGCGCCGTTGCCGGGGAACTAGTGCGCTTAGTGTTATATCATCTTGTTTGATTTTATCTTTACTGTTTTCCTTTAAATCAAAAAAAAACCAAAAAGATTTTTATTTTCATCTGTTGTTTTCAGTTATTTTTATTTTTATTTATTTAGTTTGTTCAGGTTTACGTGGGTATTTTTGTGTGTGCGCGCAGATTCGCTATGGATTTTGTGCAATACTCATGTATGTGTTGTGGGAGTCCATGTCACCAGAAAGATGATTGCCCTGAGTTTTGGCAAAGAGGAGAGGATATGAGAAGAAGACTATATCTAGCGTCTCTTTACTATGGTGAAGTACCCTATCCAGATACTGTTCCAATTTCATCACCTTACCAAGAAGTTTATCAGTTGGGTGCTGACTACAATTATAGGTTAGAGTGGGATTGCAATAGTTATGGACCTGAGATGCCACCTTACTCAAGTTATCAGGAGGAGTATGATAGTTACCCCAATTGTCAAGAAAATCTTGCTAGCCCAATTGTTGAGCCAATTCATATTACTTGTCAATCTGAGGAAGAGAAACAAATTGCTCGGCTGGATGTGTTTCTATACAAGATAAATGAGCTTTTATCATCAGACCATCTTACAGATCAACAAAGGGTCGAATGCTTAAATTGCAAGTGTGAAGTGCTTTCAATGAGAATTGACGTAAGGATGCAATTTTCAGAAGGAGAGAAAGATGTTGTGGAGAATAATACCACACCAGCTCCTTCCATAGAGGACGAACCTTACTCACTTGATATGGTTGATGGTGAAGTGATAGAAAAAGTGGTTACGGATCTCCCGAAGCATGAAGTTAAATGTGTTGATCGGGTAAATGGCATAACACATAATGAACCAGTGACTCAGACTCTCCTAGGTTTTTTTAATCATCCCCCATTACATACTATTCAAAGTGACAAAGTTGGAGATGACGGTTCAAGAACAAAGAAGAGAAAAGTGAGATTACAAGATATTGAGCAAATCAGTCAGAAGTGGCCTCGCAAGCATTTTAACGGCATGATGATTATGAGGAAGTGGATGTGGATCCATCATGTTAACTACCGAGCATATGCTGGCAACTCGGTATGCAAATGTTCGCTTCGACCACCATGAAAGATACATTAGGTATGGTCTGGCTGAAGACCATAAACAAAACTTAGCGCTGCATAGGAGGCAACCTATGTGTTTGTATTGATTTTATTTAGTTTGTTTGTTTATTTTTAAGTGTTTTCGCATTTATTTTTTTTTTGTTTTGGTGAGTTCATGCCACAAATATTACAGGAAATAAGTGTGGGGAAGACCCATGGAGATTCGAGGTCGATATGGCATCATTCGCATTATCTACATCACGAGGACAACAAGATCAGGTCCATGTTTTTTTCCCTCATCACTAGTTGTGTTTTTGTTTAGTGTTTGAATTCAAGTTTGGGTTAATGGTTTTGAAGAGATGATTACATGATTGGGGTTAAAGTTTAAAGTGAACTATACATTGGGGACAACGTATCTCAAGTGTGGGGATGATGGGCCCAACCTTAGGGTTTCGTTTCTAACACTTTTTGGGACGATTTCTGGGCGAAAAAGTGAGGTTTTTGGGAATTCTAACTCATCCAAATCAATCCAAGATCATCCGGATTCGTAGAAGCAAAGATCAATTCATGCCTATGATCAACGATTGTTAAGATTCAAGTTTGAGGATGTCCGGCTAATCCGATTGTGATTCTCTCTGGGTGAATGGTTAGGTTTTATAACTAGGTTTTCTTTTCATTTGTTAAACATTGGTATTGGATTTGTTTTCATAGATTTACAAGTTCAATATTGCTTGATTGTGAAACGATAAACGATTTCCGGTTTGTTTTACGACTTTGAATTCAATCTCATTGCTTGCTTTCATCTATTGTCAAATTTAATGTTATTGGTTTGATTTTAAAGAATTCTAGAAATCCTACATTTTGTGAGCAAGTAATTAACTGAGTCAACAACATTGGTCTAGTTATCGGTTGCCAACAAAGTCATTAACTTGGTTCCAAATCATAATTGTTTAATAATCTAAGCATGAATCATGTCTATGTGATTTCCAATTAACAAATCAAGATATACCTAGTTATTTTACTAATTTGAAACCTGGAGAGATCACATTTTCATACATTGTTACAACTCTTTTATTTGTGTTTAAGTTTACTTAAGTTTCTTTTACATAAAAACCAAAATCCAAATTTCAAGTTTATTTTCTTAAATGCATTTGATTAGTTAAACGAAATTATATATCACTGACCACATGTTCCTCGTGGATACGATACCTGACTTACCCTAGCTACCTAGGTTAATTAGGTTTTTGCATGACCCCAACGACAGGTCATCAAGGTTCATCCCGTAGTGGGTCGTTAAGCAAGAAATTTAGAAAACCACGACAAAAAAATGTTCAAACGGCTCAAATGAACCCGTTCAACACCCAGGCATCGTCCACAAATGTTATCTCTGAATCAACCAAACTTCTACTACGGGTATCGTCCACAAATGCCTTTCTAGGTTTTTTAATTTAATTTTTTAGGTTGTATTCTCCTTTTTTGTATTCTTTTTTTTTATTTAAAATTTAATGAATCTTTTTTTATTTTATTATTATTATTATTATTTATTGTTAAAATAATTAATTAAAAATAAGATTTGAAAATGAGGAAAAGTGGGAAAAAATGGGACGACACCGTGCAAAATGGGGAAAAGTGAGGAAAAGTGGGGAAATCTGATGTAGCGCTGATGTGTCAATGAGGAAAAAGGGTAAGAAAGGGACTACTCCTTGTGGCCTAAGATGGTTCTTATCTTGGTTTTAAATTGCAAAAACTATCCAATGTGATGCAAACGCATCACACACGAGGTGTTTGTTGGTAAAAATATAAAAACTTATATATACATAAAAACATGAAGTTTCACAACATTTTACAAACACAAAATAAAACATACATATTCAACATAATACTAGACTTGAAAATAAATTAAAAAAAAGTTTTTTTAATAATTCAAATGGACAAACTCGGTTAAAAATATCATGTAATGGTTCGCTTTCGGTTAATAATGAAATTGTTGAAAAACTAAGAAAAACTTGTAAATAAGTTTATGAACTACATATATATTGATGATGGAAATCCAAGTGAAGCTCATAAAATTTGAAGTGATTGAAAATGAGTGAACAAAAAATAAAACCACATTAACTTTAACTTATTTTCTAATATATTTAGTCCCACATGTCACCCATAATATTTTCATATACTAAAAGTTATAATTCACTTTTTATACTTGACTTGTATCATGAGTTCTTGAAAAAAACACGCATGCGTAAATAATAAAAAAACAAATATACAATAATTGGTTCGGTTAAAGTCGGTTAATGGCTTGGCATAACCATAACCATAACCGAATGGTTTGGCTAATGGCTTCGCTTAACCATAACCGTCTGTTAAAGTTGGTATTGGTTAAAATTGGTTATGGTTCGGGGTAGCTATCGGTTGTTTTTCGGTTATAGTTATATTAACCGCACCCCTAATATTGAATATCCAAAACTAAAAAAACATATAATTTTAATATCTATCTAAATAAAATATAATTTTGAATAAAACAAAAGAAGTATGTGATTATGTAGCAGATATGATACAAAAATTAAAATCCAGGCATTATATAAAATGAACATATAACTTGGCAAGCATTCACCATATATAAAACTATATTTTTTCATGATATAACTACTCAATAACAAAGTCATACATATATATATATATATATATATATATATATATATATATATGTTTATAGGCATATAGCCTGTAAGGTAAATTGGAAAAAAATGGGGGGTTGGAGTATTTTGTGTCTATAGTTGCATATAAGAGAAATCTTTTTAAGAAATAAATTTTGTCCTTTTAATTTACTCAACTTTATTAATCTGTATTATAAATATTCAAATGCTTTGTCTCCCGATAGAATTGAGCTGCAAAGTCGTGAAACAGTCATCAATCGTATAGTACTTCGTTCATTGGTGGTTATATGAAGATGATATAGACAATGAAAAAGAACAAATAAACAAGAATGTCGATGATTTTCTGTTTCACGTGCATATTTTCATCAAAACTTGAACCATCTATTCTCCTTTTCTTTGTTGGCATCAACATTTGAAGCTGAAGAATGAGCATATTCAACTTCTGCCAACGTCTTTCGAGTTTCGTTCAGCTTCCTAACGGTTGCATCATAAACGACCTTTTCCTTCTTATTTCAATTCGCCATTTCTTCCGGTTTTTGAACTCGGGCTCGCAACTTATGTTTTTTATTTACGTTTTTGTCCGCATAACCAATTCATGACAACGTCATATGTTTTTTTAGAATTATCATCATTTCATAAACGCTTGGGTTTTAGTCGTAACGACCCGCCGCAGAGTGCAGGTAACGTTACTAGTTTAATATTAAAATGAAAGAAATAAACCAAAAAACTAACACGTATTATTCTCCTTAATAGATGATGAACACGTATTCTTTCACTTGTTTGACTATGTTACTAAATTGTGATTGAGCGTGCTGTGCAAGGTTTAAATTCTATTAATATAATAATACATAAATATAAATATATACTTTATTGTTTCTTTTTTCAGAGAAAGAGGAGGAATAACATGTTCCCTTCAAATTAAGATATAAATTTTGTATATGAAATTATGAATTATCAAACAAACAACAGTTACAATAAACTTGTCATAACTATATCGTGTATATGTTTCATAATTGACCTTAATAAAAAATATCTTAATCTTAGAGAGAGGCTGGATTTGAGATATTAATATTAGATGTATTTAGTATTTAAACCCACTTTTTTTTAACAATTTCAATATTCAATCTTAAATTTGATAAAAAATGTTTCCCATGGTTATAAAAAAAAAATCTTATTCATGGAGCTAAAATTGTTAAATATATATACACACTAGGTTAGTACCATGCTTATTACACGAGTTAAATAAAAATATATAACGAATAGTTATCAATGAAAATTAAGAAAATATAAAATGATGTTTTAATCTAAAATATGATTACAATTTCATATGATTTAATATTTTAATGTTAAAATAATATTTTTTCCTTAAACATAAACTTTTTTATAGTTTGTTTTTCTTTAAACATTGTGTTTTAAATAATTGTTTTTGAAAATTTTATAATTTATAATATTTTTTTAAACAAGTGTGTGCATGTTTTAATATTTATATATTTTAATGTATTAAAAAAATCTTTTTTATTTAAGAAATGTATGAAAGTATATTTAATATTGAATGTATCTAATATGAGAGATAGATGAGGAATCAAGATTATAAGGGAAATGAAATGCTCTAGAAATATGTAGGGGTGAGCAATTCCTAGTCCAAACCAGTGTACCTAATCCGCGAAACCTGATTAGTAAGCTTCACGGTTCGGTTTTTGGTTTTATATTTTTTATTTTTTCGGTTCTCTGGTCGGTCCAGTTCCGATTCGTCGGTTATTCCCAAACCCGTGAAACTACAAAAATTAAATGTTAATATACCTAGTTTTTTAGGCAGTTTCAATGCGAGAAATATTAGATCGAGCGGATTGATAATCCTTGAACTTCTTCAATCGTTTAACGTGGTAGCCAATAGCCATTTGATGATATTCCTTCTTTCGCATTCAGATATTCGAAAAAATTTGCAGCCAATTAATCTTCATATTCAGCGCATGTAAATTACCGTTTTTATATTATTTACCATGGAATCTATGAATTAATATTTATGGTAATTTGAAAAAGTAACATGAATAATGCAGGTTCTAAAAATGCAAAAAAAAAAAAAAAAAAAAAAAAAAACTGTGTTGCCAAAAAAATGAATTTTGAATTGATAACATATTAACCTGAATAATACAGGTTCCAAATGTAAGAACAGGTTTGGTCATATACTTCATATACCTAGAACTGATCCACGAAAACAAGATATCGGAACCGACCTGTCTACAGCCGGTTCGGGTATACGGTTTTTGTTTCATGGTCTTTATGGTGCTGGTTCGGTTCGGTCCTGTTGTGACTCAATACTCACTCCTAGAAATATGTAATGTGACACTAAAACATTTCTTTATCAGAATACATAGATACACACACATACAGGGAAGTGTTCCTCTAAAAAGTTTATTTACTTAAGATGGCTAATAATGATTTTTAAAAACTCAAAAATCGCCGAAACAAACTCTGATTGAATTTATTTTTGCATCATTGTAACCAGTTTGTTGAACCATAAAACTCAAACCTTAAATCATAAACAATAACCCTAATACTAAAAACCAAAACTTAAAAAACAAACCATAAATATAAATATAAAAGTTAAAAACCAAGCCCTAAAATATAAATCGATCTGTAACTAGTTAATGTTAAAACATAAAAAAACTAATATTATATGGTTGGATGAGACGGTTCCGAACCCATCGAAATGAGTTCAATAAAAGTATGTTTGTGCCGGTCTCAAAGATTTTAAAATTATTTTTTTGCTTGCAGAGTGAAATTTTTATTTGGTATTTCCCATATATATATTAGAATTACAATATTTACAGTACGTATATAGATACACTCAGTAATTTTATTTAGTGCAATAACATAATTATAATTAATATAAGGTGTTTCGTGTAACAAAAAGATAAAATTGCCACATTCTAAAAAAAATATAGACATTATATTATTACACAAGAAATATATATATATATATATATATATATATATATATATCAGCTTTTGGTTTAATGAAGAAAAGGTTTCACCATATAATCAAAAAAAAATTTCCAAAAACAATATTCACGTATCTTTTTTGTTGACAATATGTTTTGGTTTTATTCATAAAATTAAGGTGTCATCATATTTATATAATAAAGTTTACCCCTTCTACTAACTTTTCAATTGAAATTTTGAGATTGAAGAAAGACCTAATTATTAATTATGTGTATAACATACTTATAATATATACTAGGTTATGATCTCGTGTATTACACGGGCTAAATGATAAAAATATAATAAACATTCACTAATGAAAATTTAGATAATATAAGATTTTTTAATATAAATGGCTAAAATTTTGTATAATTTAATAATTAAAGTAATAAAATAATTATATTGTTTCTTTAAACAATAACTTTTTTCAAAATTTGTTTCTTATTTTTTTTTTAAATATTGATTATAAAAATTGTATATTTTATAAAAAGTTGGATATTTAATATGTGTTTTTTAATATTAATATATTTTAATGTATTATAGAATATGTTTCTTAGTTTAAAAATGTAAAAGAAAGTATTTTATATTTAATATTATTATTTATTATGATGTGTATTTAATATGAGAGAGATGCGGGAAATCAAAAATCAGGTGCTATGTAATCACGACATGTGTCGTCCTAAAACCTTGATTTATTATAATAGATAGATTAGGTGTCAAAGGTTCAAAAGTAGTGGTTGCAAATTCGTATTTCTCTAGCTTTAATTATACATCCTACTTATGACTTGTAATTTACTGGGCGTATTCAAATCATATGCTTTAATAATAAACATTTAAGTCGCATTCAACTCATTTTTTAATTTTAGTTGAAATTTCTTATTTAAACACACTTTAACAAACAAATTTCTTAACATATAATTTAGTTACCTTAACGGTTTTTTAAAAGCTTAACGCATGTTAATAGAAAACATGGATAAATTATTTATTTTACCTTCCATACTTCTTTAGAAAGTAAAAGAAAAATGAAAACTAAATTTATTAGTAATTTTTTTTTTCAAATTTCAAATTCTGATTTAAGCTTGGAGACCTTTTCAAACAAATTCTTCTACTTAAAATTTACGTCTCTTAATAGATAAATATCGCATAAAAATCGAACTAAAATTATTATTTATAATAAAAGGTGTATAATTATATGATATTAGATGATTTATCTTCTCATGATAATTTTTTTTTTACTTTCTAAATTATACTAAACAAGTTTTACACACTTTGTAAATGATTCAAATCTACAGAATATATATATATAGTAAACTTACACGTGTATAAAATTTTATAATACACTAACGCATACATATTTACACATAACAACATATATCACAGTGTTATATTTTAATAATAATGCTGACATTTTAGAATTTTTTTTTTCTTTTTTTAACAACAATATCTAAAATCTTTCTGGTATTCTATATAATTAAATGACTTTGATTAGTTCATAATAAGTTTCACAGTTCGTTGCTGTAGTATTTTGAATCCTATTTTAATCCCTTCTCGATCCTAATAGACTTGTTGTTAAAGTAATCTTGACATGACCATAAACTGCCATTTTAGTAGTTAAAATTGGAATAAAATTGCCATTTTTTTTTAACGGCGACGATCCTACATACCACGTATGTTGTTTTAACAGGGCCCACCGGGCAGAGGTAAGACGCGGCCACACCAGATGCGCGGGAACCCCGTGGAATAGGTAAACCCTTGCCCCCCATTGGTCCAGAACCCGAGATTAAGCTCAAGATTCTTTTCCTCACCTGGATGTCTTTTAAATTGCTTCTGGCAGGACTTGAACCCATGACCTCTCGGTCACAAGGTGAAGCCCTAACCAGTAGGCTAGATTTGCAGGACAAAAAAAAATTGCCATTTGAGTTTACTAGTTTAAAAAGAGGGCCCAAGTAATGCCTTAATTTTTTTTTGGGTAAATTCACTTTTTAGTTGTAACAAATTATGATTAGGCTAAAATTTTTGATTCTTTAAATATTTGTAGTTGATGTACAAGTTTTTTTTGCGATTTATATTTTTTGTATTTTTCTCTTTTATGGTAATTTATATCTTTTTTCTCAAACTTGAGAAGATTTTTTATTTACAACCGAAAGAGGATCCCTGTTTTTATCCATGTTTTAGGCCATCAAAAAGCTTGAGACGACTCTGACTCTTGGTCTCTACATTTCGTAAATTACTCGTATGTTTTCAAACTTTAAGCATTTGTAACAAATACAATCCTTAAGTGAGTGTAATTTCGTTAAGCATGAAAGGGTCATTTAGTGAAGTAAAAGCTTTATGTGTTACAAATAATAACGAAAGATAGTTAGGACTCGCAAGGGGGACCACCCCATGTTTTTCGCTCCGAATTATGTGTTTTTCGTCCGAAAATTAAATATGTTTTGAGTTCTCTACCATATAAAATGAGTTATGCGCACCTTTATTACAACCCAAACTCCGTCACTGGTTACGAATGTTTAAAGTATAGGAGCATACAAATAGCTTATGAAGCGTAAGTATTAAGAATGAAATGCTAAGAAACCAAATCAAACCATCTTGACAATTTATTTATTTTAAATCTTGCTTTATGAGCGTAAGTATAGGGCATCCTCTCCTTTCCCGTGATGACTAGAGGCTCTTTAATAATGTGGAGGAGAAATATTCATTGCCTAAAAGTCAAAAGAAGGAAAGAGAAAATGAATGTATTTTACTATTTTGGGTTGTTTTCTGAAAAGACAAAAAAGCCTCTAATTTTAACGTGTTAGCAGACACTGTTGACTGAAATATATGAAAATGATTATTTCTTTTAGATACAATGTCTTCGAGGCAAGATGTAAAGGAATGGGCTCCTTGTAGGCAGCCAGGATTCGGTTGGAAATTTGATAAATTTAATTAATTATCAAATTTAACTTGAATTAAAATTAAAACTCTTTATTTTACAAAATTAAATCAAGACTTTTCAAATTACATGTATTGATTATGTGTATTATGTCAAGACTCTTCAAATTACATATATTGATTATATGTTTTATGACAAGACTCTTGAATCACCAACTTGTTGTATAAATAGAAAACATATGTTGTCTTGTTAAGGTTTTGAAAAGAATACTACATAAAATCCCACGCAAACTTTGAAGATTTTCCAACTTTCTCAACTCTTCAAGTTCTTGTTCAAGACATATTTTTCAGGTGCTAGGTTAATCCCGACAGTACACAAACTGTTTCGGTTGTTGTACCCTGGGAGACAGACGCGTTCGTCTTGAGAAGAGGCGCGAAATCTGTTTTAAGGGAAGCGTATTGAATGCGTGCCTCAACCATAATCATCAACATGTATATTCTATGTCAATGAAGAATAGGTGGAAGACATAAGCGTATTGAAGTATTTGTGACCGGCTCGTCAAGATGTTTGATTGAAGACTCGCTATTTGGAGTACCCAACGAAGACATGCATTAAAACATGTTTCGTATATAAACTAGTAATTTATGTTCTTTTATTTTAGTCTTATAACCGGTAATGTACTAAAATATTTCTTACGAATAACGAGTGTATCGTTATTATGTATATTTTATTATTATTTTATAATAAAAACGTGAACCCATCTCCTACAATCTTAAAACAGATTTTCGTTAAAAATCTTATAAATAAGGATTTTGGGTTCATGAAAGTTAAATATAAACTAAGATTTTTGATAAAATCTTGTAAATATTTTTGAGAAATATTTAGTACAAGTTGGTCGGATTTTGTAATTGGAATACAATATTTAATCCGAATGCCGTGTTACAAGACATGTGATTTGATTCATTGTTTTGAATTAATGGGTTTCGATTGTGAATTGAACCATGGAACAATTTTTTGTTCGTTTCCAAATGATTTTTGAACGTTTTTATTTCTAATAATTGTATTAGAAAAATGTGGCTTTGTAAACACATACAAAGTGTTTATGAACACTTGTTTTTCCTTCTAAAATGCTTGTTAGAAGTTTATTACTTTTTAGCAAATTATTATCGTTTACGAAAACATTTACGTTTTCTAACAAGCATGTTAGATGTAATTATTGTTTTTGGTAAACATTGGTTTGAACATTTAAAGTTTTCTAACCGACGTGTTAGAAACAAGGTGATTTTGAAGCCGTTTATCGGTTATGAACATTTAACTTATATTTCTAATGAGCGCGTTAGAAATTATAATATTGGTTAAAATAATAAAAAATTCTTATGAACGCATTACAAAGCATTTGTTTGGAAAAGTTATCATGCTTTTATATTTTCAAACAAGCATGTTAAAAACGAGAATATTGGTACAAAACTTTGTTTGTTTTATAATGAGCACGTTATAAAAGATGACTTTGCAAAGTAATAGGCTTTATCACGATTTTGGTAATCGTTTATTTTCTAACAAGTGTGTTAGAGTTAGTTTATTTTATATAAACATAATAAGGTTTATAACGATTTTGGTAATCGTTTATTTTCTAACAAGAGTGTTAGAATAAGTTTATTTTGTATAAACGTAATGAGCCTTATAACAATTTAGGTAATCGTTTATATTTCTAACAAGTATGTTAGAATCAGTTTATTGTGTATAAACATAATAAGATTTTTAACGATTTTGGTAATTGTTTATTTTTTTTTAACAAAGTGTGCTAAAACCAGTTTCTTTTACAAGCAAAAAGGCTTTATAACGGTTTGAGTAACCGTATATTTCTAACAAGCGTGTTATAATCGATTTGTTATATAAACGAAAAGCTTTAGAAACGATATTTGTAATCGTTTATTTCTAACAAGAATGTTAGAACCGGTTTGTTATATAATAATAAAAACTTTGAAAATTTTGTTGTTTATTTTCAAACGAGCATAGTAGAAACTGGTTTGTCATAAAAATGTTAATTTTAACCAGTTAGTTTTCATGACAAGATAAAAGTATGTTTAGATAAAAATGTTTAAGTAAACATTTTATTCATATGCGTGTTAGTCACGCATTATGTAATAAGATTGCTTTATGTAATCAATTTTCAATTCTCTAACGTAAACATTAGATACGATTGTTATAATCGACGAAATTCTAATATGATTATTAGAAAATTGTTTTGTGTAAACAATTTAATTATCTTACATGAAAGTTAGATACGATTTATGTAATCGTTTTACTTTGAACAGATTTGTGACTGTTTGATTTAAAGTTTCAAGATGAAACAACAAAATAATGGAGATGTTATTGGGGACATTTTTGGTTTATCCCAAAGGATACATGTCATTGCATATTGAGGATGGTTTCTCATGACAAGTGCAACCATGTATGCATCTTATGATTTAGATTACATTGAAATTTCAGATACCGAAAGTGTTCAAGATAGTAATATTACATGACTTGATGTTTAGAAGTCATCTATATGTCTTTTTAAAATATTACAAATAAACATTTGTTTTGGTGCGTTGGTTGTGTTCAATATCTTAAGATAACACATGCGTTTATGCACAATAATCACTATAACATATGAAAGAGATATATGTTATAGTTAACTATATTAATAAATTCTGTGGAATTTATTATAAAGTGATGATGACATATAGATGCTTCTATTGCTTTCATTGTGTTTGAAATTATGTGGACTATGTGTCTACTAACTTAGAAAAGCATCATAAATACATAGTATGAGATACAACAAATGAAAATTTGAAATTAATTTGTTGTATGTCATAATGAAACATGACTTTTTATTGAAGGATGACTTCAAAACATGTCAAATGACGATGTCATTTGAGATGATTTTGGTAGACGTTGAAAGTGTTGAAGAAATAACACTTTAAGATTTGATGTTTAGCTATCTTTCTTCTACCCGTTTAAAATATGTTGTGTGTTATATTTTATTATAAATGTACAACTATGGCTTAAGTTTATTTATTTATTTAAACAAGTTGATCTAGAAATAATAAAATGATATATGGTAAATAATATTTAAATTTTGGAGAATTTAAATTTTTCTAGTTTAATAAATATACATATTTAAACGGAAATTACAAGTGGTGACTTGCACGAACACAATGAGCGGGTTATGATATTGACTTATATATGTTGTAAGTCTCATATCAAATATCAATGTAATATGGTGAGTGTATTAAAGCAAAATACACAAGAACGAATGATGTTGTCTAATGTTGAGAGCATCAACATGGAAATTTATAAGTGTGTTTTGATTACTATAACATATGAAAGAAATATATGTTATTATTGTAAAATAATCTTAATAAATTTTGCACATTTACTAAAGATATTTACAATAGTGATGGTCTTGTAAATTATGCTACAACCATTAACGTTATTGAAATTATGTGGAGGATTTATCCTTCAATTTGGGAGAGTATCATGATACATGGTTTCATTAAAACAACAATATAAATATATAAATCACTTTAGACAAATGGGATGTCATATTGTTGAGTATCAATATTGTTGATTATATCTCAAGAGTCTAGTGATTTTATACATATCATTCATCATATGTTGATGAATGTGCTCACCAAAGTGATTTGAGTTAAGACTTATGTTTAATTTTTATGATTAAATGGTGAAGCCTTAGAGATTAAAGGCAAATGAGTATGATCCTACATAATGGATGAAGTTAGATATGGTTATGAGTTTTTCTTAAACTAAGGATTTAAAAAATCTCATCATTCTTGTCTAAAGTAAGGTATGAATGTTTGTAGAGATAATGTGTTATCTCTAGGAGCTATGATTGATCAGAATGATGCATCTTCTGTTCACGTGCTAATATTTTAGTCTAAAGCATGCTAGACTAATACATGTTAATTTAGATGCTCTGCAGAGATTAAATTAACTTTAAACATTCAATATATGTGATGACATGAGAATGAGTTTCGGTTCATATGAGGAGAACTCATGGAGTAATATGTATGGATAAACTTAGTGACACAGTGATGTATATATGTTTAATATTTTATCACATGTGTCAAAGTCATCAAAAGATAAATTGCTAAAACTTCATCAAAGTGCAAGCAATGTGGGGGAATGTGTCGTTTACGAAACAACCCTCTAGAGTTTGTAAGAGATAGTATTTGAGAAGTTTCTCAATCTCTTGTGAAAAAGGAGAACTTTTCACAGCACGATTTTAATAATTGAAAAATGGTTATCTAATAAGACTCAAATGTGGGGGTTGCTTGTACTTAATACAAGTATGTGATATATTTTGTAATAAGGATTTTAGTAATCCAAATAAATATTGCAAATTCGTGACCAAGTGGGGTACACGATTGAGTTAATCAAGTTGATTGGACTCAAATGTCAATCGGTAAAAGTGAAAACGTGTTTAGCTTTGAAATGAGTTTCAAATCATTCTTAAGACATGGTAACATAACTAGATCCAAATTGAGATCACTAGTTATAGTCTTATAAATTGATAAAAGGGCTAGTAGGACTTGTGAGTCAAGAACACGTTAGAACAACTTATCTCAGTTGCTAATTATCATTGTTCACTTGAGAAGTCAAAGATAATATTTTGGATCCAATAACATGAGAGATTAAGTTGAGGAATGTGACTAAAGCCCTTGTAAAGAGATATTTGAAGGAAACCTAACCTTGTTGATTGGAGATCCCATGATCTAGGTTCAATAGGAAAACTAATTCATATATCTAGGGTGGTCACTGTGGGGGCATAGTTATACAATGGATGTATAAGCTAATATATATATATATATATATATATATATATATATTGATATATATCCTCCTAAACTGTAAAAAGAGTGTTTAAATACATCCTAGTCCATTCCTATAACAATCAGTGACATTGTTGTGTGAGGTTAAGCATAATACATGGTTAATGATCTGTGTAAATCATGATAACCAAAATGCTTTTAATGATATGTGGACAAATCACCTATGTTAGAGAGAAGTGAGGTCGCTTCGAATGGAATTGTGGGGCATAATTACTAGAGCTCTCGCAGAACCAGGATAGTGTTCCATGACCATAACGGACACGACAATAAGGGTTTAACCAGACCAGGAAGAGTATTGTGTGAAGTGTAATAACGTCTACGTAAAAAGGGGTTTAGTTCAAGGACATTGCGTCTACTAACCGCTAGGAGACCAAGTATATTTCACAAAGGAAAGTTCAAAGGGAATACCTACTTCTCCTGCAATACTCAACCGCTGAAATTATGTCTTAACACTTGAGTGGATGAGTTGATTTTTATTCATGTGGGGGATTGTTGGAAATTTGAATAGTTTCAAATTTAATTTGAATTAAAATAAAGACTTTTCAAATTAATCAAGACTTTTCATATTTCATGTGTTGATTATTTGTATTGATTCAAGACTTTTGGTATTTCATGTGTTGATTATGTGTCTTAATTCAAGACTTTTGGAATCCTAATCTTGTAGTATAAATACAAGACAATTGGTGTCTTGTTTAGTTGGCTACTTGATGATTTCAAGAATGCTACATACAATCTACCACATACTTTGAAGAATTTCTAGTTTTCTCAACTCTTCAAGCTCTTGTTTTATATATTTTTCGAGTGCTAGGTTAATCCCGACAGTACACATACTGTTTCGGTTGTTGTACCATGGGAGACAGACGCGTTCGTCTTGAGAAGAGACGCGAAATCTGTTTTAAGGGAAGCGTATTGAATACGTGCCTCAACCACAATCGTCAATACGTTTAATCCATGTTGCAGTGAAGAATAAGTGGAAGACACGCTAGGAGGAAAACATCGTCAAGATGCTTGATTGAAGACTCGACATTAATTATGTTATACTCAAGAAAGCTATTTGGAATACCCAACGAAGATATGGATCAAACCAAGTTTGTTATATAAATTAGTAATTTATATTATATTATTTTAGTCTTGTAACCGGTATTGTACTAGATTATTTCTATGAATAACGAGAGTCTCGTTATTATTTATATCTGATTATTGTTTTATAATAAAAACGTGAACCCATTTCCTACAGATTCTGTGTATTAAAACGTAAATGTTGTTGTCACTCTGACGTAAATCACTAAAAGGTAGCTATTGTAAACATGGGTAACACGCAAAATTTCTACAGCCGTTTGGTTTCGAAATTTATATAAATGTTCTTAGGTAATTGCGATCAACTTAATACAATCATGACCATCATTCGATAACGTAAGAACGTTTTAAAAATATTTAAACATTAAAAATACAAGAGTAAAGTGAATAGATTTAAACATAAGAGTCCAAAATCCAGGTTTTTAAATGAAAAGGTGGAATTATTACCTGTGTTAAAGAAGTTTTTTTTTTTTTTGCAGCGGTTCAAAAATGTGTTTTATTTTTTTGAGGCGGTTCTAAATAACGCATTATTAGGTTGTACAAAAAGCAATGAAGGAAGTAAATTATGAACAGTATAGGGTGGTGGTATTATATAATAATGGGCAAAAATAGAAAACACAGATTAAATAGCAGATCGCTCGATGATATATATAATAACTATTAATTTTATTCGTATCATGTTGATGTTGTGTGTTAATACGAAGGAATATAGTAATATGAACTTAACTAGTTTCTTAAAAAATATACGTTAAAACATACAACAATCGAATATGTACATAAAATAAACATTAAAAATATGATATTTGATTCTATTTAGTTTTAGAAAAAAGTTTACATTATAACATGTTTGATTTTCTACCGTAGTACATCAAACCAATGCTTTCAGAATAGGATGTCTTATTGTTTATTGGTCGGACCGGATTTAAGAACTGAATAACATAATATATATAAAAAAATTATTTAATTAAAAAACATATTTAAATAAACATAATTAATGATCAACAAAACATAATCATGTTAAAAAAATAATGATTTAGTTTAAATGTTTTATTCTATGGATTTTAATTAAAAAAATCCAGTCCGACCAGTGAAATGACTGAACCGACCGGTTTTTGAGAGGGCAGTTCATATGTTGTATTTGGGCCTGCCACCCAACTGGTTTCAGGTCCAACCGACCGGCCTGATTTTCAAAACATTGCATCCGACAAACAATAAACATAAAAAGAAATATGAGGATTTTTGTTTTTAAAGTTTTAGACTTTTAGTAGAAAAACTTCTTTTTCAAACACTTACGCTCAATTCCCGAGTTTATTATAGGAGAGAAAAGAAAGAAAAGGAAATGAAAAGAAAAGAAATGAATTCCATTTCCTTCCAAATCGAAAAGAAAAACTAAAAAATTTTGCCTGTTTTTTCATCTATTTCTCTCTCTTTTCCTTCTTAAATGAAACTCGGAAACACAACATTTGTTTTTTTCACTTCCTTCGTTAAATAAAATTCGGGAACACAAACAAGTTTTTTCTTTCCTTTCGATTCTCTTTTTTTCTCACTCCTTAAATGAATCCGGAACCGAACGTTAAGTCGCATAAAAAATGATGGCCGTAGCAAGTATATGGTCGGTTTTCAACGTTGAGGGGTCACCTAACAATTAACATCGTCACCGTTGATATGCTTCCATTAATTCTAGGTTTTCTTGATCGACAAAATAATTGAAACAGTTATTGATACTCAAACAGAAATGAAGCAGCCGATGATGCCCAATCCCATGATGTCTTCTTCGTTTCCTCCGACAAACATAACCACCGATCAGATCCAAAAGGTCTCATTTTCCGCCTTCGATATTCAATAAATCCACTTCTTGTTTGAATTTGTTTTTGATTACCAAGTTTGGCAGCTTAATTTTGTTGTTTGCTATTGAAACTAGTTAGAATTTGAAGTTCTGATTTGGGGGAGTTAGGGTTCTTGTTGTTTGGCTGTTTGCTGGTTGAACCATAGTGTTCTATGACTATCCAGGATTGTTGAAACCTAATTGTAGTTGATGAAACATCGATTAGTTTGATGTTAAGTTATACTTGATTGTTCATTTGACGGAGAATATTGAGGTACAGCAAAATCAGCGCTAGAAAATTGGTTTTGGGGGTTGGTGGGATTGTAAATTTTTTGTTGATGGAATACTCATGAGCCCATCAATGCCCTGCTAACAAATGAGGCCAGGTAAAACATAGTTTGTGTTAGATAGGTGGCTTTCAAGGACTTAAAGGCATAAACGATAAACCTTTGACGGAATTATAGAGGCATATTAATGTGTTACAAACATGTAGCACGGAGTGATGACCACTAAAAAGTTGAGGTAGACTGTTGTGGAGAACATGACCACTTAAAGATGTGTAGTATGGAGTGATGACCATGCTGGGAACTGAGACTAATGTAAATCTTACAGGTAGAACTTTACCAAGAGCGAATGTTAAACCATTTTGACATTACCAATTTGTGTGAGTTAATTCTAACATTAGGACATCATGTTAAGGTTGAATACAAAGGTATCAATTTCAACCTGTTTGCTTATAAATTGGCCTTGACTTGTGTTTTATTTTAAAAGTGCCAAATTAAAAAGTTATGTTAAAAGGGGAATGGGTTAAATTGATTGAAGCATGAAAGGTGTCCAAAGACTTTTTTTAATATACACAATTTTTTAATCATTTTTATTTAAAGTTTTATATCACTGATGTAATATTATGATATTCAAATCATGGTTATTGTGTTAATCATTTATAAAAAGTTAAAAAAGATGGGCAAAAAAGTGTTTGTAGCTCAACCTGACCCTACCTGTTTGAAACATTAGTAATTTGGGGTTGCTACCTTTAGTGTTTATGAAGGTTTTTCTTGAGATATAAGGTGATGAAACTATTATATATTAAATATGAAGGAAACACATTCTTCCATGATAGAAGTTTAGTAGTTTCATTGATGCAATTTCTGTCTTGAATTGCATGCAACAAGTTAACAATTGTTTATCGGAACATGTTTTAGTTGACGAATAAAAAAACAATGCCAAAATGGGAAATTTTTTGTGTGAAATGTTATATTTGTATTCAAGCCCTAAAATCATTTTTATAACTTTCTAATTAATATGAGTTGATCTTGTTACTAAGATAATATCAAGCATATAAAGTTGCTGGATTTCAGGCGTACACTGAAATTTATATTACATATTGATTCAAAGTAGTAGTATCCTGATTCCTGTCACTAAAACCTGTTAATTACATATATATTATCATGTGAAAGAATCAAGATAGCTGTATTTATAAAGTTGCTGGATTTCAGGCATACACTGAAAATTATATTACATATTGATTCAGAGTAGTAGTATCCTGTCACTAAAACCTGTTAATTACATATATAGTATCATGTGAAAGAATCAAGATAGCTGTATTTATAAAGCTATAAGTGGCAAGAGGGGAGGGTGGGTATTGTGTATTAGTCAAAACAGGTCGGTTTGGTTTGACAATCTATGATTTTGTTTTCTAAATTTTGTAAATTTAAAAAACTATCTTTAGAATAAAATTCATTTTTTTAATAAAACTATTATGAGGTATAGACACTTGGTTGTTATGTCTTTAGTCCTTTTGATCCAATCCAGCTTACTTTAGCTATCTTTTTGAAATTTACCTCTTTTACATGTTTGCCTTTGATCAAAGAACTAATTGATCTGCTTTTACATTAACATGCTGAAATTGCCACTAATATCAATAAATAGCTAACTGTTTGAAGTATGACTAGTTAGTCGATAAAGCCTGAACCAAACCGTAGATGATTGATGATGGCATAATGCAAAGGAACCTATGAGGTAAATACTTAGTCAATGTGCACAATTAAAGCAAACAGCCAACTATGGCTAATAAAGTCAAATAGTCAACCATAGCCAAAGAAACCTCCTTGGACCATTAAATCAAACAGTCAATTATAGCCAATCAATGCTTAATTGGTAAACATGGTCAAAAACCCTCAAATGGCCAATGATCTAATGCAACAGAACAGTTAACTGCAGTCAAGCTAGTCAAGCAACTGAAATTACATTCTGATGCAAAATTTAACGTCTTATGTGCGAGCTCCATGACAGCATCTTTTAGGTTCCTTACCAGTTATCCAATCTAACGGTACATGATTGTTGTTTTAAATCCATATTTACAGTTCCTTGACGAGAACAAGCAATTAATTTTAGCAATTATGACCAATCAAAACCTTGGAAAGCTTGCTGAATGTGCTCAGTGAGTATTCAACCTTACAATCACACTAAAGATTTAAATATCAATTTGTATATCAAAATTTTCTGGTTTTATGTTATAGGTATCAGGCTCTACTTCAGAAGAATTTAATGTATCTAGCCGCCATTGCTGATGCTCAACCTCCCACACCGACACCAGCACCAACAATCTCATCTCAGGTCCCTTTTTTAATATTTATAGTTTTATAAAAATTTTATTCAGATTGCTTGTTTTAATAGATTATTTGATTAAGAAAAAGTTGTGATTACTGATTAGCCGATTATGAATCGTCTTATACCATGCAGATGGGCCCAGGCCCACTTCCACATGCGGGTATCCCTCAACAAGGAGGATTTTTCATGCAGCATCCTCAGGCAGCTGTCATGGCTCAACAATCTTCTAGTTTTCCACAACAAATGCCAGCCATGCAGTTTAATAGCCCACAAGTTATCCCACCTCAGATGGGTGTCAGGCCCAGTGTGCCAAGCGTCGTGCCACCAAACTCAACCGCTAGTGATATATGGAGAGGAAGTATACAAGATGGTGGTGCTGCTGAAGGCAGTGGTGCTGG
This sequence comes from Mikania micrantha, assembly GCA_009363875.1. NCBI lineage: Eukaryota > Viridiplantae > Streptophyta > Magnoliopsida > Asterales > Asteraceae > Mikania > Mikania micrantha. The sequence goes on along the minus strand of SZYD01000833.1, from coordinate 186,664 downwards.
TAAAGAGGGTCATGGTGGTGCAGCCGGTGGTTCAGATGAAGCAAAATAACGTTATTGAGTGATTGTTGGTCAGATGGATGTCGATATTTGGTTTCTTACGGTAGAACTAGAAGTCTGATATATGATGTTTACCCGAGTTCAAGAGCATTGAACTTTGTGTGTGCGTGCGTGAACGTGTGTGTACTGTCGTCTTTAGGAATGACTGGTTTTATGTTTGGTTTACAGAATCAGTGAGGTATTAATGGAAAGTGCATGATAATTTATAGTTTTCTTCTAAGCTAATATTCTGCAAGCCAAATGGAGGAAATTGGTCTATTCTTATACTTAACACGTACTTGACGGAAATGGTATATTATTAGGGGTGTAAACTGTAAACGAGTTGATCCGAGCTCGAATTAACCTAAGCTTGAGATCAGCTTCTTTGAACTTATGTGACCTTAAGATCAGAATTAGGTGTATATGATATGTTGTTTGACTGGATTTTATAAAATGTCTTCCCCTACCCATCAAACTTGGAGTTCTACCTTTTTCTACCGGCAAAACTAAGAGATAAAGTAATTTTCTTATTAGTCTCGTAATCAGTCACAAATTGTTTTCTATGTATTTTTATAGGAGGAACATATAAAATAGGGTCTTGACAAAGTGGTTTGACATGCGGTTTTAATTTTTTTTTTCAAACCATCCCACGGTTCTAGGCTTCTAGTCGGTAGCAGGTACTTTTTTTCCTTCTTTTTTCTTGCTTTGTTTTTAGTTTTTATAAGTTTTTTTTTTATCTTTTTATTTGTCTAGTTTTCTTTTTGACCCATTTGTCGTATTTATGGGATGATGTATGCCTTTCACATACAAGCGGAAGTTCTTTCTTTCTTTCTTTCTTTTTTGTTTTCTTTTTTTTTTGGTTAAATGGGATGGTGTATGCCTTTCATTTGGATGTCTTAAAATCTTCTAGCAACTGGTCAGACAGTAATAACATTTTCAGCTGTTCAAAAAAACCAGAGGAAGGTTTTCGATATTTTTTTTTTATATTTCTTTTTAGCGACGAAAATTCTATACTTTATTTTTGTTATTATTTTTTTGAATTAAAAGCTACATTTATAATTATATTATTACACAAAAAGTGATCACACCATTTCCTATGTGACAATTATTTAACACAATAAATAGTAGCACCCAATAGGTTGCTGGAAGCATACTCAAATTAATCGTTTCGTCTGTATGTGCTTACTTCAGCATCTGTCTGGAAACACACTTGACATGCATAACATAATCACAACTGAACGTACACGCCACTCGACAAACATCGCATTCAAACGACGTATGTGGATTCACATAAAGTAAAGAATACATGTGTTTATGGTCTGCCCAACATTGCGGTTATGGGCAAACAAGTGCCATCGACATGCGCGTCGTAGTCAGTCACGTGAACGTGAATGTTTACTAGTGTAGGTGGCTTATATTTCAACTTGTAATTTGAGTTTGACTTGATTCATTGGAGGGTTTGGCTTGGTTGGGGATTTAGGTCATTATAAGGACAATGGATGTGGAGATTGAATTCACATGTGAAACCACAACAGCAAAAAACGCAAACCATGTTTGTCACACGGGTTGCAAACGAAAGTACCGGATGTGTATATCGGAGACAGGAAGAGGGAGACAGGTTGGTCATTGGTCAAGGTGTGATATATGGATCAATAATAGTGTAGGACAGAAGCATTGCTCCTGATGGAAGGATTAGCACGCACGACATGATTAGACCATGGTTTTGGTACATGGAAGGTTGCAGCTGGTCCAAGTGAGTTGTGCACCTTCTATAAATTTTGGTTGAAAGACTCTGTGGATGGCTAAAGTGTTTGTATCCTTCCCTACTTGTTAAAAAGTCAATCTAAATGAGGAAATTATCCTCACACAATCTATTTATTTATTTAATTGTTTGTTCAAAAATACCATGAAGTGTCTCAAGAAAAAAATTTCTTATGAATAAAACAAGCATTGCATGTTTGAAGAGAATCTTAGCAAAGCATAGATATCAGGTTGATAGGCTTCACCTTGCAATGTTAATCAGATGCAGTTATATTTAAATTACACCTTTCATGATTCATCAAGTGGTTATAGAGTTCTCTTTGAAGGCTCATCATCAAGCGTTGCTGCTGTGAAATTACGCCTTTCATCTGAATTTGCAGTGATAACTGGCATCCAAACATCAGCGGTATCGCTCAAGAGGGACTTCACCTCCACATCAGCAGAAGATATCATCTCATCCACATGTGCCAGTTTTGCAGATAGTTTGTCCAGCTCAGCAGCTATTTCTAACTGAAAATGAAGCAAAATGAAAGACAAATGTTTTTGTGAGTAAAGGTGGCAAAATGGGTGGGATGGAAAGGTTGGGTGGTGGGAAAACAGGTAGCAGGTCATCTTGACCTGAAATGCTTTTTGTCTAAAACTCAGGTTTTTTTAGTACATATATAATCTAATTGTTATAAAAAATGATTCAAGGCTTATTTCTTCAATAATACCCACTGAACGACTATCAACCACTTAAATATATAAAATAACTCAAATCGACACCTTCATAATCAAATGAATCAAATATTTTACCTTAAAAGTGAATTAGGTTCAAGGAAAATATACAGGAAACTAGAGTCCCACACTAAGTGCTCTTTGGCCTAACGGTACAAAGTAGGCTTTAATTACCAATGTGCCTTAAAAATGGGTTGAAATTCGTATTATATTTTCTTTTAAGGGTCACACGTCTTGGATAACATTTGAGATTCTCGTTGACTGGTTATTGGTAGTCTGGTAGGAACAAGAAGTTGCCCAAGGTGCCTTTTTTTTTCGGTAACCATGAGACTATGATACAGGAAAAATCATGGGACCCTGCCAAGCGTCTTAAAACTCTATTAACAAGTAAACTATAAGTTTAAAATTACAGTTTTAATTCCCTCATTGAACACATCAAAAAATTTGTAAGAGCTAAAAGATGGACAATAAAGTTATTCACAGCAGCATGTAAAAGAGCTCTACAATTTTCATATCATGTGTTAAAGTATTCCAATAGAGGGTTAACTGCACCAAATTGTGTACTTGACACTGTAATTGTGTGTAGTTATCTTCAAAATTCACTTTTTCTATAACGAATAACGAACTTCAAAGGATTGTCCAATGAACCAAGCGACCTGAACAAGATGTTTGATGACGTGACACCAGTAATGTATCCAACTTTCACCTAAAAGTGAATTTTTGAAGTTTACTTTACACAATTCCTACAGGTACCAAGTACAATTATTTTAATGAAGTTAAAGACATTTAGAAAACTAGGGTGTGAGATTGTGAGATTAACTCATGCTTTTCAAAAGAAAGAAAAGAAATATGAATTTGTGTACCTCATCAAGATTTTGTGTCGGTTTTGAAGGAACCTTGGTAACTTCTAAGCCAAGTGCTTCAATCTTTGCACGTAATTCGACTTCTTCTTGATTAGTCAATGATTCCACCTAAATATAAAGAGCAAACACCAGTTGATAAGTAACAAAAAATTTCAGTCAAAGAGTAACCAATCCATTAAGTGAGGGACAAAGGATTTCGAGCCGGTGAACTCAACCATAACAAACTCCTCCTAGATGTAATATGACATTTTCATTATTTTTTTATTCTAAAAACGCTATTAGAGTTGCACTTTTCATTGTGTGAAATAGTTAGATTTTTTTTACCAAATTACACATCAAGCAACTGTGAAATCATCAAAACCACATATGTGTCATCCATGCACTTTAATTAAAACACTATTTCAAAAATTAGTAAACCCAATGTAACATTTAGAGAGAACAACAAACATACCCAGTCACATCTCACTAATCCGTAGAGTCTAGAAACATTGAGAGAGAGAAGGAGAGAGAGATAGAAGTTCAGAAGTTATGAAAACAAAACACTATCAAAATTTGAGGGTCATTCATTATCAATCTGATAAATCAAAAAAAAAAAAAAACGAGGAAAGAAACCGGTTAAACAGATAAAAAGTCCCCTAACTTGTACTCAAATGTAGACACGTTACAACTTAGAGCCTCTAAAACCAAAATAATCATTTTCAGCCCTAGGATCAGCCTTAAGTAGGATATTTGTTCAATGAAATTAACTAAGGTGGAGCTAACATGATGCAATGCAAATGAACCTTTGTTGCCTAAAAGAAACTACAGAGTCCTACAAATCACGGGATTTAACAGATAGCGAATCATATATATACATATTGAAAGCACGAAATTCATTATAATATCATCATCGATTTTGAATTAATTGAATTTTCTGTTCTTGGTTTCTGATTTCAAACCTATAACCTAAAATTCAAGCCACAAACATACACAAATCCAAAGAAAAAATTGACCGAGGGTAAATTAAATTAAAAGGTTAAACCTAAATCGTATAGATACGTCAAATACGCAGATCACGGAGACCCTCAAAATACAGTAAATCGATCGATTTCAAATATTTTGCAACGCAATTTCAGACAAAGATTGATACAAATAAGACGCTGACGTCAATTAATTCAAAAGATCCTGGATAAATTTCACAAAACTAAGACGTAATTACATGACCAGATCTTGCAATACGTGGATAAGAAGATTGAAAAATGAGAAATTAGTAATACATGTTGGAGGAGATGTGAGAGGAGGCCGAAGAGCTCAGTGTCTGGGAGTGATGTTGAAGGATTCGTTTCTTCCCCCATTGTGTTTGATCGGATGATTTCTTCACGAACCAGAATGAATCAGGTGGAAACAATTTATATATTCGGTTTCAGATTTTTATGAAATTAGTTTATTAAATATTTAAGCATGTATTAATGGTTTAATTCGTTTGAAATTGGCTGAATTTCATATAATTTTGTTGAATTTTAACATTTGAGTTAGAATTGAGTTTATTAACCATTTATAAGTTTTATATTTAACTTAAAAATTCATTTATAACAAATTAGGGTTCTTCGGGTTCAATAATTAAGTTTCAAGTTTTTTTTTGTTACAGGATATTTAGGTTTTGGTTTTCAAGTTAATTTGGGTTGGGTTAGAAATCGAGTTAGTAAATAAACCAATCATGCCCTAAGAATCTTACTCATAGATATTATCAATGCACTTAATTTGTCAAATCTTAAACTGTAAATAAAGAAAACGGTCATTAGTCTTTTACAATTACATATTCATAAAAAAAAGTATCTAAAAACATACGCTTAAATTGGATCGAACACCTTTTTAAAATGTACTATTAAATATTAACAAAGTAAGACATAAAATTAAGTACCACAGTTAACGGGTCAAGCATCCGATTGTATCACATATTTAGTGACAAAACCAATACTTTTTGGTCGAATGTCACAAAAAAGTTTTCTTCTTTGCAGAGTTTCTCTTAAAAAAGTACTTAAACATGCACAACGGGCCAAGTTACAACCTCTGAGTTTAATTACAAATGCTAATGATAAGCCCAGATTAATTACATTCCAAAGAAGATCAAAAGCCCTATTTAGAGAAAACCAAACTCAAAAGACCAATAAGCCACGACACGATGGATCCAACGGCCCAGAGAATGAGGCCGAAAACAACAATACCAGCTAAAATAGTAAGAAAAGGAGGTCCTTGGGCAGAGCTTGTATCACCATTTGTAATTGCTTCTGTGTTCCCTTTGGGTTCTCCTGAAGGCAGGTTTGATGCATGCAACAAAGGTAACCTTTTGCCTATCAACAATCCAGGAGCATTCTTGAACCTTAACAAAATGGCGGGTCAAATGCGTTAAACGTTAAAATCTTAGCTAGAAATTAAAAGGTTAAACATTTATTACAGATGGGTTTATAAAACTATACAAAAAATCAGCTATGCATTATGCCAAATTTGTCCTAAAGTCTAAAGTAGATTAAAAATGCTTTCTCACTTCTTCTTAGAGGTCATTAACATAATAACACCTTTACTACATCTACATGACATTTTAGCTTATCTTCAACATAAGAACAGTTTAGTCATTTTTATTCCTTACCAACCTTTCTTGCAAGAATAAATATAGTAACAGACATACTATTCACCAAATATGAATTACACACTTGGTTTTAAAAAGCACAAGCGATCTGGGACGTCTTGGTTCTGAAAGCCAAGACGTTAGGCAAGATATTCACGCACACGAGGCATTGCTCTATGTACAATCAGAATAGTTTTATGTAGATACAAAAGATGCATATTTCTAAACTCTTTTACATTTATGCCTTCTTCATCAAGTAACCATTCATAACTTTTTAATTCTTTTTGTCATATTTGCATATCAACCTCCTCCGGAACCTAGTTTCTACCTACATATGCTTGAAGCACCACCTCAAGCTATGAACTTCCAATCACCTAGCACACGAGGCATTACACCCTCACACGTCATACGTACATTTGAAAAGCAACATTACACCAATTAAATTCAAATCTCTAAAATGTTATTTCAGTTGAATAATCAAATTTCAGAGTTTACATCTTAAGATTTATAAACACCTTCCCCTTTTTGGTAACCTAAAAACTAAATCTTTTCTTCAAATCACTTAGGATTGCAGTTATGCATTTCTAAAGTTTCCTGATGCATTCAAATTTACTTAAGCACATATAAATTTTTGAAGGCAAATGAAGATGTATCAACAATGATCCAAAATTAATTGGATTTGTGGACAATATCTACAGACTACAGAAATGAAAATGGACCAAGCTCCTACAAGAGTGAATGAAACAATTAAACACACGAACCCCAAAATCCGTCGCAATTTTGAGTTATCATGCAAATTCATTAGGTAGGTTTTAAAAGCATGAAATTGAGGCTTGAAACTAAAACAGAAACTAATTCATCAAATAATTTCGTACCAGTACCCATTTTAACCCAAATTTAAAGAACAGAAATTCAGAAAACAGTTAAATTTAAGCCAGACGATATCCAACTCTAAAGAAAGTAACATCCATGAGTAATTGAGTATGAAGATATCGAAAACGATGATTAAGAGATTAAGCATCATGAGCAACGAACCTGAAAAACGAAATTGAGTGAACCATCGAAACATGATTGAGATTGATTGATAAGGAATGAGGTCGACAAATGGGATTTCGATGAAACCCTAGTTTGCTAACATGAGCTGGGGGTACAAGGTTGCAGAGAGAAACGATTGCCATTCTTCCCCTATCTTTGTTTCCAGGCTTGTTTTATGTCCGTCCACGTAGGCGGGTCATTGGTCAACAAATAAAGCCGGATCCAATAGAACCGGGAAATCCGAAATAGTTCATGCTAAACTGTTGCCCTGTTGGTTGGATATAAATGTTTCAAAAAAATCGAAACTAAGTTGTATCTGAATTAAAAAAAATCAACTTGAATCTTAATTCAGGTTTTTGAGTGGGATATATCAGAATCTGAACTAGTAATCACATAAATTTTGACCGGATTGTGAGTAGGGGTGTTCACTAGTGGCGGAGCTTTACCAAAATGGTAGGGGCGAAACTTTGCAACATTTAAAATTTTTTCCCCTAACGGCCTAATGCTAACAGTTAAATATTCGGGTTGGCAATTCGGGTCCTGGTCGGGTCAGGTCAAACCATCGGACAATAAAAAGTAGATTTTTTTAAAACAAACAAAGACCTAACTAATTATCATGATAAGTGAAAAGGTTGAGTACCTTAAAGAAGATTACAACTCAGCCCGACGACCTTTAAAATTTTTAAATTCATCGATTATGGATTCCGAGTCAAAGTTTTCGGCAATTTCCTTCTATATCTCATATACTAAATTTATATCAATAATTCTGTAAAAAATTTGAAAAAAAATCAAAACCCTAAATGTTTATATTCACTAACAATTAACAAAGTAACAATAAACAACAATTAAACTACTCAAATAATTAATCAAAACAAGTAACAACAAGTAGGAAAAGGTGAGATGCCGGATTCATTACATGGTTCACAAATCACGCAAGAAGGAAGAAAAATGTTGGAAGTAGGGCCGCTGCGGCAGCAGGCGGCAGGCCGGGGAACGAGCGGCGCAAGGCCGCAGGCAGAGGCCAGGCAAGCGGCGGCGTGCGGCGGGGCAGGTGCTGTTGGTGGCTGGTCGATAATCGGGCGAGTGGGGGCTGGGGGCGACGCAAGGATGAGAACAAGGAGTTTTTTTTCTCTTTTCTTCCTAAACCGTAATTGGGTAAACAAATAAAACAAAAAAGATTTTAGAAGATTGGGCTTTTGATTTTAAGTTTTTAGACTTTGAAGATTGAGCTTTAGAGATTGAGTAAACACTAAACAGATTTTTAGGCTTAATATATACCCATAAATTTGTTTGTTTATAGGTTTTAAACGAATCGGTTTTATATGTTCGTAAATTATTTAAAAAAATTTTATTAATTTTTTAAGGGGGCAAACATAGTGTATATATATTTTTTCAGGGGGGCGAAATAATTTTTTTTAAAAAATTTGCACTACGAATCAGGATATATGTACACTAACTACTAATCGAAAAAACAAGGGGGCGGTCGCCCCTGCCCTAACTAACCTGCGCCATTGGTGTTCACAGTCTGGTTCCAAACCGTGAAACCGTCCAAACCGTTCATCGGTTCGGTTTCACGATTGGTTTTTTTTCAAACATTCGGTCGGTCGGTTTCAAAAGTTTAAAATCATAATAAACGGTTTGGTTTACAGCTTTCATACAAAACTGGTGGTAAAAAACTTGACCGGACCGTATCTGTGTGTGTACATGTATATATAAATACACACACACACACGTATATACACATACATATATCTATATATGCATATATATGCATATATAGTTGTTTATATATGTGAGTATGCACATATTGAGTTCTTGATTTATTCGCAATTTAAAAAAAATACATATGAATTTTGTGTAAATAGTCCTTGTTGAACTATAAAAGTTTCGTTTGATTCGATTTTATTTTTAACGAGATCAAAATCTCAAACCGCAAACCAATTAAAGTATGAGTTTTAACTCATTTGACAATAAAAACCCTTGGTAACGGTTTGGCTCATAATTTGGTAAAAAAACGGTCCAAACAAGACTCTAAACAATTCGATTTGTTATTTTATTTGTTATTAAAAAATGGTCATCCAACTATGTTGATGTCACACCCCGAGCCGGCGGGATAGGATCGGTTGTCCCGTCGGGCGGAAGGTTCTCGGGGCGCGATATCGTGAGTGATAATCGGATTAATCAGATTGTTATATTGCACATGATACATAATTGAGAAATGCTAAACATGATAGAATTACAAAGTTAAATTACATCAGTATTGTTTATAATTTAACAATGTAAATCTACTATTAACATCATAAGTTTTCTATCTTGTATGTACACAAGATATACAAAATGGTATGTGTATGATGTCTTCAAAAGTATGCAGGTCCAAAAATACTAAGTCTTCTAACTGAAGTCCTAGTCCAGAAGTAATGACTTCCTAATTGACCTGTTCGTCACCTGAGAAGTCATGCAAAAAGATCAAGTCAACACATGGTTGGTGAGTTCATATAGTTTTGTGAATTGTAAATGTTTTGAAAACCTCCTTTGGTAAAGACCTTAACCTCATTAACTCCACATGTAATATCCATATCGGTATGCTTATATATAGGGAATCCTGAAAGGGTCAAGCCCAGACGCTATCCCACCACATACTAATACGCATATGACACTGTTGTTAATGATAATTAAGCATTTTTACCCTTAACACCATTCCATAAGTTCTTCTGTTATTGTCCCTGTGTTACAATCAATTGAAATCTATGTTGATTTCACAAGTTCATCACACAAAATGATCAACCACAGTAATTGTATAAACAGTTGTAAATGTTTAAGTAAATAAATAAATAAACATTTAGTAAAATCTAAGTCCTAATGATTGGGGCCTATGGTCAACTCGAGTAGACTAGTCTGTCAATCAAGGTACTTAGTAGTGAAGGAGAGCTGTAAATCTCATCAAACATGTGACCTATAATCAATCAGTCTAGCTAGGACATCTTTTGATGTATAGGCTTTCATAGTTCTTTAGACCGTCCATAGTTCTTTAGTTCTTTAGTTCTTTGGCACATGTTATCTTTGAGCATTTCCCAGATTTCCCTTAAAATAGTTCTTTGTACTTAGTTCTTCCAAATAGACCGTTAGTTCTTTGACAATACACCCTTGCAATAGTTCTTTGAAAATAGATCGTTAGTTCTTTGAGAATAGACCGTTAGCTCTTTGAAATAGACCTTTGAAAATAGTTCGTTGTCGAGATCTTTAGTTCTTTGAAAATAGTTCGTTGAAATAGTTCTTTAGTACATAACAGTTTCCTAAACATGAGTCTAGGATAACATATATACATGTAAAACATATAAAAGCATTCAAGTAAACAATTTACATAAAACAGTTTACGCATGCTTCTCAGCCCCGCGTTTTAAAACAAAATGTTAGAAAAGGGGCAATGAACTCACCTTGTTGCTGTTGAGTTGACTTAGCTTAAACAAAAGACTGCACGCGCTCTGTATGGTAATTTGGTTTATTTTCACGTTCCTGTATTGATTTCACGTTGTTAAGACTTGCAAGTATAAGTTTCGTAGGGATTTGTGTGTAAATATGTGTGTTAGCCCTAAAGTTGGCTAACACGCGTAAGACTTGGTCATGATCCCTGTTCGGTCCCATATGTTTGATTCAAGTTAATGACCTTATAAGTTATCATATTGTCATCAGTTATATGCCATTTGCTTTGATGAAAGACTTAGTGCTTAGTTTCCAACTCTTCTTTGTTGACTTTGTACGTTTTGAACATTTATCGCATAATTATTGATTTATTAAGCAAACATTCTTTTGACATACCTTATTTTGATCTTATATAATGTAATGAACTCATGTGGGACTAATCATGGCATATGGACCGAACATTGTGACCAAGTTACTTATTGGGCCATTTGTGTAACAAGTTGGGCCTTGGGCCCAAGTGCATGGGCCTTGGATTAGTTCTTAAACATTTGAGGATGGTAATGCTTATTTGAAAGTGTGGAATACTGATTTGGACTAATGGAATACAAAGGCCTTGCCAAAAGTTACAAGGACTAGAGTTCAAGTAGCCTTGTAGGCCTTGTTTTGGGCCTCTAAGGAATTTATCGGGCCCAAGGTGGGCCTTGGCAATATTTGTTGGGCCTAGTGTCATATAAGGCTGTAGGAATTGAGTTTGGGTCAAAAATGGGCTGTTAGCCAAAGGATTTGCATGGTGGCCTCAAATTGAGGACATGGGCCTCAAATAAGCCTTGAATTGGTTTTCCTTGGGCCTCGGGCTGATTTTGTTGGGCCCTTTGAGATTTGTCTCAGGCCTTCCCTAATATAACCCATAAGCCAAGTAGGGCCTTGCCAAATTGGGCTGGAAAAATGATGGGCCTAAAGATTTGACTGTTGGCCTTATATGGTGGCCTTGGGCCAACATCTGTGGGCCAAAGGTTGATTTTTCTGCTTTGGGCTAGCAAAGAATCGATGGGCCATGTAAAAATCAGTTGGGCCATAAAGTAACCATGTTGGGCTTGGGATACTTGGCCTGTTGTACACCATTAGGGTTCTTGGCCCTTTATGCCTTCCCCCTTTAACCTTAGTCCAACTGAAATGTTAGCATGAATGATCTAGTTCGTAGATACACTGGCAAAAGAGACCAATGTTTGGCCGAATGAAAGTGTTGTGTCGACTAAGTTGGCTTGGCCGAAGGAAGAGGCTCGAATGGCCTGGGGGTCGAATGAGCTGCTGGCGAAAGGAAGCTGGCGAATGAAGGCTGCTCCGAATGAAGAGGCTGGCGAATGGCTAAGGCCCGAATGGGGTTGGGTCCTGGCCGAATGGGTCCTGGTGTGTGAGTGTCGAATAAGGCTTGGCTGCCTGGCGAATGAGGTGGGTTCGAATGAGAGTCCTACTGCCGAATGAAGGCTCTTTCGGGACTAGTCATTCGGCCAACTGAGTGTGCTTCGGCCACAGCACCACCAACCTAACCCATCCCTTGTTGTGGCTTCGAAGGGAGTATACAATAGGGTGGTTCGGACGAGTGCAAGGCTCAAGGAAAAAGAGCCATAGCCGGCCGAAAGAACTGGTTCAAGAAAGTGGGTGAAAACCCTAGTTTTTCATGATGTTTACCACAAGATACCTCGATTTTCAGTGGTTTATGGCTCCGATCTGTTGTACTTTCATGTAGAGCTCGTCGAGGGCTTCGCGTGGGCGCAAGAATCACCAAATTTCGTTAAGAAATGAGAGAGATATGATGAGGGGAAGTTTGATGGTGGCTAGGGTTTCAAAACCGGGATTGTGGGTTGGAGAGAGGTTGAAGATGATAGAAATGAGGGAAAACTCTCATTTAAGGGTATTTATACCCCGAGGGTGTTCGGGTTCATTTTCGTTGCTCGGTTCGCGTTTTCGTTACGTTTCCGGAAAATTACGCGTAATTTAAATGGTTTTAAATAAAAAGAGTTTAAATTAATTATTTTGATGAGTTTCAAAATTGTAAAATGTTATTTATTTTATTTTATTAAATTACTTTCGTTCGTGTCGTGTTTTCGTTTTCGTTTCGTCAGATCGCGTCACCTTCGCGCGTAATTCGTTCGAATCGTCACCCGAACGAACACGACGATGGTTTTGCTTTCTGACTTTTGTTTTCTACTTTTCAGTCATTATTTCAGAACTCTAAACTCGCAGATATGTTTGTGTGAATCGTCACTCACGCAAACACACTGTCAGTTCGTTATTCTGAAATAACACTGTAATTGTGTTTAGATTGTGTTTCCTCACTGTCGGACTCAACTAAACATCCTGTTTTCACATTGTTCTTGTACTGACTTGTCGGTCATCTGATTCCTGTCAGTTGTGGACATCAGATCGCAACCGATTTGTTTCTGAGTATTGTTTGAACATCGTTGTTTCTCGTGACTTGTTGTGTTAACTGTAATTAACTTTTCACTTAATAAATGTAACAAATGTTCCAAATGTACGTTGTACTTAATGTATTTAAGTTTATACGAAAACACATACAACGATTTCTTATATTTAAGATCCTGTTAATTCAAGTATTGTTCAAAATCGTATAAGTACACATAGTTACTGTAGAAAGTACACGTACCGTACGGACTTGCCGGACGTTCTGGTACTTGTTGTTACAGTCTCCCCTTGTTAAAGAAATTTCGTCCCGAAATTTAAGAGTTGTTATCGGGTACAGTTTCTTCTTCAAACAGTTGGGGATACTTTAACCTCATGTGATCTTCACGTTCCCAAGTAAACTCGGGTCCGCGTCTTGAATTCCAACGAACCTTTACAATGGGGATACGGCTTCGCCTCAGTTGTTTAACCTTGCGATCCATAATCTCTAAAGGTTCTTCGATAAAGTGTAACTGTTCATCAACTTGAATCTCTTCAAGTGGAATGACGAGAGATTCGTCAGCAAGGCATTTCTTTAAGTTTGAGACGTGAAACACGTCATGCACACCACTGAGTTCATCTGGCAAGCTCAATCTGTACGCCACAGGACCAATACGTTCGATGATCTCGAATGGTCCCACATATCGTGGTGTTAGTTCGCCTTTCTTAGCGAATCGAACTACACCTTTTCAAGGGGAAACCTTTAACATGACACGATCACCCACTTGGAATTCCAACGGCTTGCGCCGTTTATCAGCATAGCTCTTTTGTCTACTTCGTGTTGCTTGTAATCTTTGTTGTATTTGAGTTATCTTGTCTGTGGTCTCTTGTATAAGTTCTGGCCCAGTGATACGATTATCTCCTACTTCTGACCAACAGATCGGTGACCGACATTTTCGACCATAAAGAGCCTAGAATGGGGCACAACCGATGCTGCTGTGATAACTGTTGTTGTAGGAGAACTCGATTAGTGGCAAATGAGAATCCCAATTACCACCGAAATCTAGAACACAAGGACTCAACATGTCCTCTAGGGTTTGAATTGTACGCTCGCTTTGACCGTCCGTTTGTGGATGGTAAGCTGTACTCAAATTTAACTGGGTCCCTAGAGATTTCTGCAGTGATTGCCAGAACCTTGAAGTAAATCTGCTGTCTCTATCAGAAATAATTGACAATGGCACACCATGGCGTACCACTATCTCGTTGATGTACAATCTTGCCAGTTTATCCATCGTGAAGGTTTCACGCATCGGCAAGAAATGAGCAGATTTTGTTAAACGGTCGATGATTACCCAGATTGTATCGTGACCACTGGAAGTGCGGGGTAGCTTGGTAATGAAGTCCATAGCTATTTGTTCCCACTTCCAGAGTGGAATTTCAGGTTGTTCCAGTAAACCTGAGGGTTTCTGATGTTCTGCCTTTACTTTAGCACACGTAAGGCATCGACCAACATACTCAGCTATGTCCTTCTTCATACCCGGCCACCAATAAAATGCACGCAAGTCTTGGTACATTTTATCAGCACCAGGATGCACGGAGTACTTGGTCTTGTGTGCTTCATCGAAAATAAGCTTTCTTAACTCATCTACCGCAGGAATCCAGATACGATCCTTGAAATAAACAAGTCCATCAGGTTTTGTTTCCAAATGTTTCTCCACACCGCAATGAAGTTCTTTCTTTAAGTTTTCTTGTTCAATCACCTCTTGTTGTGCCTGAATGATCTTGTCGTGTAAGCTTGTCTGCACAGTCATTCCCATTGCTCTAACGCGCAATGGTTTGACCCGTTCCTTCCGGCTCAAGGCATCAGCAACAACGTTTGCCTTGCCCGGATGGTACTTGATCACACAATCGTAATCATTCAGAAGTTCAACCCAACGGCGTTGTCGCATGTTGAGCTCCTTCTGATCAAAAATATGCTGCAGACTCTTGTGATCAGTAAATATGGTACACTTGGTGCCATATAAGTAATGCCTCCAAATCTTCAGTGCGAAGATTACGGCTCCCAGTTCAAGATCATGAGTAGTGTAATTCTTCTCATGAACTTTTAACTGTCTTGATGCATAAGCGATAACTTTGTCCCGTTGCATCAGTACGCAACCAAGTCCCTGATGGGATGCATCACAGTAAACGACAAAGTCATCACATCCTTCCGGGAGTGATAGAATTGGAGCATTACATAACTTCTGCTTCAATGTCTGAAAAGCATCTTCTTGTTTCTGTTCCCAGACAAACGGTTCACTCTTCTGAGTTAACTTAGTGAGAGGCAAAGCTATCTTAGAAAAGTTCGAGATGAACCTCCTATAATAACCTGCCAATCCCAGAAAAGACCGTATCTCCGTCGGTGTCTTCGGAGTATCCCAGTTCTTTATTGCTTCAATCTTGGCGGGATCTACGTGTATTCCCTCACTGTTGACTACATGCCCCAGAAATTGAACTTCTCTTAACCAAAATTCACATTTAGAGAACTTGGCGTAAAGCTTCTGTTCTGCCAACAGTTCCAAGATCTTCCGGAGATGTTGCTCGTGTTCTGCTTTGCTCTTGGAATAAATCAGTATGTCATCGATAAAGACAATAACAAACTGATCTAAATACGGCTTGCACACTCGGTTCATGAGATCCATGAAAACCGCTGGTGCGTTCGTTAATCCGAAAGGCATCACCATGAATTCGTAATGCCCGTATCTGGTTCGGAATGCCGTCTTCGGTATGTCTTCATCTTGAACTCTAAGCTGATGATAACCAGACCGCAAGTCAATCTTAGAGAAGTACTGAGCTCCTTGCAGTTGGTCAAACAAATCATCAATCCTCGGCAATGGATACCGATTCTTGATGGTTAGTTTGTTCAGCTCTCTGTAGTCTATGCACATTCTGAACGATCCGTCTTTCTTCTTCACGAACAAGACCGGGGCTCCCCAAGGTGAGTAGCTCGGTCTAATGAATCCTTTGTCCAATAACTCCTGCAACTGATTTGATAATTCCTGCATCTCCGAAGGTGCTAGCCGATAAGGAGATTTAGCAACAGGAGTTGCTCCAGGAACTAAGTCGATTCGAAACTCTACCGGTCGCACAGGAGGCAAACCTGGTAGATCTTCAGGAAATACGTCTGGATATTCTCTTACTACCGGTACGTCTTGTATCTTCTTCTTGTCTTTCTCCTTTTCCACTACGTGAGCCAGGAAAGCTACACACTGCTTCTGTAAGCACTTACGCGCCTTTATGCAAGAAATGATTTTGACACTTCGTTTTGCTTGATCCCCTCTGACCTCCAATACACGATCATCGGGCAATGGAATTCGAAGCAGCTTTCCAGAACAGACAACTTCCACTCGGTTAGAGGAAAGCCAGTCCATTCCAACAATGATGTCGAAACTACCCAACTCCATCGGTATCAAATCGATAGAAAATGTATGACCATTAAGTGTCAATGGGCAATTTCTGTGAACTGTACTAACTGTGATCTGTTTTCCGTTAGCTACTTCTATGATGTAAGGGGAATCTAACTGTTCTTCTATGGAATCTAATTGGCATGCAAAATCGGCAGAGATAAAACTCTGATCCGCACCAGTGTCAAATAGAACAGATGCATAAAAGTCATGTAAGAGAAACGTACCAGTGACCACATTTGGGTCCTGGCGTGCTGCTGGTGCTCCAATCGCAAAAGCTCTTCCACGAGGAGCTTGAACTGCCTGTTGAGCCTTCTTAGGGCAGTTCTTTGCAAAGTGGCCTTGTTCACCACAATTGAAGCATCCACCATTGTTCTGGTTAGCAGGTGGAGGGAGAACTAAAGCAGCATTGTTGGCTGCTGGTTTTGGGGTCATCCGACATGTTTGGACCCAATGGCCCTTTCTTCCACATCCCATGCAGTGTTTGCAGGGAGTGTCAGCAGCATGGTGGTATTGACATTTGGCACATAAAGGATATGCACCAATGTAGGGCCTCTTGTTGGGGTTTGTTGGTGCAGCTGTTACTTGTTGGAGAGGGGTGGCCATCGTGTAGTTCTTGATGACCTTTTGTTTCTTCTTAGGGTGATGATGAGGTCTCTTTGACGACTCTCCCTTGTTCTTGCCAGCATCAGCCTCTTTCTTTAACACTCCAGAGGCAACCATCAGATCGGTGAGTTTCCCAGACAAACTCACAGCAGACTCCACAGTAGTAGGGTTGGCTGAGACAACCATACCCTGAATGCAGGCGGGAAGTCCACCTACATATCTGTCTATTCTTTTCTCCAAGGTTGGTACCATGTCAGGTACCAAAGCAACCAACTCGTGGTAACGAGTAGTATAACCTATGTGATCAGCCCCTTTCATCACATGGTTGGATAGTTCGACCTCTAGCTTCTGTAGCTCGTTCTTGGGACAGAACTCTGTTCGCAGCAATGTCTTGAAATCTTCCCATGGCATCGCCATGGCTTCTTCTCTTCCCCTGGTATTGATCTGACTGTTCCACCAGGTTAAGGCCCTCTTGTTGAATGTTCCAGCTGAATAACGGACCTTGTGGTGTTCAGGGCAGCTACAGAGATCCAAGGTCGTCTCAATCTTTTCAATCCATTGGATTAATCCAACAGCTCCTTCAGACCCACTAAAGCTGGGTGGTTTACATCCTACAAAGGACTTGTAGGAGTAATGTGATGAATCTCCAGTATTCCCACTGGCTTCTCCCGATGTGTTGCCAGTGTTAAGGATCTCATTACGAAGACGAAGGAACATCTCCGGTATGGCTTCTTTCATCTGGTTTGTCATCTGGCCACTCAGTAACGTCACCAAAGCGATGGTGGTAGGATCCAGTATGGGAGTCGTTCCTGAACCTGATGCCTCTGTGATCAGTGGAGGAGGAGGTGGAGGCGGTGGAGGAGGTGGCGGTGGTGAGTCATTTGGCGATGGTGTTGAGGAGTGTGGAGCTTAGTCTTGTGATGATTGCAACAGGGGAGGTTGTCTTCGTGGCGGCATTCTGATCATAACCAAATGAATATTGGTTAGTGCAATGATCGAATGCAGAAGACAAATGCAATAAGTCCTAAATCTTAAGTTCTCTACATGCAGGGTCCCTAGGTTATAGTCTAGGCCAAACCGTTTATATAAATGACCTATATTTCTCTATAACCATGGCTCTGATACCAATCTGTCACACCCCGAGCCGGCGGGATAGGATCGGTTGTCCCGTCGGGCGGAAGGTTCTCGGGGCGCGATATCGTGAGTGATAATCGGATTAATCAGATTGTTATATTGCACATGATACATAATTGAGAAATGCTAAACATGATAGAATTACAAAGTTAAATTACATCAGTATTGTTTATAATTTAACAATGTAAATCTACTATTAACATCATAAGTTTTCTATCTTGTATGTACACAAGATATACAAAATGGTATGTGTATGATGTCTTCAAAAGTATGCAGGTCCAAAAATACTAAGTCTTCTAACTGAAGTCCTAGTCCAGAAGTAATGACTTCTTAATTGACCTGTTCGTCACCTGAGAAGTCATGCAAAAAGATCAAGTCAACACATGGTTGGTGAGTTCATATAGTTTTGTGAATTGTAAATGTTTTGAAAACCTCCTTTGGTAAAGACCTTAACCTCATTAACTCCACATGTAATATCCATATCGGTATGCTTATATATAGGGAATCCTGAAAGGGTCAAGCCCAGACGCTATCCCACCACATACTAATACGCATATGACACTGTTGTTAATGATAATTAAGCATTTTTACCCTTAACACCATTCCATAAGTTCTTCTGTTATTGTCCCTGTGTTACAATCAATTGAAATCTATGTTGATTTCACAAGTTCATCACACAAAATGATCAACCACAGTAATTGTATAAACAGTTGTAAATGTTTAAGTAAATAAATAAATAAACATTTAGTAAAATCTAAGTCCTAATGATTGGGGCCTATGGTCAACTCGAGTAGACTAGTCTGTCAATCAAGGTACTTAGTAGTGAAGGAGAGCTGTAAATCTCATCAAACATGTGACCTATAATCAATCAGTCTAGCTAGGACATCTTTTGATGTATAGGCTTTCATAGTTCTTTAGACCGTCCATAGTTCTTTAGTTCTTTGGCACATGTTATCTTTGAGCATTTCCCAGATTTCCCCTTAAAATAGTTCTTTGTACTTAGTTCTTCCAAATAGACCGTTAGTTCTTTGACAATACACCCTTGCAATAGTTCTTTGAAAATAGATCGTTAGTTCTTTGAGAATAGACCGTTAGCTCTTTGAAATAGACCTTTGAAAATAGTTCGTTGTCGAGATCTTTAGTTCTTTGAAAATAGTTCGTTGAAATAGTTCTTTAGTACATAACAGTTTCCTAAACATGAGTCTAGGATAACATATATACATGTAAAACATATAAAAGCATTCAAGTAAACAATTTACATAAAACAGTTTACGCATGCTTCTCAGCCCCGCGTTTTAAAACAAAATGTTAGAAAAGGGGCAATGAACTCACCTTGTTGCTGTTGAGTTGACTTAGCTTAAACAAAAGACTGCACGCGCTCTGTATGGTAATTTGGTTTATTTTCACGTTCCTGTATTGATTTCACGTTGTTAAGACTTGCAAGTATAAGTTTCGTAGGGATTTGTGTGTAAATATGTGTGTTAGCCCTAAAGTTGGCTAACACGCGTAAGACTTGGTCATGATCCCTGTTCGGTCCCATATGTTTGATTCAAGTTAATGACCTTATAAGTTATCATATTGTCATCAGTTATATGCCATTTGCTTTGATGAAAGACTTAGTGCTTAGTTTCCAACTCTTCTTTGTTGACTTTGTACGTTTTGAACATTTATCGCATAATTATTGATTATTAAGCAAACATTCTTTTGACATACCTTATTTTGATCTTATAATGTAATGAACTCATGTGGGACTAATCATGGCATATGGACCGAACATTGTGACCAAGTTACTTATTGGGCCATTTGTGTAACAAGTTGGGCCTTGGGCCCAAGTGCATGGGCCTTGGATTAGTTCTTAAACATTTGAGGATGGTAATGCTTATTTGAAAGTGTGGAATACTGATTTGGACTAATGGAATACAAAGGCCTTGCCAAAAGTTACAAGGACTAGAGTTCAAGTAGGCTTGTAGGCCTTGTTTTGGGCCTCTAAGGAATTTATCGGGCCCAAGGTGGGCCTTGGCAATATTTGTTGGGCCTAGTGTCATATAAGGCTGTAGGAATTGAGTTTGGGTCAAAAATGGGCTGTTAGCCAAAGGATTTGCATGGTGGCCTCAAATTGAGGACATGGGCCTCAAATAAGCCTTGAATTGGTTTTCCTTGGGCCTCGGGCTGATTTTGTTGGGCCCTTTGAGATTTGTCTCAGGCCTTCCCTAATATAACCCATAAGCCAAGTAGGGCCTTGCCAAATTGGGCTGGAAAAATGATGGGCCTAAAGATTTGACTGTTGGCCTTATATGGTGGCCTTGGGCCAACATCTGTGGGCCAAAGGTTGATTTTTCTGCTTTGGGCTAGCAAAGAATCGATGGGCCATGTAAAAATCAGTTGGGCCATAAAGTAACCATGTTGGGCTTGGGATACTTGGCCTGTTGTACACCATTAGGGTTCTTGGCCCTTTATGCCTTCCCCCTTTAACCTTAGTCCAACTGAAATGTTAGCATGAATGATCTAGTTCGTAGATACACTGGCAAAAGAGACCAATGTTTGGCCGAATGAAAGTGTTGTGTCGACTAAGTTGGCTTGGCCGAAGGAAGAGGCTCGAATGGCCTGGGGGTCGAATGAGCTGCTGGCGAAAGGAAGCTGGCGAATGAAGGCTGCTCCGAATGAAGAGGCTGGCGAATGGCTAAGGCCCGAATGGGGTTGGGTCCTGGCCGAATGGGTCCTGGTGTGTGAGTGTCGAATAAGGCTTGGCTGCCTGGCGAATGAGGTGGGTTCGAATGAGAGTCCTACTGCCGAATGAAGGCTCTTTCGGGACTAGTCATTCGGCCAACTGAGTGTGCTTCGGCCACAGCACCACCAACCTAAACCCATCCCCTTGTTGTGGCTTCGAAGGGAGTATACAATAGGGTGGTTCGGACGAGTGCAAGGCTCAAGGAAAAAGAGCCATAGCCGGCCGAAAGAACTGGTTCAAGAAAGTGGGTGAAAACCCTAGTTTTTCGTGATGTTTACCACAAGATACCTCGATTTTCAGTGGTTTATGGCTCCGATCTGTTGTACTTTCATGTAGAGCTTGTCGAGGGCTTCGCGTGGGCGCAAGAATCACCAAATTTCGTTAAGAAATGAGAGAGATATGATGAGGGGAAGTTTGATGGTGGCTAGGGTTTCAAAACCGGGATTGTGGGTTTGGAGAGAGGTTGAAGATGATAGAAATGAGAGAAAACTCTCATTTAAGGGTATTTATACCCCGAGGGTG
Organism: Mikania micrantha; assembly: GCA_009363875.1. Taxonomy (NCBI): domain Eukaryota; kingdom Viridiplantae; phylum Streptophyta; class Magnoliopsida; order Asterales; family Asteraceae; genus Mikania; species Mikania micrantha. The sequence continues at coordinate 165,394 of SZYD01000833.1, read as the reverse complement.
TTCGGGTTCATTTTCGTTGCTCGGTTCGCGTTTTCGTTACGTTTCCGGAAAATTACGCGTAATTTAAATGGTTTTAAATAAAAAGACTTTAAATTAATTATTTTGATGAGTTTCAAAATTGTAAAATGTTATTTATTTTATTTTATTAAATTACTTTCGTTCGTGTCGTGTTTTCGTTTTCGTTTCGTCAGATCGCGTCACCTTCGCGCGTAATTCGTTCGAATCGTCACCCGAACGAACACGACGATGGTTTTGCTTTCTGACTTTTGTTTTCTACTTTTCAGTCATTATTTCAGAACTCTAAACTCGCAGATATGTTTGTGTGAATCGTCACTCACGCAAACACACTGTCAGTTCGTTATTCTGAAATAACACTGTAATTGTGTTTAGATTGTGTTTCCTCACTGTCGGACTCAACTAAACATCCTGTTTTCACATTGTTCTTGTACTGACTTGTCGGTCATCTGATTCCTGTCAGTTGTGGACATCAGATCGCAACCGATTTGTTTCTGAGTATTGTTTGAACATCGTTGTTTCTCGTGACTTGTTGTGTTAACTGTAATTAAGTTTTCACTTAATAAATGTAACAAATGTTCCAAATGTACGTTGTACTTAATGTATTTAAGTTTATACGAAAACACGTACAACGATTTCTTATATTTAAGATCCTGTTAATTCAAGTACTGTTCAAAATCGTATAAGTACACATAGTTACTGTAGAAAGTACACGTACCGTACGGACTTGCCGGACGTTCTGGTACTTGTTGTTACAGTTGATTTTACCCTTTCAAGAGACTTTTTTCTTACCCCAGTTAATCTGCTTTTAAATTCATCTACCTTGCCACTTGTAGGATTTGAATTCTAACTTTCCTAGAAAGTATCACCTCATACACACTCAAGATATCATTAGACTAAATGTAGACTCGTTCTTCAAAACTGGGTTTCGAGTTAACCCGAATAATTATTATTATTTTTTTATATAACATATTTAACTTTTCATCGAAATATTTGATTATGTTAAGTACATATAACTATTAATCAAACTATGTATAGTTTAACATATTTTTCATTAAATTATATGTTTGAAAATGAATTATTTGTGCCAATTTAAAATTAGGTCAAGATAATAACAAATAAATAGTAACCCGATTAACCCGATTGATCCGACCCGAATAAATGTGACCCAGCTAACTCGAACGATATTCAGGTCGGGCTGCTATTTTTAATTAAAACCTAATTGACCCGAAATTCTATCGGTTTGACCCGATCAACACCCCTAAGGATGCATAATTACATATTCAAAGCATAATAAGCACATATAATTTGTATACTCATCAAACCTTCGATCTCAACTGTCCTTAGTAGTCATTGTGAAGTTTGCAAAGGAAATCGCAAATACACACCAATAAATATGCTAAATTTACTGTTTGTAAAAAGAAAAAAAAAAGAAAAAAAACTAAAATTAGCTCGTAGTGATGGTTTAGGGTGCTTTTCCATGATCCTAAAAGCATGAACGCACATACTCTATAACCATGCTTAGTTACACCTCTATAGTTACTTCAAAAACATTTGGATATGATCTTGATAACTGTGACATCCGGCAATTTCAGGTAAATTGCAACTCTTATGTTCTCTACATTTCACATTCATACTTGTTGCATTTTATTTAATTATGTTTGATTAGGTGAGTTGAACACAAACTACTGCGAAACGATAGTTCGTGGAACAATCGAATCGTACATTGCACATTGGTTTTGGAAACCAAGTGTGGCAAACACAACACTAACACAAAACAATAATTCGAGGAGTTATTGAATTGTGCATTACACGTTGATTATGATTATTCAAGCGTGCAAACACTTCGTTAGACACGAATACAAACTATCAAAGATAATTGGAGGAATTATCGAAACACACACGAGTCGCACGAACGTTGGTGATCAATCAAACTTATATGTTATTATATGATTTTGTGCTAAACAAGCATTAGATGCTTGGATTTACGTTAGGGGTCGAGTACGAACGAAATCGTATCAACGCAATCGAAAAGCAAGGAAAATGGAGCCATCGCGGTACGCGACAACCACATCGTGAAATGCTTCGCGGTATGCGAAGAAAACCGGGAGTCGGGACTACCGAATTCCATCGCGGTACGCGGAAAAGGATTTTGATCGGCCTCCGCGGTACGCGAAGGCCATGCAGATCAAAATTTCTTATTTAACCAACCCCTTTCATTTCAGTCGAATTTCTTCACATTTCTTCCGACTTTCCGCTCATATGCTCGACCAAAATCCTCTGAGATCAGCATTCAAACTCCATAGAATCACTAGCAAGGCAATTTCTTGGTGATTGAAGATCGTAGGAACATCGAGGAAGCTTTGGAAGCCATCCACAAGTGAAAAATCCATCATCAGCCCCTTGTAGCTTCTGTCCAGATCAAACCTCATCACCATGGAGCTTCTAAGGTAGTTCTAAACGTTTTCCTAGTGTTAGATCGTACATGCAATGGGTAAAAACCCACATGCAACACCATTTGATTATTATGCACGAGATTGTTGGTGATTTGTTGTATAGATGTTATAAATCTACTGATTTTGTAGTTTAGAAATGTTAGATTTGGGTTGTGTTGAGTTATTGATATGATTTGATGATATTTTGATGCACTTGTCATAAAAGGAAACTTTTATGTTGCAAGTCTTGGATTTGTAATGATCTAGACATGTCTAGATGTTGTTAAATGTATATTGGAATGTTTAGAAACACATTGACATATTTGATTTTGTCAAAAACATGGTTTTGTATAAACTTACTATAACAGGAAACTTTTAAAAATCAAAAGAGGGCTTTTGATGTTTTAAAGTGTTCTGATGAACTTTGATTGTTGGAACATGTTTAGAAATAATTTTTAACATGTTTAGAAACTTCATTTTGTGAAAAAAAGCTTTTAAACGGATACTTTCCAAATAAGGAAATTTATTTGGGCAAAACGACATAAATAGTGATTTATGTGCAAACGACATGTTTTAAGGGTTTAAACGTGTTTTATAAACATATTGGAAGTTATTAGTTTTATGAAATGGGATTTCATAACCACACTTTCCTAAATCGGAAACTTTCAAAAAAATGGTAACTTATGAGAGTAGAGTCATAGGATGCATTTTGGTGTCTTATGTGTAATAAGACACATAAACACAACAATCGTGTCACCAAAGATTCGTCGAGTCTCACTAGTCAACACGCACACACTCGGTTGAGCACACCGACACTTGGAGTTGTATGAGATACAACACACCACAAAACACATACTCACACCTATATGGTTATAGGTGCCTACTAGCAGGATTGCTAACATTCGCATACGCGGACACACAAACACACCGAAACTGCTAATCAGGTGAGTTCACGGCCCCCTTTTACTTTTTGTACTTTCGGGTGAGAAAACATTGCATGATAACTGTTTTATGAACAATAACTCATTTTATTCACGTATGGACATGCTTTATCACTATATGTATATGTGTGGACCACATCACAACTAAAAGTCCTCGCGATACTCCACGGACCGTTAGTAGCGCCTAGCGCCTAGCGTGGTAATCTTGAATAGTACTATTTGGGCCCGACAAGCCCCACCCATCGCGCCTGGGAGGCCAACCCGACTGGAGGTATGAATGGGTGCAATATTGACCAACACTTTGCCATTGTCTTGTGATGGACATGGTGGGAGGCACCACTGTCAGCTTCGGTACGACCCTACATATAATATAACTGTATTGACTAGCTATCAATCGATACTGCATTGTAATGATACGTAGATAACAACTCTTACTTTAAACATTGGATGTTTACTGCTTATGATAAACATGTGCTTTCACCAACCTTTGTGTTGACCTTTTACTCGCATGTTTTCTCAGGTAGCTAAGGCACACGCATATGGAATAGGATGCTAGGCTGGAGTCGCATGCATATGTTTAAGTGTCTTAGTCTATTAACTTTTGTTATCAATTGGTCGTGTTCTTATGTATTGTTAAACAATCTTTAATCGCTTCCGCAACTATTGTTACTTATCATTTTGAAAACTGTTTAAAATTTACGCTTCCGCAATTTATGAATGTTAAACTGTTTTGTTAACATATATTTTACTTCCGCAACTCTGATGTTGATAAACTATTTTATCCAAATTATTGGATGTACGTGCGTAATTAGACATATAGGTCTCGCATGTTGTGTGACCAGAGACTGCGATCTTGACAATCTGTTGCCGCTCGCGCCTCAGAAGGGACGAGTTTTCTCGAGGTGCGACAATAACGATGTTAACTCATAAACGGTGATGAATTTACACAAACACGTTAATTGATCTTGATAAAGTTACACGAGTTATCATTTTAAGAGTGAATTATCGTATGATCTCAATCCTCTCTATATAGATTGTCTCTTATAAAAATTTAATAGAAAACCCATTTAATATTATAAAACGTACAAATTGGAAAATGGTAAAACATGCAAGGGGGGCAGGAACCTAGTCGTTGACTTATAAAGCATTGACGAAGAAATTTATAAAACCTATTAATCAATAATTAATTAACGCACGTTAGGTTCTTCACCTTATCATGATTTTCAAATCATTCAATTACATTACACGATACAATATTTAATCAAATATATAGTCAAATATTTCATTTTCATATTTATATTAATCTTATACATAAACCATATCGAATCATCGTCTATACACACATTTTAATCAATCAAAAACAAAGAAAAAAATACAAAACTTTAAAATCACCCACCCACATCGATCTAAAGACTAATATTCACAATACTAACCATTAATTCCCAGAAGAATTGAAAAGCAAATATAATCAATTTCTATGAAGAATGATCGTGGGTAGTAATTAAGGAATCTTGTCTTGCCAAAGATTTTGACCCTTTGATGGACGGAGACGACTCGCCACCAGCGGGCAGGTCGGAGAGGGCAGCCATCATCTCGCGTATGCTAACGGATTGAACCCTTCGAAAACTGGCTGCCCGGAGAGTCGGGGCAGTCTTTGAAAAGATATTTGAAGAACTTGATAGAATTAGATAAACAAGAGCTTGAACAAGGATAAACAAACCAATCTTTATAAGATTTTCGCCTGAGATGATATCCTCCATTGCCATGTTGCAAGAAAATTAATACAAGTTTTTAAATAATTTGAGAAACTTGTAATTTGTGTGTGTGTGAGAGAGAGAGAGAGATTGTTATCAAATGGAAGCTAGATTAAACAGATTGGAAAAGGGATGCTTATATAAGAAGGTTTGATGATGACTCCAAGTATGACGACAAATAAGTCTAATAAATTGTACAAGCTAAGTAAATTGACTCAGTTTTCTATTCTTTTATTAAATTTATAATTTATAAACAAATTCATTAAGATAATACGTACAACTTAAAACTTATGTGATGTTTGTTTTTTAAGAGATATATTTATGCAGTATGTGGCTCGTATCTGTAGACATCTATAAAAGAGGTGAACCAATCTGTGCAAACTGCAAGAAGAAGAATGTTTTTAACGTATGTTTACTGTTAAAATAAATTGATGGTGGTATATAAACGATGGTGGTGGGTGATAGGGGTGGCTGACAGTAGTGGTGGTGGGGTAGTTAACGGTGGTGGATGGTGGTGTCTGAATTTGGCGGTGGTGGCCAACTGTGGTGCTAGACGATGGTGATGGAGGTGGGTGATCAGTGGTGGTAGTGGGTGGTCTTTTTAGACCTTAGAAAATCTTAAAAGTGACTAGGCCAGATCTGCACCAACAAGAGCTAGCGCAGACTTTTTTAATTTAACATTTTCGAAAAAACAGTTTGGAGATGACAATGTCTGCGTGAGACAGACAGAAGAGCATGCACAAACATTTTGGGAGAAAAACAAACACCACCTTATGGCTTACGCATCACATACATATCTTTACAACACTTCTAGAAAACAAACTTCTAACAACGATTATGGCGGATTACCAACGAATTACGATTGATGATCCATCAGCGAATTAAAACCTATTTATTTAATATTATTCATAAAGTAATAGTTTTTATCACTATTTGACATTACAATTATACTAATGTGTACACACATATCATACTTTAAAATAAATAAACAAATAAAATAAACGTAACAGAAATGATATGTAAAGCATGGTACGTTGTGGAGTAAAAAAGCCGTCCACTTTGACTTGCCTTCTTAAACTTGACAATGTGTGTGTAATGGAATTATCATGAGTAAATTGTGCCACGTGGATATATAATATGAAAAGTACATAATCAATCAAACAAAGACTACTCTTTTCCTCCACTCCACATATGATAACGAACGAAACAATGGTCTTGTTTGGGTAACAAAATTTTGGTCATTACCCAAAGCAAGCAAACAAATTGATGTCATGTCATCACAAAAAATAAAGTAAATTATGGTTTTGGTTAATGTGGTTTAAGTGTTTTAACTATTTCGGCTTAAAATATAACATTTTATCAATTCAGCCCCTATTGTTTAAACAACTAACGGTTTTGGCCCCTCAAACTTAACTATTATAACGGTTTTGGCCCAAAACCTAACTATGGCTGGGGTTCAAAAACGTTAATTGTTTAAACCACATGTGTTGAATTGATAAATGATTTTATTTGGAGTTGAAATGGTTAAAATGCTTGAACCACATTAGCCAAAACCGTAATTTACTCTAAAGAATATAAAATTAAAGAAATACACAAAAAAAATCATTATATTTTGTATTTTGGTAATTGACTAATTATGTGCATAGTGTTGATGACGCTTTATTGCACTAGATCTATGAATTCTTTTGCACCCATCATGACTTTACAAAAGTCATGTGAGTCTACTAATTGTCTTTTATCTTTAAGCTCGATCCCAATGAGTTATTGATTCTTAGGCCTCAATTTTCTAAACAACAAAAATCTACACGTACCAGTATGTTGTCTTAACTAGACTTATATAGCAGAGGAGCAGACTTACACATCTGATGCGTGGAAACTTCATGGAATAGGTAAACACTAGCCCTGCATTGGAATCGTACTCGGGTAATATCCGAGCACAACCTTTCACCTAGCCATGTCACTTGAAAATGACCTAAGCGGGGCTCAAACTTGCGTCTGAAATGAGACTTTGGTCCTCACCTTACCGCTAAACCACTTTTACGGACTCGTAGGCCTTAATTTAATCATATGACAGATGGTTCTAATCAACTCTGTTAAAAATTTCACATCCTTGTCACATATCACAATTGTTAGTTGTTGCGAAAACGGCCCTAGCTATGTCTTTTAACATATATTCCACATATAATTTGATGAGAGAAATCTAAGATATTTGATGAATGCTAAACTTGAAAGTTAGAGCGTATTTCATTTATTTATTTATTTATTTTAAGAGCAATACTATCCTACTAGTACTCTTAATTATTATATTCTTGTCTCAATTTAATATTTTAACATTTCTTCTAAAAGACAATAGCTCTATCAAATGAGTTAATCGTCCGTTGAAAATGTTTCTAGGTATTCAATGTTATACTTTTGTGTAATCTTTCTTATTTTGTTTATACCTTCATTAGTTGGTTATGAGTACGCTTTTAATTGGCTAACATTTTGATCCCAGAAAGGGTCCGATCAGTCAAGAATCAAGGTATATTCAATTTATGTTTAAACTTAAAAAAAGAATGATGAACAAGAGAGATCTTCAACATTTCTAATGGCTTACATTTATGTTCAATTTAACTTGCCTTTTGTCTTAATTTCCCATATTTTATTTTACATTGTTGTTTTATTTAATTTATTTTTTTATATATTTTCAATAAATAAATAAAAAACATGTATGGTTGGTTTGATTATCTGAATAGTAAGAGGTCGGGTTCGAATAAGATATTGTTAATCCCAGTTTCATACCTAATTGTAAAAAGTGTCACATACCCGGCCTATTACCCATCGGGTATCTATAGGGTAATTATCCATCGGTTATCAGGCAACCCACGGGTATCGGGAATACCCATTAGCTAATTAAAAACTACTATTTGAGATTTTTCATTTGTGTGATACTAATTTTATAAAACATTATTTTTTAATTACAAAAACAAATTAGAATCCGTAAATTAAATACATATAATATCAACATCATAAAACATAAATCAGAAAACGACAAAACGTAAATCTCATGACATATAAATTCCAAATCACACTACCATAAATTGTAGTTTTAATATTCAAATTGAAATTACATGTTTAAAGCAACAAGACTAGTTCTTAAATAATAAAATTACAACTTTTTGATGTTTCATGAAAATAATTATGTTTTAGAAAAGAGAACTAAAAAAATATTAACAAAATATTACGGGTATTATTTCGGATAAGTGGGCCGGGTATTTCTTAATCTCATACCCGTACCCAAACCCGAAAAAATATTTTTTTTTATATCATACCCGGTCTCATACCCTATTATTCAGGCCAATACTAGACGCTAAAGTTTTGGATTTCAGGTTTTCCCAATAGGCATGGATTTTTCCGCCATCCATATTTGATTATGGTGATGGTTAAATCCATCATCCTATCTTTGTTATCAATTATAGGATTGTAATTGATAGTCTTTTGCATGTATTGACCATTTATTTTATTGTGGTCATTTTGATTTGTAAGAGGATAATTTAATAGATTATTAATACGCAAGACAGGAAAACGTAAGTACGTAACGTGTGTGAGTTTTTTTTTTATATTTATTTTTAATAAAATGCTTTATGATATGTTGATTATGCAATTTTGTCATCGATGAAACCGTTCATAAACTACCTACCTATTATGTTTAAAAAATGTCGCAGTTAAATACTTAAGAAAACGCAATTAAAAATATTATATATTTTTTGACTATTTATTATTGTTCTAGATTTGAAACAAAGTTGTCCTGATGTATGTAATAAAACAATGAAATTTCTCCCATCTTTCGTATCAAATTTAAAATACGCAAAGTTGATTTTATAATTTTAGAACTGGTCATAATATGTTGAATATTTAATAATAATAATAAAATTTTCCACTAGTTTTGATATTTTTTTTGATTAGATAGTGACATACGAAGGTAAATGGAAACGAAATTAAATGAAAATGACCACATGCCTAAAATGCACCAAATAAATTTATAACTTAGTTCCTGTACTACGATAAAATATGAATATAAATTTATTGTGGGGCCTGGTGACATGGATGGCATCCCTGAGAAAGTCAAAAGTCAACGTGTATTTTCCATAGAATTTTAAACTTTCAGTCTTATACAAATGTTATTTATTAGGCGTTAGGTAGTTCTAATTCATATATTTTTTTGAACAGCAATTTGAATCACTGACGGGTCATATACCCATTTATATCCACACCTAATAGAAGGAAACCCAACATAAGTGAGAAAAAACCTCTAACCCAGCATAGAACATCTATTTTGTTCATGTCAGGACTTGAACTCGTGACATCTACAATATTAAAACCACATGGTAGCTCCTGTCAACCACTTTAATTTAGGATCATTGGTAGTTCTAATTCATATAGCTTTCTAGAAATAAAAGTATTATATTAAATTTATATAAATTATATTTGATTTATTAAATATGTACTCTCTATGCTAATTTTATGTTTATAAAAATGTTTATTTGGTGTGTTTTGCTTTAATTGTTATGCGTTCACTATGTGTGCTATACTGCTATGGTATATAAATTGTTGTATGCTTATGTTTATGTTTTTGTCAATGTTTGTGTGTTTGGATATTCTATTTTATGACATATTTGAGTCATGTGTCTCTCACAAGCAATATTTTTATCTCCTTGCTCATTGGGATATCTGTAAGATTTTTCTTCGTCCAACCCCTCAAAACCCTACTGATCAGTAGTGAGATTTTACTAGAAGTATTTTTTTTTATTTGTTTATTGCTTAAGTAGTCAGGTGATGTTTTTACTACATTTGATGAGGAGATGTTTGAAATATGATTTTTTTTTTTGAAACTTTTTCTTCATGTTTTTTTTATACTTCTTATGAAACAAATAACTTTGAAAAACATAAAACACCGTTATAAAATAAAATCTGATAAGATACTATATATGCATTTACTACCATCGATACTCTGGAATTAGTATGGAACTATGGACATATAGACGTCAATTAAAAGGGGAATATTGCTTTTTAATAATATAAAGGAACCATTTTTAATTAAAATCATAAAGCTCAATAAAATAGAAAGTGTGTATGAACTTTATTTGATATTTTTTTTCAAGTTTACGTTCATCTAATTCTTTTGTAAATATTTGATTTATGTGACTTTCAATCAACCTTCAAAACTTCTCACTTTATCATTATATTTGTCTTTCAAAATAACAAACAAATACTTTCCAACCATTGGCATTGCTAGTACCACTGCAACTATTACTATCTTATAATTTTATTCGCCATTTTTATTTTGGTTGGTACCATTATTATTGATACACTTGTTACTATATTATTCATCAAGTCCGATTACGAGTTACTCATTTTATATGAATCGGGTTATTTAGATTTGAATTTTTTGCCTATATTTGAACCTGACCCGACCCAAATTGGTTCTGATATTATCCAAACCGAATCTATCCGTATTCGGATTCGGAAAGGTCTGAATAACCCGAACAACGTAAATAAAGTTGAATAGAAATTTCCTAATTTTTGTTTTTGATTTGCCTATTTATTTTCATATATTTTGGTTCCTAAATTATACGTTTAATTAGATCCACGATTTAACACTTTAAATAAATTCCATGAATTATAAAACAAACATTTTAACAACCCGAACAATTCGAAATTAATAATGGTCTGTTGGCTCGTAATCGGATTATTCGGATACCCGAACATCCCAAATTACAAAAACCAAATATCCGAATCCGGCCCGAGCATCTGATTAACTTTTTCGGTTTCGGATATCCGACCCGAACAACCTGAATCAAGATTCGGATCGAGTTTTTTTGGCTTCGAATAAATTCAGGTTTCGCTTTTTTTTTTTTTCGGGTTTCAGACTTTTTGAATATCCAAGTTACCATCACGAACGATTTTATAAAACAGATTTAAAATTCATATCACAGTCTTGCTTAGATGCAAATCTAAAACTTGTCATTATAGTATTATGGAACTGGTTGGGTTGACCGGCCCGGTCAATATTTTTCCGTCATTATTTACTTATTTAGTTCAAAAACACTTGGTGAGTTAGTGGTTGAAACCTTAAAAATCTCTTATTTGTTCAATAAAAGCTATGCAGATGCTTATAATTTTTTAAACATTTGATGCAGAGAACGGTGGCAGTGGGTGCCAGCTTTCTTGGTGTTTGTTATATGCCTAGTTCAAATAACAATAAGTAGAGTTGTAGTTCGGGTCGGATATATCCGAATCCGAAAAAGTTATTCGGATATTCAGGTCAAATTCAGATTTCTGGTTTTTTACTTTGGGTTGTTTGAATAATATGAATAATCCGATTATGAGCCAATAAACCATTATTAATTTCGAGTTGTTCCGGTTATTCGGGTTGTTTGAATTTTTTTTAATTAATCATGGAATTTATTTAAACCATTTTATTATGACAGATTTTTGGTCGTTTTTGAAATTTGAACTTTGAAGTGTTATATTATGAATTAGGTTAAAACCCATGTATTACATGGGTTTAATAATCTAACATGTTGTAAACAACAATTTTTTATAAAGATTTGTAGGTTTTATATTATTAATTGTTGATAAAATAACAACTATTGAAAGTTAAAAAATAACATATTACAAATAAGGATTAAGAATTATAAAATTATATTTTAAGATATTATTTAATTGAAATTTTCTTAAGATTTATTAAGTTTTGATTAATTTTTATGATAAGAAGATCTATATGTTTTATATTTAATTGCATAATTTAATTATTTAAAATGATTTATTATTAAAATTTAGGGATAATATCATATATCCCCTAATTAAACATTTAAATAACATATATCCCCAATGTTAAACTAAAATTACAAATATTCTCATGTTTCAAAATTGCTCCTTAATAAGGAGAAATATGTGAATTGTTTTTAGTTAGTTCATTAAGGTAAAATAGGAAATACATAAATTTTTTTCTAATAAAATGGATAAATGTGTAATATATTTGATTTAGAAAGAGGAAATATCTAATTTAGTTTTATCATTGGGTAAATATGTAATAAAGAGTTTTAGGAAAGGATATATGTAATTGACCCTAAAATTTAATATAAAAGATAATTAGTATTTAATATTAGAGAGAGACGTGAAATTTTTTTTAAAAGTTTATGAGAAGACGACAAGTGTCCATGCTAGCTATTCTTTTATTAAAAAAAGAATAAACTTGTTAAATGTTCAATTTCTGGAACCAAAATATAGGAAAATAAATAGCGAAAACAAAAACAAAAAATTAGAAATTTTCATTCAGCTTTATTCGAGTTTTTCGGATTTATCCAAATCCGAACCGAATACTAAATCCTAATCTGGATAGATTCTGGTCAGATGAGATTCGAATCAAGCCAGGTCGGGTTCTAATATATATGAGAAAGAGCAAATCCAAATAACCCCATTAGAATGAACCGAATCGATGAATATATGTAACCAAGAAAGCTGGCAACCACAGCCCCGTTCTCTGCATCACAGTATCGCCTTTAGCTATCGATTTTCCTCTGCTTAGCATCATTATAAATGTTATTTCACTTCATAATTTTATGTATGTGATGTGAATCAATGTTGTTGAATATGCTTCGTTATATTATTCAAATCACCGCAAAGAAGAACAACATGTCGCTTTGGCCGAGTGGTTAAGGCGTGTGCCTGCTAAGTACATGGGGTTTCCCCGCGAGAGTTCGAATCTCTCAGGCGACGTATTTTTTTTATATTTTTGTTAAAACTGTAATGATGTAATCGGAAATAGGAAAACCAGCTGCTTCATCGAGACCAATGAGGCAATAATACCCAATCATTCTTTCATATCGAAGGTCTTGGGTTCAAACCCTCGCGCAGCAAAAAAGGTGTCTGAAATGGGTCAGGAGGTTTTCCTAGTAAGGTTTCCTCCAAGGGAGGTTGTGGTGGCTCATGAGGGTCCACGCAACTAGACATTGGTGACATGGCTTAGAATCAGTAACTGCTTCATCGGGGTCATCACGATTAATCTAAGTTCGCCTGGTAATTGCAGCCTTGGCGAAGCTCAGACCTTCTGCAATAGTGCAATGGCGTTCATGGATCTTGAAAAAAAACTTGGAGAGAGCCAAAAGTGTAAGGAAAACGTAAAAATTTTCAACGAATTACCACTAATTTGACCCTTCTAACTGGAAAAACAGAGGGGCCGAGAACCCTCGGGCCCTTAAAAAATTTCGTCCTTGCGCAATGGTGAATTGGTGACCCAACCCTCGGTTGCCTTCTTATTTTTTTTTTTTAAAAAAAGAAAAAATCCATTTTATACAAAACAACTCTCCAATATATGCCTATCCACCAACCCAAGTCACGATCTAACTTTTTTAATTAATTTAAATCCAATTCAATTTTTATTTAATAACTTATATAATTAAACTAATCACACAATCTTGTTTACTTAATTTTTTGTTACCATCCGGGTATAAATTTTATTAAAGACGGAGTTATTTTTAAAAAAAATTTATTTTTTATTTTTCAGAAAAATAATAAGTATTTTGTTTGAGATAAATTAATTTTTTAATATTTTAAATACAATGAGAAATCATATTTATATAATAAATATATTAATAAAACTTGATTGGGTTGGATTTGTTGATGTGTGTGGGAATTAAATTAGGTTGGGTTGTATAGGTGAAAAGAGAAAAAAAATACTTTTTTAATAAAATATTATGTTGAATTGGGTTACTATGCAGGTAGCAATGTTTTGAAAACCGAACCGGACCGGTCGAAGCGGGAACCGGTGGGTGAACCGTTTCGGTTTGGGGTTCTAGGCCGTTTTGGATGAACCGGTCGGTCGAACAGGCGAACCGGTGGTCGGACCGGAAAACCGGTGGTTGAACCGGTTTTTTTTAAATTTTTTATTATATATATATATAATGTTTATAAAATCATCCGGTTTCTAAATCCGGTTCGACCGGTCGGAACTCTGATCAGTAAGGAGACCGGTTCAACGCCCGGTCCGGTTCTGAAAACATTGGCAGGTAGTCTTAGGCCCTGTTTGGGATTTCATCTAAAAATGACTTACTGACTTATTTGCTTTTAAAAAAAGCAAATAAGTCAATAAGTTGTTTGCCAAACCTAAAAGAACTTTTGAAAATGACTTTTTTGTAAAAGGATGATAAGTTGTTTTTCAAAAGCTAAAATTCTAGCTGTTCAAAATGACTTATGACTTATTGACATAAAATTACAAATTTACCACACTATTTATTCTTTACCCAATAATATTAAATAGTGTCAATAAAAAAATGCCTTTTTTGGTCATTTTGAAAAAGCTAATCCAAATACATTTTTAAAAACTTCATTTCAAAAGTCACAAGTTAATAACCGTTTTTGACAAAAAGTCTTTTTGAAGTTAAATAAGCAATCCCAAACAGATCCTAAGAGCGCTTCAACCTAGGTTTTGGTAGATTATCATAAATCATCTCATTTATTATCCTAATATTCTAACTAAAATCCTTAAAATGTGTTTATTTTTTTAAAACTCTCTCACAACTTGTTTCATTATCTGTCATATTCAATTAAATAATAATTGTTTATTCTTTTTTGTATAATTTTTATTTCTTTAACTTGCAAAAGAATATAAATAATAAATATGAGGAAAAATGATGAGCTATGAATACAAAAATACATTATTGTTTTCTCTTATCAGAAAAAGATTGGGATGGAGTAAAATAGAAGAGTTTTATGTTTTTTTCCTACAAATTAAAGTTGGAGATGAATGTGGGCACTAGAGAGGAGTTCTGAATTCTTTAAATGTTGCTTAGACAGATATCCAGATTATAAAAACACAGTTTCAGACACTCAACCGAATTCAAACCAAACCCGAAAGTCCTACTTGTTTTCTTTTTTTAAGAGTACGCCTCATTTACGGTGGACGCATATAACCTATATATGTATGACCCTCAAGGGTAAAAGCAAAATTGCAATAATTTTTAAAGTTATTTTACTTATTTTGTGAAAATAACTTAAAAACGTTGGGATGATTAACTTCAAAAGATAACTTTGAGCCGGAAACTCTTTCGGAGCAGCCTCCCTATCCCAAATGGGATAAGGGTAAGGCTTTGTATCCATCTCCCTCCTCTGGAGACCCTACTGAAAAATAAGAATATACCGGGTAATTTGTTTGTTTTCTTTTTTAAAGAGCAGCACTTTGTATTTATATGATAAAATCATTATCATCATTATTCTAAAAAATTTAAATCAACAATGATTCGCTTGAAGGGTGTACATACCGATAAATCTGAAATGAAGCGTAAATAAAGCGATACTTACACGAAAGCTAATTAGAGTTTTTTGAACGGCAACAGTCGATTGACTGACACGTCTCCGAAGATAAGCTCGTATGATAAGTTCTTTTGAGAACAGAATTTTTTGTTTAATGGCTAAAACAATTGAATTCTATCAAGCATAATTGTATGGTCTAGGTTCATTTGAAATGGACCCTTTTTTGCATATTGAGCACACAAAATGGACACCTTTTGCTTAGATGTATGCTTCGATTTTATAATATCTTATTCAAGTATCATGAACATGAATCACGTGCTATACTTCTTCTTGGTTACATTGCTGGTTTAAGCTTCATGAGAACTTAAAAGCAGATGCTAAAATTAGGACCATATAAATTCTATAAATTTCAAAAATCGTATAACTAATTTTGAGTTTCTTTACTTGTATCAAATTTTTTTACGCCAAACAAATCATATATTAATCTGCTCGTACCAGAAATTTAAGTGTCGTACCTCTTTGTAATAGGCATAAGCTAATAACAAATGGTTTCATTCTAGATTTTCATATAGTAGACTTTTGATGCACTTATAGAACCAATCAAATAACTCAAGCACAATTAGATAATCAAACATTATAATATGAATCCAAAGGTTTCAAAAACAATGTTTTATGTTAAAACTCAATCAAAAACTAATTTTTCATAGAAGCAAACCTTAATACTGTATTAAACTTTATCATTATATGATAAGGATAAATTAAAAATAAATACTTAAATAGATGAATATTCAAATTCAAATTATAGATATCTTCAATCTGCATCCCATTCTGGATCAGGATCATTTCTTAGGTTGTCATTACCTCCATCACTTTCCTCCATCACTTTGTCCAAATTAAATAAACTTTCAAGAGCCCAAAAACTTAAGAGTTCTAGGCTCAAACCTAAATTTGTATATAGACAAGTCGGCTCTTTTTGGTTATAAAAATGTAGTTATATAATATTTATTGATTCAATGATGATTAAACATTGAACGTGATTTATAAAAAAGAAATTTTAATTTTAGGAGCAAATTCATAAACTCTCCTTATTATACATTGAAAACAAGTAATTACAAATTACAACCACATGTAGCATTTTATCATCATAAATTCGAACCAAATACAATAACTACACCATACCCATTTGGTTTTAACTTTTAAGTTTTAACTTTTAACCCTCAAAGTTAATTTATTCAGCAGTAAAACAACCACCACCGTCCGATCAAGAACCACCCTCGATCTTCGCCGCTTCAAGATCCGCCGCCTGCTTCAAAAAACTCTGATCATCATCTTCCACCGCCATCTGGATCGGACACGACCCCAGCCCGTCGGCAACCGCCAGCATGATCTTCTTCATCTCCGACCTAAACTCCTCGGGGTCAACGGTGCCGTTGTGGTCTCCGTCAAAGCTCTGGAACACAGAATCATAAATCCGAGTTAGTTCCTCCGGCGGCACGGCGGTGTCGACGCCGAAGTGGGTTTCCAGCAACCGCATCGATTCAAAGGCCTTACGCATCTCAGATCTCGATAGAACGCCGTCGTTGTTGACATCGAGAGAGACGAATTGAGCATTGACGCTAGTGTTGAAGTGTGGCTCGTCGTTGACGAAGGCTCGTACTGTGGAACCGTCGATGATTATTACACCCATGGCCGTGAGCGATTCTTGTAAGACGGTGAAGTTTGGTGAATTGGAGTGGGAGATAAGATCGGGCTGTTTTTGTAGTTAAAAAATCTTCGAGTCTGACAAAACATGTGTCGTGACCAATAATGATAGACTTTAGGGCTGTCATAACGGGTCAGACACGACCCGTTAAGACACGACACGTTAAGACACGAAACACGAACTGGTAAGACACGAACACGACACGAATTCTTATCGTGTCTATTTTTTCAAACACGAACACGACCCGTTAAAAACCCGTAAACACGAAAAGACCCGTTAAGGAACCTGTTAAGAATTAACACGATAAATGACCTGTTAAAGAACCTGTTAAAACCCGTTAAAGAACCTGTTAAGGAACCTGTTAAAGAACTAAGGTTAGACAATTAGAAATTTTTTGAAGCTAATCGGTTACACATATGCCCATATATTTTATTATATTATTTATTTTAAATTTAAACAGGTCTTAACAGGTCTTAATGGGTCTTAACAGGTCTTAACTGATCTTAACAGGTCTTAATAGGTCTTAACATGTTTTAACGGGTCTTAACGGGTCTTAGCGGGTTTTACCTGTTTAGACACGAAAAATAAACAGGTCTTAACGTGTCGACCTGTTTTAGACACGAAACATGTTAAGGGTAAACACGAAACATGTTAAAGTCGTGTCGTGTCGTGTCGTGTTAACGTGTTCGTGTCTGAAATTGCCAGCCCTAATAGACTTCGTGTTTCATATGTTGCGTTTTAAGGATGTCTTTAAACTGTCCATATTGAAACTTTAAACACTTTTTAGAGTTCTTGTTTGATTTTTTGATCGTATAACGAAACTCAAGAAGAGATTTCAATAGTCTCATCTGATTTGACGTTCTGTGGTGTGCGTCTGAGCCCACCTCAGAAGGAACCCTATAACTGTGTAAACCCCATGATCTTGGCTCAACAAATATGTTTCGTCCTAGATTCGAACCCAAGACCTTTTATAAAGAAGTCAAGTGGTACCATTAAGCTAGAAGCCTTTTGATCTTTTGATAGAGTTTGTGTTTGATATGTTGCCTTTTAAGATGTTTTTATGTATTGATGGACTCGAAAGTTTATTATGTATGTGAGTTATTACGTTTATAAAAAAATCATTAAAACTAATAATTACCAAGAAAATATTAATAACCTGAAACTGAGAGAATTGTTTAAAAATTTTGAAATTTGACTTGGGGGTCATTTGTTAACCTCTAAACCATTAAGTGCCAAATTATTAATATGTCTGAATAGTTAAGAACGTTTGGTTAAACATCTGAACGACTATGCAGAGGAGAGATGTCGTCAGAGAGGAGAGGTCTTCATCGTTATCGATGGTTGTCAAAGAGGATTGAAGAGGCGGAGAGAGCCAACCCTTTCATTCAGACATATATTCATCTGAACCATTCAAATGCACTTTAAGACATTTTTTTTTCATTCGTATGTTTGAAACAAACGGTCTGAATTTGACCGATTCAGACATAACTCTATTTAAACCATACCAAACAGCCCGTTAATAATCCAAGGGAGTTGATCCAAACACAAACATGTAGTCATAATTGTAATTATTGGAATAGTGGCTTGTGCTATTTTCACTAGGATATTGAGAGTAATCATTCTTATTTTTTTATTCAAATCACAAATCTTTGTAAACTCTCAATCCAAAAGTCAAAAAAGTTTTAAAGAAAATTGAGTTAAGTTCAAAAAATTGATTAATTATAGATTATTACGGAGATCATAGAGAAAATAATGAATTTTCCCTTTCATTTTTTTTCTTCATTAGTTCCTCAATACCTCACCCATGAATGACCAATATATTCCTAGTAGGTTTAATAATCAATCTCATAAAAACGTGGGCTTTAAATTTTTCAAGGCCGTAAAGACTTTGAAGTGAGGCCATGTCTAAAAACAAATTAGGATTATTTACATATATTTATCTGGTAATAACACTTATTATATATTTACCGAACTCTAAAATTAATTACATTTTTCTTCTTGAGTAGGGAAAATATGTAATTGATTAATCTGAAAGGAGAAATATGTGATTGATTTTTTTATTTAAGTATATATGTAATAAATGATATTTAGAATAGGAATGTGTAAATGCTACAACGAATTAAGATAGGGTTGACCATGTTTTATTATCTTCTTGTAAGCACCCAAAATATATTGACACACATATATAAACGTGTTATTTTCAGAACTATTACTATGTTATAAAACCGTATCAATTTTGTATGATAAGATTCACACTTAGAAAGTTGTTATGTGTTGGTGCTTTTTCTTTTTAGTGGAACATTTCTAATATTTAAAAGGCATCAACTTCTTAAAAAAAACTTAAAACCCCATTATCATTCTAAAAAAAACACACAAGCAAACAAAGAACCAAACAAGTTCACTAGAATTATAATACTATTATAATATTATATAAACCATATATATATTCTTGAAAATGGATGTACCTAATCAAGGTTTCATCAACCACTTTTAAGTTTCAAATCAACTAATCAAACTGTCTCATCCCCACTCCAACTAGTTTTCACTTTGGGCCCTGTTGGCCCATCTTCACCCAACAATTCTCTTGGTACACCCTCCATTAATCTCCCAAATTCTTTCTTTAATTTCCATATCATCACACTCTTCAATTTACTAATTTCTTTATCAACATCATAATCAATCTTAGGACCCCATTTTCTCTCATAATTCAACCATGGTGGTTCAACCACTGTTGCCGCCGGCAAATACTCGGCTGCCATCACCACTGCCCTAGCACCAGTGTCCATCATCTTATCACTTTTGGCCGTATCGTCTCGAACGCCAATATCTGCCCCTCCAGAGCCAAGCAGAACACACCCGGGTTTCGGGTATGATGCATGCCCATGTAGTGACGCGTATACCACGGGTTTATTACCGTTGTGGTACTCGAGTTCTGACGCGCTAACCCATTTACCCCAACTATGTTGGGAAAAGAAGACACTATTTAACTCCCCATTGATGTTACTGATTCTTAATGTGACATGTTCCCAATCACCTACATGTTCACCAAGCTTTCCTAACGAGAGATTTAGAAATTTCACTTTTGCCCTTGATGCACCATTAAAAGGGTAGAAAACCCAAATGGCAATATCGGTAAATAGTCCTTCGGACACGGGTTTGATATGGAAATAAGCACAGGCATCTTGTAGATTGCCTTTCTTGACTCTATCTTTGCTTGAACCATCAAGTGGAAGGTCTAACCAATATGTGTCATCGTTTGAACCACCTTGCGGAAGGTTGAGCCCGTTGTTGTCAACTCGGGTCGGTTTGGACTCGTCCCCTTTGTGGTACAACAATGCACCATTTTGAAAAAACCAATCAACTGATGAGGGGAGGTATTGTTCATCAGGATGAAAATATATAACTGGAGAATAAGTTTGTATTAATGCTTTGATTTGATTCAAATTTGGCATTGAATTCGATAGATTACCCTTCAAATTGGCCACTCTTTGGTTTCCAACTACAAAACCACTCATGGAATGATAAGCATTCAACCCATTAAGATAAAGATCGTTCTCATTTTCCAAACCATCGTTTGTCAAACTGTTTGTTGTGTCAGTGAAGTCTTCACGGACACAACTGACTTTATCATGCGGTGGCTTCACTGACGAGCCGCTGACTATGTACCCGATGGCCTTATATCCTTCGGGTGCAACTGGAAGCCAAATGTATCCTTCTCCATCTTTTTTAGTATCTAAAGACTCACTACTCCATAAAAGAGTGTAGTCAATTGGTGGTTTTAGAGTGGGATTTGAAGGGTCATTTGATGTGTCTTTGACCACAAGAATATGCCCAGAAAGTGGGACATTGTTTGGTTGGGCATAAGACCCTAAACTTGAAAACCCTTGTGGGATTGCAATCGGGTCATAAAATGTTGCCCCAAGATTATCGGGTCCTCCTTCATTTGCCCTCCATATTTTGTTGAATGTTGTTACTTGACTCACTTGTAATCCTCCCAAATCTATGGTTCCACTTGCAAACCCATCACCTAAAATAAATAAATGGTGTGATAAGAATAATTAAATTTAGAAGATAAATACTAACCCGTGTAACATACGGGTTTGCAAACCTAGTACACGTATATAAATATATTTATACAGGCGTATATGCGTGTGTGTCTATATAAATAGAGAGAGGGGTTTATTATAACCAAATAATTTCGCTTAGAAAATGTAAAAAGCAACTGATTCTTTACATTTAGGCATGATGTTATTTTTAAATTTGATACCATGGCTGTAATATAAAACATTATTTATTTTTTACTAGTTTATTTTCTAGAGTTTTTGCCTCTTTGAATGAAAGGTTACGCACACACAAAATAATTATGTGATTGAGGTTCAGCCAAAAAAGATCCAGACATTAAAAAGTGTAAGAAATCTCAGTCATAAAATCATTATTGTATTTTGTGATTGAAATTGACATGGTGATATAATGGTAAAAAATAACAAATCAGAAGCCATCGAGATGGATGAAATTGAAAGATCTAACAGAAAAAAAACACATGCCATTTCTCTTATTTTTTTTATATGTTTATAGGATTAGATCAACTAAATTGTCTCTTTATCATAAAAAACCTAAGAATGATTATTGATCATTAGATTATAAGATCAAATTTAAAAGAAAAAATTTAAAATTTTAGAGGGAAAATTTGTTAGAGGGTAATTTAGTCATAATCACTTTCCCCTCACATTTTTTAAACATTTATAACTTTTACATACAATATTATTTTTTCAAAAAAAAAAATATATCATAAAAACAAGTATTTTTTTAATCTTTAAAATGAGTATAATATTTTTACAAAAAATTAAATTTTTTCAGCTTATTGTGTCTAATTATTATCATTGTGTCTTTTAAAACGTTTGTGTATAATTATCTTTTTGTGTTTTTCTTAAAGATAATTGTGTCTTTTTACTAGGTAATTGTGTCTTTTTTAAATATCAACGTGTTCTTTATACTCGTCGTTGTGTCATCCTTGTTTAACATTATGTATTATGCAACATCATTGTGTCTTAAATTGTTTAGAAAAACAGAAGATTGAGCAGAAACACAAAAGACACAATTCTGTACAAAACACACAATGACTTGTACAAAACACACAATGTATATACAAAAGACAATATTGAGGAGAAACACAAAAGACACAAATGTCTATTCAAAAGACACAATGCATATACAAAAGACATAATGCCTATACAAAAGACACAATGACTCGTTATTGTGTCTTTTTTACAGGTAATTGTGACTTTTTTCAAGATTATTGTGTTATTTATATTTGTCATTGTGTCATCTTTGCTTGACATTATGTATTATGGAACATCTTTATGTCTTAAATTGTTCATGAAAACACATAATTGAGCAGAAACATGAAAGACACAATTATATATACAAAAGACATAATGACATGTACAAAAGACACAATGACCTGTACAAAAGACACAATGATTTTTACAAAATACACAATAAACTAAAAAACAAAAAAATTTCTATAGCAAAAATTATATCAATTTGAAGATAAAAAAATGCTTGTTTTTATGGTATTTTTTTTCAAAAAATAATTTCGCATGTAAAAGTTATGAACGTTTAAAGAATATGAGGGAATTTGATAAAAAGTAACAAAATAGGCATGACTAAAATACCCTTCAACAACTTGATTTAATCATAGTCATTAATTAATGATCTAATGGCTCAAGATCCTTCTTAGGCTTTTTAGGTTAATGGGCTTATTTAGTTGAACTTAACCCTATGTTTATAACCTATTTATACGTTGCTTTTTTTTTCAAAATATATATATATATATATATATATATATATATATATATATCATAAAATCAAAAGTTTTTTATTTCTATTTTTTAACTAAGTATGGTCTTGTAATATTTTATAGAGTAATTACATAAATAATCCTTTATATTTACTCATTTTATAATGACATTTTTTATTAGAAACAGTTACAGATAACATCATTAAAATGAAAATTTATAATAGATTTTATCCTTAAAATTACATAAATTATTCTTTAATTACATTACATAAATCGTCATTTATATTAAAGAAAATGATGAAATCCATTATAAATTGTCTTTTTTAAGGACAATTTATGTAACTATTTATAATAAAGAATGTTATCCATAAAATGAATATAAAGAACGATTTATGTAATTTATTTTTATGATCATTTTATTTTAAAAATACAAAAAACAAACATTTTCAGCATGACTTTTATTTTTTGGCACTCAGTAAAACATGACATATATTATAGCATTTTTCAATTTGACATTTTCCAATTTCACATTTCATTTTATATTTTAGGTGGTATTTTCACCACTGGGAGTCTGGGAGTGACATTTTACCTTTGGCTATGGCATTTTACATAAAAACAACAATTTTTAACATGTCTTTTTTCATATTGGTCATGAAAAGAGTATGACGTTTAACCTCTATTCATGGCTATTTAAATACTTGTTTTTATGGGTGCACATAGGGTTTTTTATTTGGGTTAAACCTTCTGTCCTATGCTTTCCTTTTTGTAGAACATCGCTTATATGAATCTATTTTCTGGTGTAAATTTATTTGTCACACTAATTCTCTAAAATCTTTGAACCGCCCCGATAGCATCTCGGTAGATGAACGACAAAAGATCTTCCAATTCGATTATCGAAAAATAATGTTGGTAAAATATAAACTATGCATAACATACATACAACTTATGTGTGTGTATGTAAGTATGCATGGGCGGATGTAGGTTGCTTCGACTCGTTAGTAGGAAATTTTTTTTTCGAAAAAGTTAAAACAATATGGTGAACCCATTGATATTTTAGGGGTGAATCATGAGATGAACTCATTAAGATTTTTAAGAGTGAATTCTTAACGTAATTTTCACAGCAATTTGTTAACTTGATTGAGTCAAGTGATCTTTGTTAGAGAAATCTCAATAATCAATTATTAGATTTCTATATGATCGTGTTAAAATCACTTTTCGGTCATATAACCCTAGCAAGCAAAATGGTAGTTATTAGTGGTTAAACCCTCAGATCAAGTTAATTTTGGTCATACAAACTTAGCATATTTCGTTTAGGTTTCGAGGCGTTGCCCTGAACCCTACAACGAACGTTGCTCCCCTTGACCCATACCTGCTGAATGGCCAGTAGAACCGCCACGTTGGACCCCGCTAGGGTGCGTGACCCTCTTGACTCCCATTTGATCTGGAGCTCAGAAATCTTAAACAAAAATTGTACCTTCAAACTCTTTAATGATGACGTTTTTGAATTTTAATCACTAACTTAATATACCGCACTGTTATTATGTGAAGAACATTACAAGACCCAAACCGTGAACTCGACCAGAAAATTTTTATGTCTAGTTCTATTTAATTAAAACGCCGGAAATGGTGAACCCACTTAAAAATATTCATGGATCCGCCACTGTATGTGTGTGTGTGTGTAGACAGAGAGAGAGAGAGATGGGTACCAGGAGGCCATTTGGGTAAAGGAGAAGGAAGCTTGAAGGTGTCCCGTGAATCCGCCATTGTTGGTCCATCGAAGCAGATAAGGAAGAACAGAGAGAAGAGGGTAGTGGTGAATGAGGAGGAATGCATCTTTAAAAAAAGAAAACAAATTTGGTGAACAACAAATGATGCTTTTGTCAATCATACCTATTATACCGGAAGAAACATATACCAAAACCAAATATAAAAATGTTTGATGGGTTATTTATTTATTTATTTTATTAACATATTAAATAGTGATTTTTATCATCTAACGCAATTATTTTTGTTGTTTTTATTTATTTATTTTTCTATCATATGATAAATGTTAGATAAAAGTTATATCGGGGTTTATGTGTCCTTTTGTTTTAAACATAACATTTATCGATTTATGTCACCCTATAATTGAATAGATAAAATCGGTTAGGTCTTATTAATACATTTGATAACACGATAAATTAAATTATTTTAAAATTAATAATGTACTTTTAACTTACTTTTTAACGAAAAATGTATCATATTATTTTATGAAATAAGTTTGTAAAATCATTATTATCAGTTCTAAATAAAAAGTATGAATTATATTTTTGTATTAGTACTATAAATAAATTCAAAATATACTTACCAAGTAATAGAGTTTTATGAGAGATTATGGGCTGGTTTCATTTGTACCATAATTTATTACGGGTAAGCTAGTGAGTTTTATCAGTAGTGATTGTCCTCTTCATTGGTGGTGACCATATCCTAGATTATTCAGGTGTTGTTCATTTTATTCTAAATATTTTAGTTTTAGCTTTATGTCGTAAATGAAAGTAGACTTTTGAAGGTTGAGTTTATTTTCCAAATGAATGTTGGTTTTCCAAATGGATGTTGGTGGAATAATTATTACTAAAATCGATGATTTGAAAATATTTACCGAAATGAGTAATTTTCATTTATTTTTTATTTTTAACTATTTTATCATATATTTTTTTAATTCAAATCAATCGGCATATATTATCATAGTTAGTTGATTAAAAAAAGCAGAAAAATATTATAATATGTTGATTGAGAATTAAAAAAAGTTGTAATAAATAGTACAACATAAAAATAATAAACAAAAAAGATTTATTTTAATAAATATATTTGCAATAACTTATTTTGGTAAATAATTTTCTCACGAAAACCTGTAAATAACTTTTCAAAGGTTTGAGCATATTTTTTATTGGCTCGTGAACCGGACAGTAAGCATAAAAATTCCCATGTTCTGAAATTCTGTCCGTGTCTTTATTTTTAAAAAATTCAGGAAAAATGGAAAATTTAAATACGCAGTTTTGTTCTGTGTCTTTGTTTTATTTGGCTAAAACGTTGCGATGCACGTGAACCAAACATCTTTTATCAT
This sequence comes from Mikania micrantha, assembly GCA_009363875.1. Taxonomy (NCBI): domain Eukaryota; kingdom Viridiplantae; phylum Streptophyta; class Magnoliopsida; order Asterales; family Asteraceae; genus Mikania; species Mikania micrantha. The sequence goes on along the minus strand of SZYD01000833.1, from coordinate 139,351 downwards.
CTAAATCAAATTCATATATTATTTTTTTATTTGCAGCGATATAGGTAAGTGCAGAGAAGACCGGGTTAACAAGCCAGGGGTTTTCTAGTTGTATGTTTCCTTCTAACGGATGGATCAGGTCATAACGTTCTGTTATTCGGGGGGAAGGGAGATCCCGGGTGACCGTTCGTTTGCTGTTCAAAAAAAAAGTTTAAAAATAAATAAATAAACACCACCTCATATATATGGTTTATTATGTTACGTAAGAAGTCCTCTCTATAAATGAAAAAAACAATATTTTTATTTCGAATTAAAATTACAAGAAAATGAAATGTAGAAGAAGCTGAAGATTGTAATGGTGTTGACTCATGATTTGTGTTTAATACGGTTTTATTAAAACAAATTTCGAGTCTTTCAAATCAGATTTAGTACTATTAGAATTGCACTTAGAAGTTAAAATTTTTGCAAATTTCATATTTATTTGAGGCTCATTTTAGTTTTATAATAGAAAACTAGTAGTTACAAATCTTTATAGTTTAAATATTAAAAAAATAAATTACATTAAACATCTTTAAAATATTTTATTTTGATTTCCTTTAAAAGTAACTGTTTCAAATTTCATGTGCTAGTTAGGATATATAACTAATAAAAACCTATTTTAATTTGCAAGGTACAATATGCAGTAATATAATATGAAACTGAAAAAACATGAAATATAAATAAAGGTAAAGATGGTAAACAATGTTTATGATTTTAATAACTTATAATATTATGGTTTATTATATACTATTAACATATAAATCTATATTTAATTTTTAGACCTAGAAATAAAAAATGATATCATATAATCAATTATATAATCTTGTTAAAATATTTATTATTATTTTTTTTATAACCATAGGAGCTACTTACGTGGTAAACCTCCATGTGTCATTTAATACTTGATTAACCGAGAGAAACATGTAAAATCCAACCGCAAGAAAAAAAACATTAGTGTGATCATATAGTTATTTAGATACTTAATTAATATCTCCTTCTCTAATCCGACTATTTAGGTTACATTGTCCTCTTATGATTAAGAATTAATTACGAAAAGTTATGTTAATTATGAGCTTGGAAAACAGAAGAGAAACAAGAAAGATCAACTTATTTCACTTTGTCGTATCCATAGTTTGTAAAGCACAATATATAGTAACTGTTAATATTCTATCTATATTTATAACTTTTAAAACTTACAAAACTCACTCTTTAGCTTTCTAAATGTTTGATCCATTTAAGTTTTTAAACTTTAGAGTTTAATTCATGAATTCTATACAATTTGGTTTTTCTTAATAATTTTTGTTCGTTAGTTTTAAAAAAAAAAATATTTGTAAGTTATATCAACCAATGATAACGTGTTGCTATCGTGAATAATGAAACGATACCGACTGAAGAACATAAGTATAAATGTATAATTATATAACTATTCTTTGATCTATTTTCGTTATAATATTCATGATTGAGTCACAATAATTTTATGCATTTCTTTTATATAGTTAACCATGTTAATTAAGTCACTAACAAAACCTACGTAATGAATTTTATATATGTATACACTGCGTCACACGATATTGTTTTTTTTTTTTACTTTTCTTATTTTTTTCCTACTAATCTACTTTTTAAAAATTCTTATACCTCAAGATGCAAGCATGTTAATATTTTCTTTGTACGTTTTAATATATATAACCGATCTAATTGTAACTTAGTATGCTTATTTGATCAAATCATCATGTTATAACGCATAAGTTTACTCGTTTATAATCATTAGTTTAACTACTTAATTAAAAATTTTTTATTAGCCAAATAGATTTTTGTGCCGACACTGTTAGGCCAAATTGGACAAGTAGTTGATTGTTGGAGCTGTAGTTAGTGCCAAGTCACATTCAATTTCTATCTTCTTCTTTTTTTTTTACTTTTTTCTTAGTATTGTCTGCCATCAAATAAAGAAAATCACGTGTTATCCCTCTTTCTTTATAAAAGAAACTAGATAGCACATAACGAGTGTTGTTGCATAGATTTAACAAACTCTTTTCGTCTTGTAACGAACCAAAAAAACATTCACGAATAAACATATGTGACCATAAAACATTTTTTACAGGTTAAGAAAAAAATAATAAACCAAAATAAAACTACTTATACGTTGTCGCATTATTGAGAACAAACCCAAAAAAAATAAGAAAAAAGAACACCAATAGATAAATGGGATATCGTTGGAGGTATAAAGTCGTAAAAAAACTAAATAAATAACAGTTAAAATAAAAATAACAAGAAAAAATTAATTAACAAAAGCAAAAATAATGACTTACGGGAATCGAGCTTAGGTTCTTAAGGAGTGCTTTTAAGTGACAACCACAAATCAACAAGTCATCCTTACATATTAGTTTTAATTCTAGAGTTAACATATATATGTAAAACTTTAGTTATGATGATTTCATTTTGTTTAGATAAGTAATAAAGTTAACAATAATAACTACAGTTTTCAATCCCCATATTGCGATAATTCAGTCATTATTCAGAATATCAAAATGTATACAAAAAATGTGTCATAACAATTGTTGCTTCAATAAAGAATCCTAAAGTGTATTGTGACATATAAACAATTGTCTAATTGTTATAAAACCCAAAAATATCACAAGGCAAATAAAAAAGGAACATCATGACAACCATCACAGTGTCCTAAAATGAGTGATACTTTAGGGGTGTAAACTAGTCGAGCCCGAGCTCGTTAAAGCTTGAGCGTGACTCATTTTAGCAAATAAAGAAAATAAAGAAATGGAAAACCAGAATTTTAAAGAAAGCTTGAATTCCAAAAAAAACTAAACTTGAAACTAAAATATCAAACAATGAAACAAACAAAATACCATGTTTTGAACAAAACTTGCATTTAACAAAAATATAAATAAATATACTTAACTTTACAAAACTATATTTTAAAAGTCAGAATTTGAAGGACCAAATGTGTTAAAATGAAAAATGATTGATCATTTCTGTAATTTACAGAAAATAAGGTGTTAAGTTGATGCTAGAACCCAGGGAACTTCTTTGAATAACCAATGAGTGAGCAACAGACAAGAAACCATTTGTCTCTCTTTACAATATTTATAAAAAAAACGAACTAAATAAAACAAAAGCTATTAATTATGAAAAAAAAAATAAATAGAATATATTATTTTAAATTACTAATCTTCCTCATTATCTTTTAATAATAATGATGATGAGGCTCATTATCCTTTAATAATGAGGACGAGGACGAATACCGCGACCACCAAGATATTCATGATAATAATAATAATGAAAATAATGATGATGATGGCTATTATTATAATAATAACTGAGAAGAAATGTTTTTGATTAATCGGTTGACAAATTCATAAACATTTGATATCATATTGTAAAGTTCTTTTCCTTCATAACCATATTCTTTGATAGCATGCATTTTAAAGAAGTTGAAATAATCAAGTGCTCATCAACACATGTTTCAAGGGTTCAAATAAATTATGTAATGAAATTGAAATCATGTTCCCAATAACAGATAACACAATTAGGGGTTTTTCTTCCATTTCTCTCTTTCAAGCTAGAAGAAAATAAAGTTGATGATGATATTTTAACCTTGCGTACCATGGTATAATAGCATAGGTTTCATACCATACCTATTTATTAATTCATATGTGGTTCCTTCTTACATGTAGTGCCATAACGATAGATGTTTCATACTCGTACCTATTTGATTAATTCAAACTTAAAAATTCAAAAATATCTAATGGGTCAAATTCCAAAACTCTACAAGTACAAAACTCCTTTAATGAGATTTAGTATATTTAGGTCAAATTCCATAATTTCTTAAATGCACTGTTCCATTTCATGAGATTTAATATATATAAAATAATACTCATGGAGATAGTGGTGGTGATAGTGTGACCAAGTACAAACCTCCGTTGTTCTGTAAGGTATGGGACGTACCCAGGGGCGGCCCTGAGATTTGGCGTGTCCAAGCCGAACCGGAAAAAAATGCCCCGTAAAGAATTCAAATATTAAATTGGAGGTGCTCAAAAAACCAAAAAACCGTTTAGTACCGAAAACCAAAACGTATTCGTAACTGAAAAAATCAAACCGAATTCTGAATTCGGTTTTCATTTTGGTTCTAGTTGTATCAAAACTCCGAATTCGGTTTGGTACTTAACCATATCCGAATTTCGGTTTTTGATTCCAATTTGTATATAAATTTGGTTTGTTTGGTTAACCGATTAAACCGAACTCAAATTTAAATTTATTATCTTATTAATAATATATAAGATTGAATTCGGTTTACTCGGTTGAATTCGGTTTATTCATACCGGTTTATTCGGTTTATTAAATTGAATTCGGTTTATTTGGATCGGTTTATTTGACTTTTAAGCGGTTTATTTGGCTTTCAATCTGTTTATTTGGTTTTAACCGAAATTAGAACCAAATCACTTCTCGAATTAGGTTCGTTTTTTGATAGGGGAAAAATTGAAAACTGATTAAACCAGACCGAATAAACCGTTAACCGAACCAATTGACATATTTAGTTTAAATGGCATGAAAGTGACTTAATATATTTTAAGAAAAAATTATTTTTTGCACCATTAAATAATGTGTTTATAAATGTTTCTTTTTAGTTCGATTCGACTTATTAATTCTTATTTAAATGAATCTGTATCTATACGTATATATAAAAATTTTGTGCCTCCTAAAAATAAGCCCGGGACGGGGGTCGGGTTTGGCCCTCCCCCGGGCCGCCCTTGGACGGTACGTCTGGGAGAGGTGGGAAATTGGGATTGTATTGATTGTTATTTATTTAAATTTGGGTGTTTGACATGTGAATTTGGTTGTTCACTGAGATTATTTGAGCATTATTTTTTGTGGGTCAGATCGAGACTCGAGTGATGACAATGAAACAAGATCATTAAAACCTTGATAAAATGGATTTAACGCGCGAGAAACAGATGTTCTAGCATCTGTTGCCCTCTTATTATGTTTTTATTACCAAATCATCATTCCTTTAAATTACAAGCCATCTAAGAAAACACACATATATAGGATAACCAACAAACTATGTTGTTTCAAACACATTGGACACACTTTTGTAAATCAAACTCATTTCCACTTGTGTTTTCCATGCTTGCCAAACTTCCCATGCTTGCCGTGCTTGAACTTACCATGGTGTTGACCATAGCCACCATAGCCATGGGATCCATAACCATGGGAACCATAGCCATGAGACAAATGGTGAGCTCCATATGCAGCAACACCTGCAAGTGCGGCACCACCAGCCGCGAGTCCCATGCCATGCCCACCGTGTCCACCGTATCCTCCATGGCCTAATGAATATTTCATCAGACTATCTTACATATTTTAAGTTAAAATATAGAAGAATTCACACAAATGATGTGTAGCTTTAGGGCAATTGTCCTAGTAACATGTAGAGGTAGGCAAAAAAAGGGAACCAACAACCCAAACCGAAACCGGCCATACCCGAACCGGTGGATACAAACGGATTCGGTTTTCAGACAAAGTAGAACCATAACCGAAACCGGAAAAACCGGAGCTGGTTCTACCTGTACCCGGTCAAAACCCGAACTAAACCGGAACCGGTTCCAAAAAAAACCAAATTTGTGCACCTCTAGTAACATGTCAGGCTTTAGCCTTTAAGGGGTAGTCTACTAGTCTATAACTCTATAAGCCTTTTAAGTGCATCTAGCAGAGGTTTTGGGTTCAAACCAATTTTCACAATTTTCTTTTATTTATTTATTTTTTTTTCATTTAACCACTTGAAACTATCCTTTGCAATTTTGCCAAGCCACACTAAGTTGTAAGGTATTGAGGGCTCCGCATGAGTTCTTTGAAAATGAATTTTGTCACAGTTGAACAAACCTGAATGGTATGAAGAATTCGGATAGCCATGTGCCGGATATCCTCCATTGTGTGACGGCGGATATCCTCCGTTGTGCGAAGGATATCCACCGTATGAAGAATAACTAGCCTCATGGTATCCTCCAGGAGGGTACGTAGGGTACGTATACCCTTGAGATGGGTATACCCCATGTTGTGTAGGATATTGTCCGCCACCATGATGAGAGAATAGTCCTTTGTCTCTATGATCATAACCACTTCCCATCTTTCTTATCCTAGATCTATGCTGTGACATAAACAATATTGGACATAAAGATTAATGAATATGAATATATATTATCATTGTAATTAAATATTTAAAAACACCCTAATTCTTTGGCACACACATGTTATTAATAATTGATCGATAAGTAAACAACATGAAATCAATAATAAACCGCATGGAATTAAACCATAAAACAAAATTATGCAAACAATTCACGATCGAAAAAGTAGCTTAGCCCTTTTAATCCAGACATTAGTAAGGATATTTTGATCAAAAAATGATACATTCCATAACTTCATAAAGCGATTGTCGTGCTAGGTAATTGACATATTCATTTTTATTTATATAAGCTAAAAGAAAGACCATTACACTCCACAAAAGTGTCAGACAAAAGATTTTATTATCATTGGTGTTTTCAATCTAAATTTGAATTTTATTCTAAGGAAAATTCCCAAAATAGTCATTTGATCAGGTTTTTTCTTCAAAATGTTTATTTGACTTTCAAATATCCATCTCGTTACGGGCTTTGGCGCCTGTGAGTGTATAGGCGCCCGCCTACAAAGTCAACAAAACAAAGCTTGCCACGTGTCCTATATGGGCGCCAACGCCCGTATACTCTGATGCGGACGCCTGTAAATCTATGGGCGGGCACCTATGAATATACGGGTGGCGCCTGCAAAAGTGTTTTATGGATGGGCGCCTGTATAGGACACATAACAAGCTTTGTTTGTTTGGCTATGTGTGCGTACGTCTGTATACTTACGGGCGTCGGCACCCATAAAAGGGTATGTACATTTTGTTGCATGAAAAAGTCAAATAAACATTATGAAGGAAAAACCTGGTCAAAATAGACATTTTGTAATTTTGCCTTTTCTTTTCACTATGTTACTTTTTAGTTTGGGTCATGTCTCATATAAATAATGATAACTTGTCATTGCAAATAGTAAAACTAAGAGCTATAGCATTTATAAATAACAGCTTCATTTATCAAATACATCTATAGATTAATCTTTCTTAGTTAAGTTCAAAAATATAAGAGTTGGCGTTCAAAAATCTTCAAGGCCGATCCAAAAACCTTAATATATTTACATATATTAGCGACATGTCGTCTGTTGACGACAAGCATGTAAAATACTATGAAAATGAACAAATAGATTGGAAAAAACAGAGATGATGATAATAAATCTAACCGAGTTGAGTATTTGTTGATATCAGTTTCTTGAAAACTCAAATACTGCAGATTGAAAGAAACTTTGAGAGGGAGGAGGTGTTATATAGGAAGAGGGGATAATCTTTATTTGATTCACGCGTAACTTAGATGCATTTTATGTGACATGTGTTAATGGAGAATAAAACATTCTGCTAACTATCTATATACCACTAAAAATTTAACACGATCAATTCGTCAACTTATTAAGGATATATGAGAATGTTCTAATAAAAAGTTCATTTTGTCTAACAAAGCTAAAAATAATTTTTAAAAACTCAAAAACATACCCAAACAAACTCTGATTGAACTCATTTTCATAACATTGGAACCCACTTGTCAAACCTAAAAACCCAAACAATAAACCTTAATACTAAAACCTAAACTCTAAAAGCAAATTTTAAACACTAAAGATAGACCTAAAAGTTAAAACCAAGCATTAATTAAAACCTAAACTATAAAGTTAAATGTTATAGTTAAACCATAAAAGCTAATATAGTAGCGTTCAACGGAATGAGTTCAATCGGAGTTCATTTGTGCCGGTTTCGGAGTTTTTTTACAATCCGTTTTATGTTCTTAAGCAAAATAAAATTTTTATTTGACTTTGTCTATACACACACATATCTTAATAACTAATAAAACCAAGAAGTCTATTTAATTCTATGAATGATGAAAACTTTCATCATTTTCTTTCATGATATTGAATTTTGTTTGGCATAATTTTATTTTTTTATATTAATAATATCTAAAAAACTCGTGATCGAGAAAAAAATTTCAATCAAGGTTTCTATACTCCAAAGTTTTTGATCTTTCATTGTATTAAAATGGATTTGTAAACACTATTTACTTATTTTTATAACAAGATTTGGTGGGTGAAAATCAAATTAAGTGTATGGAGCGTTAGCTATAACAAAACTATTATTTTTTTTCACTTATTGTTGATAGTCTATAACTACCTAAAGTAAGGTTTTTGTTAGGTTTCGAGTCACTATATAAATTGATGATAAGTTTACTTAGTAAAATTGGGAAAGAGGGACTCTTTCGGAGCAGCCTCTCTGTCCTAATTGGGATAGGAGTAAGGTTTGTATCTATCCTTCCCCTCAGACCCTACTGAAAAGTTGAAATATACTGGGTAAGGTGGTATTTACTTAGTAAAATTGATCATGTTACATTTTTCTTGTTGACATTATGCTAGATTCGTTAAGATAGCATTTGGGTTGTTTTTTTCTTATATGGAGCTTATTCAAAATCCAAGTAACTTTTAATTGGACCAACTTAATGGACAAACTTTCAACAGGGGAGGCGGTAGCCTATCAAGATGCTACCTCTTTTCATAACATTTTAATGGTCAAAAATTAATCTTAATTTTGAATGATTAAGAGGTATTATTAAGAGCCTTAGAGGTAACATTTTAACCATTCAAACTTAAGGTTACCTCATAATTATTAAGAGGTTATGAACCATTAAAGGGTAATAATGTAAACCAACCTCCAAACCAATATCACCGTCAGACGTGCAATTTTTACACATATCAAAGGAAATGTGTTAGTTTGGGTAAACAATTGTAGTATAATGGGTTGAAATGAGTAACATCATAATATTGAATGGGTTGAGATAGGTAACACTTGAACACAATGCGGGTCTAGATAGGTAACCAAAAAACTATGTAAATGCAATGGATTCAAACATTTAAGAATAATTAATAACATATTTGATGAGAAAATCACTAAAAATTATCCAAATGAACTATTTGTTTATTTATAACACATCTTAAGTTAAACTAAATTGACATTTTTTTAAGAAAATCTATTTAGACCCAAACTGATTTTACTTAAAACCTGTTATGACCCGCATTCATCCTGACCCAAACCCGTTTTGACCCGTTACCCAACTCGTCCATTTTGCCAGGCATATTCACAACAAATTGAAACAAAAAAAAAAAAAAGGAAAAGTTTGATAATAGGACTTCATGCATTCATCGCCTTTAGAAGAAAATAACTACATATGTAACAAATATACAAAGCAATTTTAATTTATAACTAAAATGCTAGTTTGACACTATTATAATCCATGAAGAAACGAATGAAAATAATAGAATATAACACGTCACAAATATCAAATCAACTCAATAATGAACGATAAACATACATGCACCCAAAAGAACAGAACTTATTCACCAACACCATTATTGGGGAGGAATAAGAACATATCTTTATGATAAGAATATGCATGGCATGATCAAGGAACATGTTCTTGCATACGATAAAGCGTGTTCCAGTAAGCCTAACCAACGATACAAACCAAACAGCTATTATTCGACACGTTTCACACACACACACACAAACATTTCATAACATATCAAAGTTTTTAAGGTGGCATGTAAATCACTTCCATTTCTTAAAGCCTGAGTGCTTACCAAACTTGCCTTTGTGCTTACCAAACATGCCATGCTTACCAAACTTGCCATGTTTACCAAACTTGCCATGCTTACCATGCTTCCCGTGCTTGTACTTACCACCACTATGGTGTCCCATTGAACCCATCATGTTATAAGCTCCATGACCACCATGACCATGAGATGTTAGTTGATGAACTCCATATGTAGCAGCTGCAGCTGCTGCACCACCGGCTAGCATTGCTCCCACATTAGGTCCATGTCCTAAACCAACCAATTTTTTACATGACCTAGTCATTTGACAGTTTTAGTAGAGTAAAATGTAAACAAATGATCTTCATTTGGATGTTTCACTACTTAAGGTGTGTTTTGATGTGCATTTAAAAATAGTTACCCTTATTTATTGTTTAATTATTGGATAATCTGAAGTTTTCAAACACGGCTATCAAAACGTGCATCGATAAATAGTTTAACCAAATTACCAAAATTTCAAACCCAAATACATTATTTTTGCCTAATTTCTTTCAGCCCAAAACTTAAGACAGAGTTATTATGTGATTGACTGAACCAAAATTATGCCCATACCAATAATTTTGGTTTTAATTCGGATAGGGACCAAAACCACCCGTTTGCGCATTTGATTATAATAAGTCAATACTTCATAGTTAAATTTAAAACACATCCCAAAAATGGCATATAACTCGCGTAATATGTGCATAGCCAAGAAATTCAATGGGTCATTTATATGGCATGAAAATCCAGTCAGTTTTCTTTAGGAATCAAACCAAAAATCCATTTTATTTTTGTTATGGCACTTTAGTTGCAGAAAGCTTTTGATATTTAAGAACAAAAAAGGTCGTTGTTAATCAAAAAAGTCTTAATTAGCATCCGACAAGTGATCTAAAAAGTAATAGTGTAATAAAACTTAAATTAAGAAAAGAAACTCAATTGAAACGAAGAATTTGTGAAGGTAATGTTAACAAGAGCAACTAACCTGAATGGGGTGGAGCTGATGGACCAGGATAGCCAGTAGGGGGATATCCCTGTGGAGGAGGGTAACCACCAGGATAGCCTGATGGAGAATGGTGACCACCTGGGTACCCTGCTGGCGGTGGAGGGTATCCACCAGCTGGTGGGTAACTGGGTGGGTATCCTCCTTGAGGAGGAGGGTACCCACTATGCTGAGGAGGGTATCCACCATGCTGAGGTGGGTACCCACCATGCGAAGGAGGATAGTGCCCAGCAGCATATCCAGCAAGATTACTTAACAGCCCTTTATCATGCTCATTAGGGTTCCCATCACTCATTTTCTTTCAATTTGGTACTGTAATCAGAGAAACTGCAAACTAAATCAAAATAAAAAAGATGATTTCAAAACAACTGTGCAGAGGATAATTCAAAAACCAGGCTGCATCACTTCAGTTTGAGAAACACATGATAAAAGTTTAACCCTAGCAACTATTGAAAAGCAATGGCAGATTTCAACCATAGAGACATGATTATCCAATGACGAAGCTTCTTAAGAGCCGGGGTTTTTTCATCCGTAGTGTTATTTTTTTGGCCGAAAGGTTAATTTTTAGTTAAAATAATGGTTTCATTGCCTCGCTTAAAAAATTAACATGTATTTAGGCTTCTGTAATTTTCCGCCCACTTTCAAAGCGTCTCCCTCACTGTGATTATCTACATGATTCTGTTGGCAGCGAATATTTAATTGACTAAAACCCTAGATACAACACGATTAATAGTAAAATCACACCCACGATCCTCAATTACAGTATGCACAATCGATAGTAGCATGTATGATTCACATACGACATTAATCAAATTAAAGAGCATTCAAATCAGATAAGATTCATGAATCTACATATATAAGCATGTACAGAGAATCATTGGTCGAAAATTTGATTTAATTGTATCCAAAAACTAGAAAACATAAATAAACAAAATGTAAGCGATTCGATCCCAATTTACACTAAAAACAGCGGTGAATTGAACCTAATTTAGCAGAATTTAGAAAGAGATGCTCACCAAAATAACGATTTTAAGGGAAATTGAGTGGATCAAGCATCCGTCAGTTCAGGATCTTGAATGATTTTATAAAAACTGTGCTAAATTTTTTCAGCAGGTAGATATACCATTTCTCGTTAGAAGATAAAGATGTGATATGACTTATGAGCAGAGCATGGGCTGTGGCTAGGCAACTTGGGCCTTTAAAGGGCTTCTTTGTAAGTCCAATTTGTAAAATGGAGAGCCAGGTGGCCCAGGTTTAGTCATTTCTGTCATTACAATTATACATGAAAAGCCCAAGAGCCCAATTATGCGTTTCAAATTTGAGCCCATTTGATTTAAAGTCTGCTTGTCCATCTTTCGTCCTCAGTTTCTGCCTCCTTATCCTAATTCAACACAATCTCATCTCTCACCTTCATCTTCTTCACTCCCTCATAACCCCCTCAATTTTTCGCTCTGTAAACTTTAAATTCGCCATCAAATGTATGCATTAATCCAATTTTAATGTGTATCATCATCACATGTATGCATCTATACCGATTGTAGCACAAAATATGTCCTGTTTGCTCCCACAACTCAATCGCCTGCCGGATTCCTTCTCCATCCAATTCAAAACCCACAATCATCATCCTTCAAATCTCAGTAAGATTTCATCTGTACTTAATGTGTTGGGTACGCACGTCTGAATGTTTTTGAGTGCGTATTATGTTTCAGTTGTGATTTTCTGTGTGGAATTTGGGATTTTGATTAATTTGATTCAGAATTTGTTATGGTTTGATGTCATTATGTGTTTTCATGCTAATGTTAGTCAATGTTATTGGTAATCAAGTTACAATAGCTACATATTTATAGTTGAACAGTGCAAATTTATTAGTTTATACTGGTGCTAATTAAAATCTCTTAAATATTAAGAATTATGTAGAGTTCTGCTTGCAAACGAGTCCAAATTATGAACCCATATGCCTGAAGTCTCTGGATGTGAGATTTTCCTAGGGTTCTTAAATTGTGATTCAAAATACTATATACAGGATATTATAATGTTCCATGTTTGTTCTATAGTTATACAAAATCTTGTAGTCAGATCTGCATCAAACATGTATATCAAGTATATGCATATATGGATATGTAAATGAACACTTTATTGAGTTTATTCAATTAAATGAATTTAAAATAGGCTGGAAAAAGTGTCTTAATTGCTATAGAAATTGGAGTTTAGGGGTTAATGTACTAGTTTCTAATGGATTTAAATGTGAATTAGGCATAGTAAGGGAGGTATTGGGTGCCATAACTAAAAAGCAAACACTTGTTTGTTTTGCATTTTGGTCTTGTTACTTTCTTAGTTACCTCTTGTATAATCAAATAGTTAGTGGCAAAAATATGTGGTTGTTTTGTGAGTTTGCAGTGGACCTTGAAACTTTTAGGTTTGTAGAACTAGTAGCAAACAAGACTTTAAAATTGATCAACGCCATGGTTCCATGACGAGTAACCTAAACTTATATGACATCTGGTTTGGAACTTTTGCAGTAGGAGATCGGAATCACACATCAAAATACTGCTTAATGTCACTAATAATTAGTTTACATGAGTCTTGTTTCTCGCCGGATTTGTCTTTAGGTTTGTAGTTTGCCACAAATCACTATTATTGTACTCATGCAATAGTTTATTTTTATGTGAAGATATCTCTAATAAGTGTGCTGTGAGCATGATAACAATAACTTAAAATGAGATTAGGTTTGATTCAGTGAAATTTTCCATAATTAGGATAAGAATTATTAATGCAAGCTAGTTTGTGATGAACTCATTAGCATTCCTTGACATTTTTTGAGGAAACCCGTAAAAATTTTTGTTCTTCAAAAGGCATAGGGTAATAATGAAAACCAATGTTGTAAAAATGGCCTAGGCGCTAGGCACCCAGAATCCTTGTCGATTTTGCCTTAAGCGATGCCTAGGCGGCCTTTTTTTTTGGCTTTTTTCGAGTAAAAAGGACCCAGATCAGTGATAATTCGAGACATTTCTCAACCCCAAGTACGTAATGTCTCTAAAACATTAAATCCAACATCTGAAACATTGAACCCTGCCACTAAACATTGAAATCCATCTATAAACTTTGAATTTTATATTTAAGTTTGTAATTTGAAATATTTGACTTAGTATGTTTAAGTTTATTTTTTAATATATTTGAAGTATTATATTAAATTATTTATATTAATGTGTGTATATAATAAATATTTGTAAAATTACATATAAAAATTCCAATCCGCCTAGCACCGATTAATCCCTAGGCGGTAACTCGCCGCCTGACTAGCGCCTAGCGACTTCTATAACCATGATGAAAACACTATGAAAGAGAAAATCTCTCTTTTTATAGTGGTTTCTACATGTCCATAATTTTTTAATATTTGATTATAGATCTTCAATTTTCTCAACAATTTACCCCCAATTTGTAGTTTTACATCAATATGTACTCTGTAGTTTCTTATAGCAAAGCTTATTCCTGATTTATCTTCATATTCATCAGAAAATAGCTGTTTTATTACACGTGATTGATTTTGCTCTTGATGCCATAAAATGCAGCAAAACGCAGAGGGCCAATTTTTTTCCTGACTCGATGCATCTTGTCAACTACCGCACCACCTGTATCTACAGAAACTACAGTTCTTAGCTTAGAGAAGCTACAATTATCATCTTTAGAAGTTCATTCGAATTCAGGTGCTGCTGACAGACAATGGTCCTCATCATCATCAACTGGAGTGCTTGACATTGAAAACTTCAAGTTACCATCTTTAGAATCGGGTGCAAATTTAATCACGGAGAGTAGATCATGGCCCTGTAATGGTGCAGTAGGTCAGGTCAGAATCTGCTAATGGGTCAGATAGACCAACTTTAGTCTCTTTTGCATGATAATTTAATGGCTTCTTTAGTTTAGTTAATAGTATTTTGTTAATCGATAACTGCACTTTATATACTAGTCAACTTTCTCCCACTATTATTTTTTTCCTGCCAACACAAAGTTGTGATTTTTAGTCACAAGATCTTTTGATATTTTATAGTATTTTATAAACAGTTCTGAAATCTACTTTCATGGTTGAATAAAATTTTATTTTGTCAGTTTGAGATAAGGGTTTGTATTTATTGCAGTTTATTCATCAACGAGAACATTGATAAAATGTAGTATTATCTTACATTTTATGATCTTAAAATAGGTTAAAATGGTTGAGAACGTAGTATATATTATTTCAATAGTAATAAATTCTTTGAATAATATGATTTTGAAGGTTTATGTGTTAAAAGTATACGTTGGATGACTGACATCCCATAGGACCTGATTCCTTCTGAGATATTTTATATTTTAACAATGTGGCCTGCTAGAGATAAATATAACCCGAATGATAACATCTTTTTATCATGTATTTAAATTGCCACTATGGTAGCACTACTTATATACTTTTCTGACCACAATTCTTTCCACTTGACAGCATCACTGAATTTGAACATGTCATTAGGAGTATCTTTTATGCTTCGCCAATTTTATTAAACTCTATTGGTGTACTGTCTGTTCAAGTCGCATCACTTTACATATGCATTTTACTAGGTATATTTGATTAAAAAAACATGAAATGTTAGTTAACACTCATTGAAATTTGAATCTTTTGTTTAGGTAAATAAAGGAACAACTTTACCTTCAGAATTTATGACAAGTGAATATGCAGCTGCTGCTGAAGCAATTGCATTAGCAAAAGCTGCCGTTAAGGTTGCCAAGAGTGCAGCAGCAATGATGATGAACCACCAGCGCCCCAAAACATTAGATACTAAAGAAAAACCTAAACCACCCGAGCCTGATAATTCCATAGATAGAATTGAGTCACAAATCTCAGAAGAAACAGAACCAACAACTGAAGAACTTAAGCTTCTAGAAGAACAGTTATCGGCTAGCATAGCTGTGAGGTCAAAACGCCAAGTGGAACGGAAAGAAAGGAGAATTAGGGCTGCAGAAAAGGCTGAAGCAAGTGGTGTGTCAATGAAAGCTGCATCTATTGGCGGCAGAGTGCGGGGTGCTGCCAGCACCATGGCGGTAAAACCTGGGTTGAGCAGAAGGCGTGGTGAGAAAAAGGATGTTTTTTCCTTTTTGGGAGGTATGACGAACGCCAAGCTTCTAACTGCTGCTGAGGAAGTAGAACTTTCCAAAGGGATACAGGTATGAGAATCTTTTTTTATCTTGAATTATGTGAAAAATATACCATTTTTAGGAGTGTTTTGATTTTCAATTTTAAAACCTACTCATCTGATAATATACAAAGGCCATGAAATTTTTCTTTGTATTTGAATCAGTAATATGTTTGGATTTCAATGATTTTAACAAAAGAGAATTCATTATTTTGTAACTTTTTGGGGGCTGTTCTTGCAGTTTTTTTATTAAAATGATTTTAACAAAAGAGAATTCATTATTTTGTAACTTTCTGGGGGCTGTTCTTGCAGTTTTTTATTAAATTCTGAAGCATTTTGTTTCCCTTAACTTCTTGTCAACACATAGGACCTATTGAAATTGCAAGAAGTCCATAAAGATCTGGAGGCCCGTTTTGGGGTGCCACCCACTTTTGCAGAATGGGCTGCTGCTTTAGGCATCGATCAGATACAATTAGGCAGGCGTTTACATTATGGTGAAGAATGCAGGGACAAAATGATCAGAAGCAATATTCGACTTGTTATTTCTGTTGCAAGAAGTTATTATGGAACAAAAGTCCATCTTCAGGACATCGTTCAGGTACGCAGTTTGGTTATGGGCTGGGCCAGTTTGGTTATGGGTCGAAAGAGGTTGGGTTGACCCACAAACACTTATATATTGTAAATTTAGTCACGTAATTGGTAAAAAGAAATTTTCCATAATAATGATCTAAAGAGTTAATGTAGATGGTCCTTGTGGGCCAAGTAACAGGTTTGTGTACCAAGTTTAAAATTAACAAATTTAAGGCCTATGCTTTCAATTTTGTAACACGCTTGGATATTAGGGCTAACTTTGTTAACTTTTTTGTCAAATTAGAGTGAAATACCAAAATACCTTTTGACCTTTTGAATTGTCAAAGTCAAAGGGTGAACAACTTGTGACAAAATTGAAAGCACAAGTCCCAAACTTGTCACTTTTTTTTTGCTTAGTACCCGAACATGTTACTTTACCCAAACCATATGGACTCTCTATATAATTAACTCTATTTAAATGATTGAATTAACAGTTTAGAGATTTGTATGCATTAAAGTACACTTTGGGAGACTTCTTAAACCATCTGTTTCATTTATAGATATGTATTTTTGATATGATCCCATTTGGAATAACCAGAGCATTTGATCCACAAGCAGTACATGTGACAATGTGGAATTTTTTTTTACAGGAAGGAATCCGGGGGCTGGTGAAAAGTGCTGAGAAATTTGATGCTTCAAAGGGTTTCAAATTTTCGACATATGCTCATTGGTGGATAAGGCAAGCTGTCCAAAGGTCGCGTGCTGAACAAAGCAGGATAATTCATGTCCCAGTAAGTAAACAATATCATGTGTACAACATGTAATGGGCATATTTCTCATTTCACTACCTGGACTAAACTCAAATTTCTCATTCTCCTTTTGATGATGATACAGTATTATATGGTGGAGGTGCAATCTAAGGTAAATGAAGCCAGACATAGGCTGGATAAAGAACTTGGAAGAAAACCTACTCGTGCAGAAATTGCAATCGAGACAGGCCTATCCGTTAAGAGGATTCAATCTGCTGAGAATGCCCCTAAGCCTGCCCGATCTATTGATGTTCCTGTCGGGTTTGATAACAGTACCAAGCTCACGGTTTGTCCTCATCTTGTATTTTTCTCTGTAATGGGCTTATTCAGGCGTGCTCCAATTAGGGATTGCAAACCTGCTGAGACAAGCCTGGCTTGACTAGCTAGAGCTTAGCCGGCTCAAGCTCTATGTGTAAAACTCGAACGTGGCTGCTGTATATTTTATTAAATACTAGATTAATAACTTTTGTATTACACAAGTTGAATAAAGAAAATTAATAATGTAGGATGAAATAAGAAAATAAAGAGTTAAATAAAGGAAATATAAATAGTGAAGGGGTGAAGTAAGAAAAACAGTGGGTCAAATAAAGGAATTAATAAAATATTAAATAGGAGTGTGATAGAATATGAAGGGGTGAAAACATTAGCGGATAAGAAATCTTAGGCTCACAAAATTGTTACACGTGACTCAATCAATTTCTTATTTATCTAGTATGGATTTGATTATTATATATATATATATATATATATATATATTATAAAATAAAATTATTAATATTTACTTAAATAATAGGCTTGTGAGCCTTGTTAAGCTTGGGTTATGAAGTTCGGGCTTGAGCTTTGTTAAATGAGCTTTGATTTAGACTCTAGCTCATTTAAGCTCGGGTTTATTTGAGGCTTGTAACGGGCTGCTTTCAAGTGGCTCATTTACACCCCTAACTACAATGGTAATCTAATTTTTTGGTTTTTTAGGACCTCATTGATGATCCTGACCAAGAGACACCTGAGGAGATCTTAATAAAGCAAACTATGTCTGAGGACTTAGGGAAGGTGTTGAGTACATTAAATGAAAAAGAACAGAAAGTGATCAGGTGGCGATTTGGGCTAGAAGACGGTAAAACAAGAACGTTGCAAGAGATTGGTGATGTAATGGGTGTGAGCCGTGAACGGGTCAGACAGATTGAACTTAACGCATTTCGCAAGTTAAGAAACACAGATAGAGCCGACACTCTACGCCAATACTTGCCTCAATAACTCAAAATATATGCAAATGTGTACAGGGAAATCTTCTGCACCCAAAGGTGTTTGGGTCGGGTCAAGTGATTGTTTTCACTTGACCCGAACCATGACCTTGTTACGAGATTATTAATTTTACAGGTGGTTGCATGGCCAGTCTTTTTTTGCCCCCTTAATTTTTGTTATTCTTGATCCTCTTTTTGGCCATGTCAATGTATCATATTTTCAGGATGTTTGGTTGGTTATTTGTTTATGCATACAAGTGAAATATTTAGTCTGGTAGTCTTTTTTTTAACGTTGTTAAATAATATTCTGATTTGTTAAACCAATAATAACATCATAGTAACTAGGTTATAATATTATTATAATAAAGTCTCTCAATTGATATTGTAGTCACTTAAGCTTTAATATGGTTTTATTGTTGTAAAAAAATATATATAATTGCTTAAGCTTAAAAACTTAATTATTAAATTTCCTTGTGGTTTTCTTTGCAATTACCTATTGCTTCGACAAAAACTTAAAAGCTGAACTTAAAAAATGATTACATATATCATTGCTATGTTTCATGTTTGTTAGAATTAAGTCATTTCGCTTTAATATCCATAAAATAATCTATATCATTAGAAAACAAGCAAACATATCTAAAAAAATTTAACTAATTAATAAGATCCTGAAAGGAGGTATGGGACTAAAACAGACTTTATCACTACTTTAATATATAACGATATTGCTTATATAGAGACTTAGGATTAAAAAGACTTGTATGATTACATCATTGACAATATTAAAACTTGAGTATGTGGTTTATATAGCAAATGCATATATCTTAAATTTTTATAAAATTGCATATTTTCTTGCATAAAACCAGAATTCATCAAGCAGATCATCAAAAAACCAACCAAAACTAGCATCATAACTACAGTCTACATAACCAAGATCATTTGAACAAAAACGACAATTCGAATTCAAAATCATTTCTAAACTCAAACCGCGTATCCTAATCTAAGTCAATAGGATTGTTCTTGCAAAACCCTTCTGCTTTCTCAACCAATTCTAACGGGAAATCATCTTTAAGAACCTGAACTTTGAACACAATAACACGACTCTTAGAACTGCCTTCCATCAACTCAAACACACATGCATCTCCAACTGTAATATTGTTTTCTGTCATGAATTTTCCCCATAATTCCATTCCAAATCTTTTTGTGACCTCACCACCTAGGTAAAGTAAGTCCCACACCTTTCCCCGGTAGACGATTTTAGCAGAGATTGTGGTAGTTGGAAGCTTCTCTGACAGTTCCTGCGGGATGATCTACAATTGCAACTGATTAAACTTTTTTTGGCATAGATGGGTGGGTTGGACTGGTTGAGCCAGGAGCCAAAATGGGTTCAGGCCAAACATACACTTTTGATCCTAGTCAAGTCCTTGGATTGACCCATACACCTTTTGTCCAACTTGTTTCTATAAATTATTTGTGTCAGATATTAAAACAGATATTATATTTGTTTCGGTTATATGATTTTTTTTAATTAAATGCTTCAGGAGCTTCAAAGATTAAAAATTAAGGATCATTTCATATTTCCACATATAGTTCAGGAGCTTCAATGAATAAAATTAAGGATCATTTCATACTTACCCAATAAAAAATCATAAAATAAAAAAATATACCATTTTTTAAAGAGTAGATTACGATTTTGGCCCATGTGGTTTAAGTGTTTTAACTATTTTAACCCAAAATAGAATCATTTATCAATATAACCCCTGTGGTTTAAACAACTAACGGTTTGACCCCCAACATAGTTAGGGGCCAAAACCATTAGAATAGTTAAGTTTGGGGGGCTAAAACAGTTAGTTGTTTAAACCACAGAGGTTACCATGTTGGGGGCCAAAACCATTAGACAAGTTAAGTTTAGGGGGCTAAAACAGTTAGTTGTTTAAACCACAGAGGTTACCTTGATAGAAGATTCTATTTTGGATTGAAATAGTGAAAACACTTAAACCACAGGATATGAAATTTATACCCTTGCATTAGACAAACAAACAAACTTACCATGTATATTCCCGCTTTTTAGTAGGGTCTGAGGGGGAAAGGATGAAGACAAACCTTATCCTATCCTGGTTGGAATAGAGAGACTTCTCCGAACGAGTCCCCGGCTCAAATTTATCGTTTGAAGTTAGTCATCCCAACGCTTTTAACGTTATTTTCACAAATAAGTAAAATAACGTTATAATAATTGTAATTTTACTTTTGCCTCTTGAGGGCCCACACACATATTCATTTTATGCATGAACCGTAAATGGGGCACTATCAAGGACGAAGCATAGTGAAGGCCGGGGGGGGGCCCGCCCCTGCTGTTTTTCGGCTCAGAAGCAGGTATGTAATAGGATTTTGTCAGAAAATTTTATATTAATAGAGACCAGCCCTCTTGATTTTTCTTCCTAAAAATTTTATATTAAGGGTCGGCCCCCCTAAGCAAAAAATTCAAGCTTCGTCCGTGGGCACTATACCCTTGCATTAAGTTTAAACCTTTGAGTTTTGAGATGTTTACATCTTGAATAAAAAATTCACAAATTTGCATTATAAAACTCAAATGTAAATCTTCCATCATATGACATGAAAGTTACCGGTTGATAATGCTTTAATTTGTCAATAACAGCGTAGAAATATGGTTTCCCTGATAATGGCCAACAATCAGCATCACCATGAGGTTTAGCCATCAGTGAGGTGTTTCTACCATCAGTTTGGGTTGATTGTTTCTGCATTTGGGGATCAATCTGCAGAAAACAGTTTCTTGATGTTATATACGTAGCCATTTCAATAATTTGTATCTTAAAGGACATTTTGTCAAAAGTGCTTATTAACTTATGACTTTTTGAAACGGAGTTTTTAAAAATGTGTTTTGATTAGCTTTTTCAAAATTAATTTTCAAAATAACCAAAAAGGACATTTTTTTATTGACACTGTTTAATGTTATCGGGTAAAGTTTAAAGAGTTGGGTAGAGTTGTAATTTTATGACAATCGGGGCCTTAATCATGTGTATATTTACCAACATAAATATAACCAAACATGACCATCCAATATTCAAACAAAATGAAACCGAATGGTCAAATTATAGTCCATATATACGAAATTAATCATACTAAACCTCTTACTGATCGGTAATTCAGAGTTTATTACGATCATTAACCTAAATACAACCAAATTAACACTTGATTTAACATTTCAACCTAACATGAGGAAAATTCAACGCAATATAAACCTTAAAATCATATCAGACTTAACGCAACTTAATGACATGTTAAAGCATGCGTTGGTCTAACCGGTAATCCTACGGACGGACGGACGGAGAGAAATGAAGTGTTGATGATGAATGGATTGACGGACGACGGCGTACGGACGATTATCTCCGGGTTCCGGGCCTCCGGCGTACTTGTATCGGAAAACCGTCCGTTAAAGATCACTCATGTTTCGAGTTCGTAATTTGAAGCCTAAATATAAATTTGTTTAGGCCAAGATTTACTTTGTTAAGTCTTATTTCCGGTGGCCGCGATGGTAACCCAACGGTAAATAGATGAGAATCTGTAACGTAGGTATAGGATTCGAAGCCGGCACCACCTAATTTTCCTTGAATCACACGATTTATCTCACTCATGTTAGTCGTGAAGTCGGTCAGTGAGTGGTGCCTGTGATTGCGTTCACCATTCTTTTTTCCTTTGTAATCTTAATTGAATAATTTATTTAAATGTACTATATATTATAAATTTTTTTTTTTTGCTAAGTATAATACAAAGCCTACCGGTTCCTTTAGTCAAACTTCAAACCCGTAATTATAGTTGACTTTAAATCAACCTTGCAATCTTACATATTGGTATAACTAGGTTTTTTCACCTCGCATGTTACGGGTTGTTATCATACACTTTAAATTAGTATTATATATCATTTACAGAAACATAAATTACATAATATAATCAAATCTTTTATCATAAACTCTATAATTTTTTTTTATATAAACATAAAATTATACAAAATTCACACAAATATGTTATAAAATAATAAAAAAGTTACTCACAAAATCCTCTTAATCAGCAACCAATCGATTGAATTAAAACAAAAATCCAAATTTTTAATCAAATCTATCAAATTTAATAAAAAACAAAAATCTCTTAACAAATTTATCAAATTGAATAAAACTCAAATTTAAACAAATCTATCAGATTTAATGATTTTATTTCTATTTAATACTTTTCAAACTTAAAAAATTTCTTGTGGTCTAAGATATTTACTATTAAATTTTATGGACCATGTTTTTTTCAATATATATATATTAAGATATTTACTATTCGATTTTATGAACCATGTTTTTTTCTCTATAGATATGGATTTTATTGATCTTACAAATAAGACCCTTAAACCCTATCTATACTGTTTATTTGGAATCTTAAAAATAAATATTTGGAATCTTAAAAATAACTGGATCGTTTTATGGATCATATTTTCTTCTGCTCCCGTGTGTTTTGGATGCTTCTTCCCCTTTTGGTTCACATAACTGTCTTCAGCCTTTTGCTTCACATGTAAGGGGGTGTTTGTTGTCTGCCCTGCGCAAACACGGGCAGAGGTTGAACGTCTACAGATTGTTTGTTTTCTCGCAGACATTTCATTAAAAAGGTCTTTCTGTCCTCTTCTTGACGTAGACTTGAACCAACCTCTTCCCACATCTTCCCACCTCTTCTAGCCTACTCCTCCACTTGTTTCAGCACTTTGACATAACTTTCACCCTCGCAGTCGCCCTCCTCCACCACCGTCGTCACCCTCCTCCACCGTCGTCATCGCCCTCGCCCCTCCACCGTCGCACGACCGCATGACTCCTCATTAATCAGGGCTTATAAATGGGATCCATATGGAGCAGTAAACAGATATCCAGAGAAGAAATCGAAATGGCTCTTTCCAAAGCTAAGCAAATTGTTTCCTCTAATCCCGCCGTCGTCTTCAGGTTTCCCCTCTTTCCATTCCGATTTCAGTTTCTGTATTTCAAATTTGTGAAATTTTGTTTCTGATAGTGTTTTGTTTAATAACTATCGTATTGCTATAATCATTGGATTATCAAATCGTTATCTGTTGTCGGTTCCATTAGGCATTAGCACTGCATCAAGAAACCCTAGAAAGATGACGAACATAGTTGGAAATATGGAAAACAGAAAAAGAGGTCGATTTTTCATGTTTTTCTTTTCAGAAAACAAACACTCTTCTTGCAAAGGTTTGGTCCACTTTTTCTGCAAAAGTAGTCTGTAGATGTGGTCCGCAGACCGCAGACGTTTTGCTTCTGAAAAAACCAACACCACCGTGCGTTTGATGGTGTATTTGCTTGCTGGTTTTGATAGTTTTCGTTCGATCTAAGGTTGTATGGTGTACATCATGCCATGTGTTATTAGTGTTCACTGACTGAAATTGCAACCCCAAAGGTAAATAATTAGAGGATGAAGGTTCCTTTGCATGCCCGTCACAACACACCTAACTCTTTTTAATAGGACTTTTTGTCAGGACGAGATAGATGGCCAAAGTTTTAGCGGGTTAAGAAAAAAAAAAAGAAAAGAGATATGTTCAACTTCTCGAATTAACACTTTGTAGGTTAATTTTATGATACGTACGCTTCTAATTGCGAAGATCTTGGTTAATTATGTGGTTAATTGCAACTAGGGTTTATTAGTTTTTTAAATCTTTATTTTATGCATCCTATTTCGCAACATGGGTATTCAAAAAAGTTGCAAACCAAAATGGGATAGTTACATGAAAAAACCGAACATAATGAATTTGATTTCCAAATTATTCCGTGACAAAAAGCACCGACCAAAATTATGAATTTGGTTTTCAAATCGGTTTATAACCGAACTCGAATTCTGAATTCGTTGATTCGGTTTTCGGGAGAAACTTTTGTTTTAATTTGGTTTGTTAACCGAATACGTACATATATTTTTAATTTTTTAAAATTATTAAAATTAAAACATTTTAGAAGCTTTCCAAATTCCACTAAAAGTAAAACTATCAGACATAACGCTCTGTACTTGAGTTCATTTAAGGAAAGAAAAGAAGTGAATTAGAAGGAAAGGAGAAGCATGTCTGTGTTCCCGAGTTTCGTTTAACAAAGGAAGAGAAAGAAAAATAACAAATATTATGTTTCCGAGTTTCATTTAAGAAGGGAAATGAAGGAAAATTGAAGGAAAACTAGACAAAATCATTCAGTTTTTATTTCCTTCCGATTTAGAAGGAAATGAAAGACAAAATTCCATACTTGATCTCATAGATACACATATATCTCTGCGGAAAGCCGTATTCGATGGAAGTCGTATGTACGGTTTGAAGGGAAATCTTTCATATCTTTCGAGATCCACCCTACAATATAGAGTTAGAAAGCCAAAATAAGTGATTGTGATTTTAACCCTTGTAAAAAGAAATCGATACCATTATTTTCTTTTTATTTCCTCTTACTTTTTTTTTTCCTGTCTCCTTTAATAAATTAATAAAAGCATCTGATAATCATTCACATAAAACCTAAAATATCATCGTCTAATCCTTCCGACCACCGTTATCTCATCTCCGAACAGAACCTTGGCGACATCCGGCTGCGGACTCCGATCAGAAGCCGAATTACCATCTTCGCGACCATCGGGTAAGAGGGTGTTTGTTTGAGTCTGAATACATCTGAATGAGTCTGAATCTAAATAGTTCAGATTCAGACCGTGTTTCGCTAAAAAATATCACGTCTGAATGGCCCCTAACATCTGAACGAAGGTCTGAATGGTTCAGACCTCAACACAAGTCAGAATGAGGAAATTTCGCAAGGGGACGTTTACCCTTTTTCATTTTTGCCCTAGTTCCTCTCCTTGTCTTCCAGATTCACGTTCACAGCTCCCACCAAGCCCTCGATCTCCTCCTCCCACCACAGCCCCCGTCGATCTCCGCCTCCCACCGCAGCCCCGTCGATCTCCGCCTCCCACCGCAGCCCCGTCGATCTCCACTGCTCCACACTGTCGACCACCTGATCTGGTACTCTCTCTCACACACCAGAGCACTGTAGATCGGTCGTCGCCAGCGGTTCAGAAGCTCCAGCCGCCAATGGTTCAACCACCTATCGCCGCCTCTCGCCCGGTATTGTAAGCACCTATCACCAGCAACTTCGCCGCCTCACACACCTATCGCCGTACCTCTCGTCCGGTATTGTAAGCACGATTTTATTTCTTTTTTATTTCTGCGATTTTGGTGCTGTGATTGTTTGATTTGTTTTCTTTTGCTGTGATTATATTTTGTTGGTGCTGCACGATTCTATTTTGTTTCTATAAGCACGATTATAATTTGTTGGTGTTGTGATTGTAATGTTCTGTGATTTGTTTGATGTTGTTTCTGTAATTTTGTTCAACATGGGTAGAAAACTTGTTTCTATAATTTTGGATGTGTGAATTTTATCATGATTGGATTTTTTTTTGTATTAATTATTTGTATTATCACTGAAGAAAAAGACTTTAGAAGGGTAATATAGTCATTCTGTATTTTCATTCAGATGTGCAATTAAAAGTCTTTAACTGGTTCAACACTTAATTTCAGACCCTCTTAACCATTCAGACATCTAACCATTGAGCACTTAATGATTCAGATGCTACCAAACAACCCCTAACACTCTCTATTTTTCTGGTTCCGTATCTCTCTCTCTCTCATCTTATAAAAATTTTCCGATCAGAACTCAGGTACTAACCTCCGATTATCCGAGGTTCCGAACAGAACTCAGTCATCATTAGTTTTCTGATGTTAATTGATGATTTGAGAAATGGCGAGTCTTAATTGTTTAAATTTGTTTTTACCAGTTGTCATTGGTTGTGATATCTTAGTTTTTCAGTTGAATTCAGATGAAATCGGTTTGTTTGGTTTTTAAAAGATGAAGCGGTTGATATTCGATTCGGTTAGTAGTATTTCCAATTTGGTTCGGTTTTCCGTTAGGTTTAAAAAAAAATTCAAGAACATATTTTTTGATTCTAATTAGTCAACGAATTTTTTGAACTGGAATGCCTGATTTCAAACAACTTCAAATACCGGACCATAATGCATATCATCGTCATTATTGTACTTATTATATTTACCCAAATGCACATCATCTTTAGATCTAGAGTCGATTATCATCTGAAATTCGTATCAGACTGATTTTGATGCCAATTTATTGATGTATATGCATCGTATTTGATAAAGATGTCTGATTTTCTTTTTTATTTTTTTGAACCTCTATGAGGACATATCAGTGATAGAAGTTGTTAGAAATGTAGGATAAAAGTCAGAGATTATTAGAGAGTTATAGTATCAAATACGACCTTTTCTAGGTATACCTGAGCTCAAATGTTTTTTGTATTCTATTTTATGTCCATGCTTTGTTTTCCCCTGTTTTAGTGGTAATTCTAGTTGTTGCTTTTGCGTGTATTACATGTGATATATTGTTTGGATATTTGACATGTATCCTAGTTGCTTATGTGTTCGATTGTTTGTTTGGTTGTCCAAATAGATTTTTTTTTGTTTGGTTGTATGTTTATGCTTTTGCATGGTTGCATTGTTGTGTGTTTATGCTTCTGCTGGCTGTTGTGTGTGCAACAATAAAAAAATAATAAAATCAGTAAATCACCCTAAGTTTTGTGGTACTTCAGAGATGGGAGACTCTTTAGAAGCAGCTTCTTTATTACATTGAATAGAGGTAAGGTTTGCATTTGTTTAACTCCCTCCAGACCCTACTGATAAGTTGGACTTTACCGGGTGTGTTTTGCATGTTTGCTTATTATGGCTTTAGTTGTTTTTGCTTATTTGGATCTCCATAATGAAATTTTATCTTAAATTTTGCTAAAAGAGTATGATATATGTAGCTGTTCATAAGTTTTGTTGCTTATTTTTTAAGAAATTTGATAGATTGATCAGTTTAGTGTTTTGTTTATGCTTATTAAGATTCAGGGTCCTCTAAGAAATTGGTTTCTTAATCAGTTAATTTAGGTGCTGTTGTTGGAAACAGAAAGTTGAGGAAGCTTCTTTTCAACCTAAATTATTTATTTTTAATGAAAGATGAGTTTGTTTCAGCAATGGGCCTTCATAGTAAAAGAAGCACTAGACAAAAGCTTCCTACTTGCCAAATTCTTCTGTGTTGTTCATGTCACAGATGCCTACCTGTGCTCTACTGCTTTGGTAAAAACCAATCTTTACACATTAATATTTTCTTTTTGTCAAAGTTGGTGTTAAAAAATGCAGCTGAGGCAAGAGGCAATTGGAAAAACCGTTCATGGGTTTGAGATGGGTCAAAATTGGTCAAATTTAGGGTCTGGAGAAGGCTTATAATATATGTAAAAAATGATGAAAAAATTATGGATGATTAATGATTTACTTGATGAAGAATGTTGATCTATGAAAGAGATTAGAGAGATGCATCTTTTCTTTGTACATAGAGAAACGCCTCACATACGTGAGGCTCTTGCCTCATGCCTTAACATTTGGGACCTAAACGCCTTGTCCAGTTGTCCTTTTATAAACCAAGTTGTAAAAGTTCCTTCTTGTTTAATAAATTATAACAGTCAGCTACCTGCAGGTCCATGGTCCTAGTATGCTCCCTACCTTTAGCCTCACTAATGAGATTGTCTTGCTTGAGAGAATCTCAACTCGAAATGGTAAAGCGGGTCACGGTGACGTAGTCGTGCTCCGATCGCCTGAAAATCCAAGGAAGTGTGTCACCAAACGAATTATTGGAATGGAAGGCGACAATATCACCTACATTGTGGATCCCAAAAATAGTGATAGAACCAAGAGCCTAACTGTACGATTGATCTACATTTTAAATTATTTTGTCCTATTTTGAGTGTGGGTTTGTGCGAGTTACAACTGATTATTGATGGGTTAGTTATGTATATTTGTAGGTTCCAAAGGGACATGTTTGGGTTCAAGGAGATAATATTTATAATTCTTATGATTCACGGAATTTTGGGCCTGTTCCTTATGGGCTTCTTCGAGGCAAGGTTTTTTGGAGGGTAAGTGTTTCTTCTTTGCTCAATTTCCCAAGTGGTTATTTATTAATCTCATCAAGATCATATTATAATATATTAAAATTTTCATCTTATATGTTACTGATAGGCTATAGAATTAAATTTGGGTTGAGACTGTACAAGACATAGAATTACTTTGATATATTTACGCTTTTGTTCCTATATGTTTAATTACATCATCTGCCCTTGTTAGATCAATATTTGACCATTTTGTGTTAAGATATGATGCATTTGTGGACGTTAAAATTGTTGTAAACTTTATCGGAGTAGAAGGAAATTTGACAAAATTAACCTACCAAAAAGGAATTACAATTGCATTATCTTGGAGATAAACATTTAACAACTATGCCATGTTTATCAAAAACAAATACTAGATTTGAATTTCAAAAAAATATAAAACAAACAGATTTCATTTATGAGAGGCATGAACTCTATATTTTAAGGAACAAAGATGTAATTCAAATATTATTAGTTTCAGAAGAACAAAGTTAGTTAACATATTCCTTTTTTTTGACCGGCAAGAAGGGTTAGTATGAAATTCAAATCTAGTTGATTAAAGATTTGATCATCTGACTAAACTCTTTTTTGTGCATTAGTGTATCTTGTTATAATTTTCAAGACCTTTGTTAATCCATTTCCTTTAATTTAGCATTTAATTTTCAATTGTCTGCAATGGAGTGTTATTTTCCAAACTAACTATGCTGTGGGAAACAGGGACATTAGTCTTTGTATGCGTTTTTGTAGCTGCATATATTTTGCTTGAACTATAAATTGGCACTTATGATAGTTTTTCTACACGTAAGGTAGAAATCATGAAATTTCAGTAGTTAATAACATATAACTGTATGAATGTTTACAGATATGGCCTGCTGGTGTATTTGGATCAATTGGGAGGAAACCTGAAACTGTTGACCCTGCCCTTAAGGTACATTCTGCACATAACATTTTACTTCATTATATGTTTTCATGGGTGCAATTTTTTGTTTTTTTGGGTAATAGTATAGTTAGCTTTTCTCAACTTGGAAAGTGTCAGCATTTACAAGTTGAGATGATTAGTGAATGCTATTATTACTTGTCCTAAAAGGGGTAACCCTTGGTGTGGATGTAAAATATACTTTTTCCTGTAGAGATGGCAAAATGACTGGCCTATCAGGTTGGGAAACGGTCAAAACTGTATTTGCTTGGTTAACCCTAAAACACTTTTTGTCTGAGAGTTGTAATTTTTCGTAAACAGTTCGTGTACCAAGTTACTCATCCCAAAACTTTTAACATTATTTTTACAAAATAAGTAAAATGACGTTAAAATTAGTGCAATTTTATTTTGTCTTTTAAGGACCCACACATATTCACGTTATATGTGTGTACCGCAAATAGGGCGTGATATTTGTTGATAAATGCAATGCATACACAGCGTTTCTTCTGGTACCCTCATAAAGCCATGGGACCTTTGTGCATTAAAGTCATCCATGGACGATATCTTGATCAAAATCGAGACGTTTTCTTAGCGCATAAGAAAGTAACTACATCATCTTCTAGTTCATCTTTGCTGAAATCTTGGTCATATTTGTTTTGATCACAGATTGTAGAGCAGTCGAACCAGTCATGACTAGTAAAATGGTGAACTCATCATGCCTTGCATTTGGCTCGCATTAATCATTCTACAACAGGGAATACACTTATAATTTTTTTGAGTAATAATTGAGACATAACTTGTTTACCTTTGAGGCCACTTGTCAGGTTTGGGAATAATACTACTATTTGAACCTAAACTTTAACTGGTTTTAGTTATTTTTTTTGTATTTTAAATAAATTATCAGTTTATCCTAGTGACTTGGTGAGTAATGTTTTGATGCTTTTCAATTCAATATGGATGTGTTTGTACGTATTTATAATGACAACAAACGATGCGAAAGAAATATTGATAAATGTTGACTATATCATGACATGTGACATATTAAGTTATTTATTTATTATAATAAGATATAACATATTTATATATAAAATTTTATTTGCATAAAATATTGTAATTGTTTGTTTATTTTTAACAAAATTATATATATATATATATAATAAAATTGTTTTACATTACGAACTCAAACATACGAAAGTTGAGTTTCAAACTGTTTACTAGATAAAGTATATAAAAGAAAACTCATGTGTTACGATGTGGTGTAAATAAAAAACATTATTATTTGTTTGTTATGGTTTAAAAATTTTTAAAAGGCAATTTAGCAAAAAAATTATAACGAAAAAATCAAAAGCAACATCACGTGATGTGAGAAATTTAACAACCTTGTTATTTGTGTTGCGTCATTGACGTTAACATGATAAAGTATATAAAAGAAACGTGTGAGGTTATCACGACTCGATATTGGAGACTGCAATGTAAATTAAAAACATTTATATAATAGTATCAATGTTTTTCAAGCATTGTTGTGTGGATCTCATTTCTTACGGTTAGGGCTGTAAACGAACCGAACGAACACAAACGAGTTCTTGTTCGTATTTGTTCGTTTAACTTTTAACTTGTTAACGAACGGTTCACGAACGCTTACCGAACGAAAATTCTTATCCGTGTTCGTTCATTAAGGAATTTAGATTGTTCACGAACGCTAACGAACACATATTATTTAAACAAGAAAAATCAACATTTTTAATCTCAAGCAATGGAGATAATCATTTATAAATATATAAATTAAGATATTATAGTATTAAACTAAAAATAACCTAAGTATTATGGTATTAAACTAAAAATTAAAAATAACAACACATTTAATGAATAAATATCATAAATGAACTTAACCGATCATAAACGAACGCAAATGAATAAACACGACCTCTGTTCATGTTCGTTCATTTAGCTAAACGAACGAAATTTCTTGTTCATGTTCGTTCGTTTATTAAACGAACGAGCATAAACGAACTTTCCGCCGAACGGTTCACGAACTATTCGCTGAACGTTCGGTTCGTTTACAGCCCTACTTACGGTACCAGCACAATATTGTTAGTCGATACACTCATCATTATCATTATCATCCATTATCATTATTATTATTATTAATTAAGGAACCGATTTTATTGAAGAAAAATCAAATTGTATACATTACATAGTATGAACTATGAACTTTAAAAACTTAAAGTGATGAGAATAACATTTTACAAAATTAAAACGCAAAAAAAATATATTTATAATTTATATTATCTATATATATAAAGTACAACTTATGAATAGTAATGGAGCAATCCGACCCACTTGACCCGTTACTTGACCCAGAATGCTTGACCGCCCTCATCATCAGAATATCGCTTGACCTGCCGCTATTTGACCCAGAATGTTTGACCGGCTTCATCAGAGGGAACAATAATGATGCCGGTGGAAGGATCTATGGCTTCGTTTAGCAGGTAGACGTACATCGGTCGTCGGTTCCATCTCATTACAAAGATCCTGCAGCGTTACCGCTTATAGGGTTTTCACATGAAAAATAAACAAGGGAGACAACAAAAATCGTCATCGGAGACGGAGAAGGGGATCTATGGTGAAAAAAAACAGAGGTTGTTGTTGGAACCGGAACCATCGTCATCGGAGACGGAGAAGGGGATCTGTGGTGAAAAAAACAGAGGTTGTTGTTGGAACCGGAACCGTTGTGTTCGCCGGTGGTGGTGGACCATGGGTGGCGGTGGCTGTTAGTGGTGACGCCTTTCTCAATGACAAAGCGGGTCAGCAATGGCGATGGATTGCGTTGACGGTCGAAGTGTTGTGTTTCCTGGAAGTAATGGAAGGAATGAGTTAGGGGAAGACGTGGTGGTGGCGGTGACTGTTGAGTGGACCAAAAGGTTAAATTAGAAAACAAAAAAAGAGAGTTTAGACTTTAGAGAGAGACATATACAATGCTTTTAACGTGGATATAGAAGATACAAGAACACATGTTAATTACTCAATTTCTTAAAAATAAATATATTAAAATTTTTATAAATTAAAAAAAATATATTTTTTATCCGCAAACGTCCGGTCATCAGGGATCACTCTAACAAATAGATCACTCTAACAAATAGATCACTCTTTTGCTCGAATAAAAGAGCGTAGTGACCTGACTTATCTGTCCAGAAGGAAACATACAAATAGAAAAACCTGTAGCTAAATCCAAAGTAATATTTAATATATGTGAGATTTCTACCTAAACCTCTAATAAAAAAAGTCAAGAAGCTACCAGTACGTTAAAATTGTTTGTTAACACTAAATTTTACGTCAAAAAACTTTTTTTTACGACAAATTTTTTTAGTTGTGGTGTGTCGGAAACATTTATAATGGCTATACTTTAGTGTTCTACATTGAAGTGATAATAGTTATTACATGTTTTTGTATTTACTATATGCAGGATCATGTATACATTCCGATATTCGGAATCATGGCGGAATTCCCGCCGCAACGCGCGGGAAACTCAATAGTTGTATACATATACAATGTTAAAGGTCGGTGGCTTTTTCTTTTTTCGGGTTTCTCTTTATTTGATGATTCCAACAAAATTAACATAATGTTTGTGTAGTACAGCTGGTAAGTGAGAGGCCCCGATTCCAGGGAGTCCCTCGGTTGGTTAAACATCAAAAGCATAGCTCTTAAACCGTACCGTTGTCGTATACTATGGCAGCGGAAATCATTACATAATCTTTAATCTTAACAGGAATGCCAGTTCTTGAATAGGTAGTTCTCATGCCATGCCACGAGCCATCATATCCTTGTCAAAACCTGCTTAACCTGACATGCATGCTAAAACAAGTCAGCTTTCGCTGGTGAGTTCTAAGTTAGCTTTTCATAAAAATCTTTACTCATTCAAAACTTTATATAACATGACATGATTCACATGTTTAACGTACATGTCATCATAACATAAATACATTTCATACTGTACATAAAACGCTAGCCTTCACTGCTGACCGAAGTCAACAGTCTTTAACATACATATCATCATAAAAACAATCATACGGTGCATAAATGTAGCCTGTTCTGTTGACCGAAGTCAACATGCTTGCACAAGACTTCTTAAACTATCAACCCGAAGTTGATAACTTATACATGCATAAGATTTCCTCAACTGGCGACACACAGTCGGCAGGCCTGTTCTTTCACAGGACTTCTTAAACCATCAACCGAAATTGACGGCTCATACCGGTACAAGACTTCTTGACATACATCATTCATTCATAACATGGTTTAAATCATTTAAACCATCATATCATACACAGTCCTTTGCACCGCAGTGCTCAGGTCTTGCCCAACCGCAGCCGGGACTTTCATAACACATTTCCTGCTCGACCTCGGTCGATGCCTTTCAAAAAAATCATTTTCTTCTCAACCACAGTTGAGACTTCAAACCCTCTTTACGTCTCATAAGAGACTCTTAAAATCAATTACATCTCAACCGCAGTTGAGTCTTAAAACATTCTTTACATTTCAGCTAAGACTCTTAAAATCATTTACTTCTCAACCGTAGTTGAGTCTTAAAACATTCTTTATATCCCAGCTGACATTCTTAAAATCATTTACTTCTCAACCGCAGTTGAGACTTAAAACATTATTCATTTCCAGACATTCTTTACATAAAAACATTCTTTATCTGAAAACATACTTTACATAAGAACATTCCTTACCTGATCACCATCAGGTTAAAATCACTTTCATACAATAACTTTACCACTTGCAACATTCTTTACTTTAACAGATTCTCTTATCTGACAGTAGTCAGATAAAACAATCATTTGCATAAAATAACATTATAACATGCATATCAGCCCTAAAACGTTAAAATAGTAAAAGAGGGCTCATAGAACTCACCTGAGCTATAGCACAATTTGCTAGCTCCTCTTCCTTTCCTTACTTTCTCACTTCACAATGATATCCTATTAATATGAACATATCATCATGATTATAACCTTATCATGAAGATTCTCAATTTACGATTACCGCTCAAAACTTCGGCATATCGTAACTTTCATTCGGAACTTTATTTCAAAATTCCGTTTACACTCATTTTGATCATTCTTATCTCTACAATCTTGTTATGCTTAAAGATTGCTTATTCGCTCGGCTTAAATAAACGTATTCTCTTATTTACTTAATTCGTTTTAGGCGTTGCTAGCTTACTGATTGAATCTTTCTGAACGTTCAATGTCAAAGACATTGCCTTGATAGTCATCAAATAGTTAATGTTGTTGATTATCTCACTAGACAGGTTCCTAGACAGATTAATGACTTAGAAATGATAAATCCTTGTTATTGATTACCCAAATATCATGAAATATCACAAGGTATTATTAGAATATGTTTAATAACCATGTTTAACATACTGATCTGCGTGTTATCATAAACATCAGATACTCGTTCCAGTGAGTATGTTAATGACTGTGATTAGTTTAAAACACTTAGAATTAACCTTGTATGTTCAAAAATTTATTAAACTAATCACATACTTTGTCACAATCAAATGGTTTAAACCACTATAACCATTGTTATTATCTCATGCAAACTGGGCATTACAACGGCTCAAAACAAGGATTTACCCGTTAACAGTTCGAGTTTTTCGTTTATAATCAATCCTAGCCATCATCTAGGCAATAATCAACAACCCTAACTATATCATTACGTTCAAAAACAAGATTTAATCAATCATTACCA
This sequence comes from Mikania micrantha, assembly GCA_009363875.1. Lineage (NCBI taxonomy): Eukaryota > Viridiplantae > Streptophyta > Magnoliopsida > Asterales > Asteraceae > Mikania > Mikania micrantha. The sequence goes on along the minus strand of SZYD01000833.1, from coordinate 104,081 downwards.
ATCTAGAAGGTTAGAATGAACCGTTACCTCTTCAAACGAAGTTCTGCGGGTAAAAAGATGACCCAGACTTGCAGAAACGTTCCCTGGTGCGATCCACTTGATCAAAATGCTTTAAAATTGAAGGTTTGATGGATTGGAGGCTGATTTTTCGTGTGTGGTGGCTGGAATCGTCGAATGGAAGGATAAGGATTGCATTTTCTTGACAAAACTGACTTTTTAAGCCATTTTTCCGCCTTGCTGACGTCAGGCGCATCGCCTGACTCGGGACGCCGAGTTGAGGCGTACCGCGCGGGTCCATGGCGGCCAGATTTTTGTCTTTTCTTCGTTTCGTGATTCCGGGAGCATACGAACTCCGTTTTGCGCACGGTTTTCGCCTACGTTCACGATTTTTCGAGCTCTTTCCAATGGTTATAATCTCAAGACCTAATGAGTTCAAAATATTTGACCTCTAATCTATTGCTATATTCGATTCAGTGTATCTTGAAATCGGAGCCTCGTTTCACGATTTCGCTTACACTCATTCTCTTCATTTTCGAGTTATGATCCTAACCTGAGAATTTTGAGTTGTCACATATATCATCGTGGATTTCAAGCACGTTCACATGTGCTAAATTTCTTTGATAACAAAATTCCTCGAACATCAAGCATTACCGAAATCTCACACGTTCATCATTAAGCTGATAAATTTTCGGGTGTTACAAATCTACCCTCCTTACAATAGGTTTCGTCCTCGAAACCTGTAACATCTCAAACAAATGTGAGTAGAGTCGTTTCATCTCGTCTTCAGTCTTCCCTGTAGCCTCCGGTTGTTTTCGGTGTTTCCATTAAACCGTAATTTATCTGTTTGTCTTGTTATGCACTTGTCTTTCTTTCCTGTTAACAATTTCCACAGGTTCTTCCATGTAGCTTAACATTTCATCTACTTCAATATCGTTTAATGGTACATATCCTACATTATCCGCTAGACATTTTCTTAAGTGTGACACGTGGAATGTCAGATGAATTTCACTCAACTTATCGAGAGGATTTAATCGATAGGCTATCCTATCGACTCGTACCATTACTCAAAAGAGTCAAATAAACTCAACTTCGTTTTCCTCTTTTTCTGAATCTACTAATTCCTCTTCATAGTGAAACCTTAAACAATTCCTGATCACCCTTCTCGATTCTATGGGTCTTTGGCTTTTGTCAGCATAGGACCTTTGTCAATCCTGTGAAACTTTCCTCCATACTTTAATTAGTTGAAATTTTTCAATTAATCTTACTATTACCGCTAATGGTAACTAATCCTTTAAAGGAACATGTGCCTGCTCGACTGCCAGACACTTTCTATTCATCTTACAACCACTACTACCAAGCGTAACCATGGGCTTATGCCGGCACCATGCTCTATAACCGTTGATCTGACCCGCCGAAGCGTTCTGCAGATCCATAATTACCCAGTAACAAGTACTGGAGCAACCATCCTTTATCATAACATGATATACTAGCACTGTATCATTATACAACATAACATCGTACATTATCTTAATAACATAAGATTACTCATAACATGCTTGGCTAATATCATATCATTATAGCATCCTAGCATAATACCACGTCATGCTAGTAACATATCATCATACCATGTTATCATACAATTCATCATCATAACTTACTAACATGCATTCATCATACTTAGCCGACTTTCATACATAAATCGTGCTAAAGCTAAACGTACATACATAGTCATGGTATATCATCATTCATCATTCGTTCATCAGCATCATAAGCACATAACAACATAAACATAACAATGAGCATGCTTTAATCACACATTGAAGATCACATGCTAACAAATCGTCTTCCCCTTTATGTCATACTTTAGCTATGACAGGTAGCTTATTATGACACTTAATCCTTACGTCCTTATGTTTTCCTAACTGTATGTTATCACATGTCATATTCTTTAGCTACAGCATGCGTTATTCTTTACTTTGTTGACTGTGCTAACATTTTCACATTTAATCTCTACCAACACTTATCTCTCTTGGCATTAAACCATTTACAAAGCACTTGTTGGAATTTGGTCATAAATAACTTTTCTTACCATAACTTACATACATATCTTAACACATAAGGTTGTCAATGCATAAAGCCAACCAAATTTTTCATTACATAAAACAAACCAAAACCCAGTCTTGGTATTGTTACAAGATTCCATTAATTGCCTTATAATGAGGATTTCTTGTTTCTCTCAATAAGAAGGCTTCATCGTTTACCTTATCATTTGTCTCATTAAGAGGACTTCATCATTTTCCCTTGCTAAGAAGACTTTATCGTTTGCCTCAACAAGGAAACTGCATCATTTGATCCACTTTATGCACGGAAATCTTATCATAAAACCTTCCTTTGATAACATACGTATGCACACTATCACATAACAATACCATGAATTTTTTTTTAATACATAAGACAGTGGCAATTATCCTTTATCTTTAAGCTTGTATTAATACAAAGCTACTTAAGCAGTTTCTTGCAACAGATGCAAGACTCTCTTAACACCGGTAACCGTATTAAACCCACATTTTACAATCTATACTTTAAGCTCCATACATATTCTATACATGTTCAACATCTGTTATCCTGTGAAGACAAGATAGTTCATTAAACAATATCGATATTGCAACACTTATGTATCCTTCTCTAGCATAAATAGCTTTTCGTTAGAGTTATTAAAATCATCTCTAACATCTTTAGCATACCAGTTCTTAGTTCAATTGGTCTTCACATCACTTTTTGTCAAAAGCCATTCGTGTTATTTCAACCTTTCATAACCTTCGAACTTTCTTGATGGTTTAACATTTCTTTTCATTCGCATTTGACATAAAACCAACTCTGTACTTTTCATTCACTTATACCTAATGCCAGGCATGCATTCATTTACCATCATTTATCTTTGCTTATCAATCCCTAATCACACCTTTATCACCTATGTTCGTGTAGTCAGCTTTAATATCTCACTTTAACGTTTAGTAAACATCAGTGCAATTTCCAAATCCTAATGTCAACATGCATTTCCCAACCTAGTGGGACCTTGTCAGGATTTAGGATACTAACAAAGCATTATTATTCATAACACAGAGAATAATCTCATCTAATCTCTAGGTCAAATTTTTAACTTACATTACCTCAATCGGATGTACTCATCCTTACTTTATAATATTATTCATTCACAAGTGATGAATAATTCATCCCTAATAAAGTTCCTTAGTTCCTTTGCAAGCCATTTCCTTCATTCGTACGTTGGTGCTCTCATTCGTAAGCCAATTAGATCACCTACACATAAACTCAGGCACCCGTACTAATTCTCTTCATACATGATTGGTTTCCTTCATTATCGACCTTTTAGTTAGCACGTTTACCATTCCTTAGGATATGTCATTCAGCATTAACTTCCCAATAACTTCAATAATGCAATCAACATGACCCTAATGCAATTTAGGATATATAAGGTATGCGTATGATAGACAATAATACAAACTCAGTTGTATAGTAAATCATTAATAACAGTGTCCGGAATGTCATTAATCATTTACTTTTCCAACCTTGTTTCTATTATTCTCATTTATACTTTATACCTATTAATCCATGAATCTTTGTCAAACCAATAAGGGACATGTTTGGGTTCAAGGAGATAATATTTATAATTCTTATGATTCACGGAATTTTGGGCCTGTTCCTTATGGGCTTCTTCGAGGCAAGGTTTTTTGGAGGGTAAGTGTTTCTTCTTTGCTCAATTTCCCAAGTGGTTATTTATTAATCTCATCAAGATCATATTATAATATATTAAAATTTACATCTTATATGTTACTGATAGGCTATAGAATTAAATTTGGGTTGAGACTATACAAGACATAGAATTACTTTGATATATTTACACTTTTGTTCCTATATGTTTAATTACATCATCTGCCCTTGTTAGATCAATATTTGACCATTTTGTGTTAAGATATAATGCATTTGTGGACGTTAAAATTGTTGTAAACTTTATCGGAGTAGAAGGAAATTTGACAAAATTAACCTACCAAAAAGGAATTACAATTGCATTTTCTTGGAGATAAACATTTAACAACTACGCCATGTTTATCAAAAACAAATACTAGATTTGAATTTCCAAAAAATATAAAACAAACAGATTTCATTTATGAGAGGCATGAACTCTATATTTAAAGGAACAAAGATGTAATTCAAATATTATTAGTTTCAGAAGAACAAAGTTAGTTAACATATTCCTTTTTTTTTTGCCCTTTGACCGGCTAGAAGGGTTAGTATGAAATTCAAATCTAGTTGATTAAAGATTTGATCATCTGACTAAACTTTTTATTGTGCATTAGTGTATCTTGTTATAATTTTCAAGACCTTTGTTAATCTATTTCCTTTAATTTAGCATTTAATTATCAATTGTCTGCAATGGAATGGTTTTTTCCAAACTAACTATGATATGGGAAACAGGGACATTAGTCTTTGTATGCGTTTTTGTAGCTGCATATATTTTGCTTGAACTATAAATTGGCACTTATGATAGTTTTTCTACACGTAAGGTAGAAATCATGAAATTTCAGTAGTTAATAACATATAACTGTATGAATGTTTACAGATATGGCCTGCTGGTGTATTTGGATCAATTGGGAGGAAACCTGAAACTGTTGACCCTGCCCTTAAGGTACATTCTGCACATAACATTTTACTTCATTATATGTTTTCATGGGTGCAATTTTTTGTTTTTTTTGGTAATAGTATAGTTAGCTTTTCTCAACTTGGAAAGGGTCAGCATATACAAGTTGAGATGATTAGTGATTGCTATTATTACTTGTCCTAAAAGGGGCAACCCTTGGTGTGGATGTAAAATATACTTTTTTCCTGTAGAGATGGCAAAATGACAGGCCTATCAGGTTGGGAAACGGTCAAAACTGTATTTGCTTGGTTAACCTAAAACACTTTTTGTCTGAGAGTTGTAATTTTTCGTAAACAGTTCGTGTACCAAGTCACTCATCCCAAAACTTTTAACATTATTTTTACAAAATAAGTAAAATGACGTTAAAATTAGTGCAATTTTATTTTTGTCTTTTGAGGACCCACACATATTCACGTTATATGTGTGTACTGCAAATGGGGCGTGATATTTGTTGATAAATGTAATGCATACACAGCGTTTCTTCTGGTACCCTCATAAAGCCATGGGACCTTTGTGCATTAAAGTCATCAATGGACGATATTTTGATCAAAATCGAGACGTTTTCTTAGCGCATAAGAAAGTAACTACATCATCTTCTAGTTCATCTTTGCTGAAATCTTGGTCATATTTGTTTTGATCACAGATTGTAGAGCAGTCGAACCAGTCATGACTAGTAAAATGGTGAACTCATCATGCCTTGCATTTGGCTCGCATTAATCATTCTACAACAGGGAATACACTTATAATTTTTTTGAGTAATAATTGAGACATAACTTGTTTACCTTTGAGGCCACTTGTCAGGTTTGGGAATAATACTACTATTTGAACCTAAACTTTAACTGGTTTTAGTTATTTTTTTGTATTTTAAATAAATTATCAGTTTATCCTAGTGACTTGGTGAGTAACGTTTTGATGCTTTTCAATTCAATATGGATGTGTTTGTACGTATTTATAATGACAACAAACGATGCGAAAGAAATATTGATAAATGTTGACTATATCATGACATGTGACATATTAAGTTATTTATTTATTATAATAAGATATAACATATTTATATCTAAAATTTTATTTGCATAAAATATTGTAATTGTTTATTTATTTTAACAAAATTATATATATATATATATATATAGGGGAAGGTTCCCCTAAAAAGTCTATTTTGCCTAAGAAGGCTAAGAAGGATTTTCAAAAACACGAAAACCGACCCAAACAAACTCCGAATGAATTAATTTTTGCATCATTGGAACCGACTTGTTGAACCCTAAAACGCAAACATTAAATTGTAAACAATAAACCCAAATACGAAAACCAAAACTTTAAAAACAAACCATAAACTTAAAGATAAAACCTAAAAATCCAAAAACCAAGCCCTAAAATCTAAACTTTAAAAGTAGTTATTAAAGCTAACACTTAAAAGCTAATATTGTAGGGTTCGTTGAGACGATTCCAACGCCATCGAAATGAGTTCAATCGGAGTTCGTTTAGGTCGGTTTTCGAGGTTTTAAAAATCCTTTTTAGCCTTCTTAGGCAAAATATACTTTTTATTTGATCTTTCCCCTATATATATATAATAAAATTGTTTTACATTACGAACTCAACATACGAAAGTTGAGTTTCAAACTGTTTACTAGATAAAGTATATAAAAGAAAACTCATGTGTTACGATGTGGTGTAAATAAAAAACATTATTATTTGTTTGTTATGGTTTAAAATTTTTTAAAAGGCAATTTAGCAAAAAAAAAATATAACGGAAAAATCAAAAGAAACATCACATGACGTGATAAATTTAACAACCTTGTTATTTGTGTTGCGTACTGACGTTAACATGATAAAGTATATAAAAGAAACGTGTGAGGTTATCACGACTCGATATTGGAGACTGCAATGTAAATTAAAAACATTTATATAATAGTATCAATGTTTTTCAAACATTGTTGTGTGGATCTCATTTCTTACGGTTAGGGCTGTAAACGAACCGAACGAACACGAACGAGTCCTTGTTCGTGTTTGTTCGTTTAACTTTTAACTTGTTAACGAACGGTTCACGAACGCTTACCGAACGAAAATTCTTGTCCGTGTTCGTTCATTAAGGAATTTAGATTGTTCACGAACGCTAACGAACGCATATTATTTAAACAAGAAAAATCAACATTTTTAATCTCAAGCAATGGAGATAATCATTTGTAAATATATAAATTAAGATATTATAGTATTAAACTAAAAATAACTTAAGTATTATGGTATTAAACTAAAAATTAAAAATAGCAACACATTTAATGAATAAATATCATAAATGAACTTAACCGATCATAAACGAACGCAAATGAATAAACGCGACCTCTGTTCATGTTCGTTCGTTTATTAAACGAACGAGCATAAACGAACTTTCCGCCGAGCGGTTCACGAACTATTCGCTGAACGTTCGGTTCGTTTACAGCCCGACTTACGGTACCAGCACAATATTGTTAGTCAATACACTCATCATTATCATTATCATTATCATTATCATTATCATTATCATCCATTATCATTATTATTATTATTAATTAAGGAACCGATTTTATTGAAGAAAAATCAAATTGTATACATTGCATAGTATGAACTATGAACTTTAAAAACTTAAAGTGATGAGAATAACATTTTACAAAAATAAAACGCAAAAAAAATATATTTATAATTTATATATATACAAACTTCATGTTAAGGAATAGTCATGGAGCCTTGACCCGATTATTCACCCGCTTTCTCACCCATGGGTTTTGGTCTAGGGTTTTGATGTGCCTTGCAAGGATTCAGCATTTCTCTCATCGAAGTCTCTTTAGTTTTGCCGGTGCCGACTAACCGGGTTCAAATCAGTAAGAGCAAAAGGCTAAGGAGTGTCTGACTAGATTCTACCAGTTGATCACCACATCAAGTAAGCTTTAATTTGTTTTCCACCTTCGATTTCTTGCCATGTTTGTTTACCCATCTGATCGTTTTCTTGATTTGCTAGAGAAAAAATTAGAGAGAAAGAGATCAGAGGATGGCCACGATTGTGAAGAGTGTGATGGAGAGAGGTTGCACCATTGGGTAAACTTCGGTGTTCCACCAGGCATTCACGAACTCGACACAAGACATCACGTTGCTGTGTGTGCCAGGTAGGTAAACACTAAACTGGATGCTTTAATTAAATTTGGGTTTCTTGCTCGAAACGTTGCCCTGAAGGAAAAGCAAGAAAGATGTGTTGTGTTCTTTTTTATTTTTGCAATTCAATTGCCTCAACAGGTAGCATCTCAAAAGGCTTGGGCTATTGTAATATGTGTTGTTCAAATGATTTTATGTTTGTTTGCTCGATCTTGATTTATGCCTTTCCATTTTAACTGTGCTTCATACACTACTAGGGTTAATCATCGTCTGTGCTTAATTATATAGAAATCACTTGCTTTTGTCTCTGTGTGATTTATAGTTTTGCTTTTGTTGTTTCAAAAGATTCATCATGTATGTTGGATGCCCTTTTCATTGTTTTTAAGCCAATTTCTTCACTTTTTAATGCAACAAAAGGAATGGATTAGGTTGAAATGAGAGGAAAGGTTGAAAAAGATATTTTTTATAAATACTGAGCCAAAGAATGTTGTTCATCATTAGAATTAGCAGATCCGCATAGTTGCTTTCATTGGAATCCTTCATTTTAGAATTGTTGTATTTTTAATATTTAGTATCAATGTCATGGACCAGAAATCAAACAAGATTTTTGCAACTCTTTGAGACAAGTGATTACTCATTTATTTCACAATTATTTTTTATCATATTTAGGTTTCCATCATAGCAATTGTTCCCTTTTTTATCATATATTATACAAACTGTAAGTTGGAAATACTAACGGGTCTATTTGACCCGTTTTGCACTTGATTCAATTTCACGGGTTAAGTGAATGAAGAGCCACTCAATGATGTTTTGCCCCTTTATGATGTCCAGGTGTACAGAAATTGGATGCCACTGCTTAGTGATCTCCGTCTTCCTTATTTTGCCTCATATGTTTCTTTCTTTGTTCTTTCCTTATTTCTGTCGCTTCCATCACAATCATCCTCTGATTTTGGATGCAAGATTTCCACACATGGATGCCTTTGATTTTGTTACAGTAGCTTTTTTTGGACCTTATTGGTTGTAAAAATCCCCTTGACAACTCTAGAGGAACTTTTTGTTGTAGATATCCCCATGGGCCATGGCTCCAACTGAAACTGCTAGGCCCTATCAGCAAACCAATTTGTCTTTGGATTGTAGATTAAACCTCTTTGAACAATAGGCAGTAGATCCTCATGAATACCTTTACACCATTATTTATTTATTTTTTTTGTAAACATCGGCAAGGTAACATTTTGAAACCAAAGACCATTAGATTTCACACAAGGATGGGCTGTTGGGAATTCCCCGCGGCAACGCGCGGTTGGATCTTTCTAGTTTGTGTGTAAAGTGGAAAGTGTATAAGGTAAAATTTTAGAAAGTAAAAACAAAAAAATAAATATATAAATGGAGCGTAGGTGGCATTGTGGCAAGTTCTAAAAAAAGCCAAAATTCGGCCGTAGCAAGGCACGACCCAAATACAAATGCAATGTGAAGCAGTATACTAACCACCAAGCTACTTAACATGGGAGGCCTGGGGAGGGGCAAACCCGACCTCCGTCCATGGTCTATTTATTGCAAGGGTACAAAAATTTTAAAATTTGATTTTAAAGTATATATATTTACTTATATGTCCAAATACAAAACCAAAAAACACAAATTTATAATTCACTAGGGGCCTTTTTTTCTCAGTACGTCCGGGATACTTGAATTATCAAGCCCGCCCCTGCTACCTAAATGTGTATTACCTGAATTGTATATTATATAACAAACATTATAGAAACAATACGATGGTTTTAAATTAAAACAAAAAACATATTTATAAATTGTGCCCAAGTGGAAAGTGTAAAAGCAAAAAATTTAGAAAGTAAAAGCAAAAAATAAATATATAAACTGTGAGGCAGTATATATTTAAAAGCATAAAATTTGGCCTAAGCAAAACATGAACAAGGGCCAAATGCATCGCGAAGCAATGGAGGCCAATCAGATAGAGCCACCGACATTGTTTTTTAAGTGCATATATAATTTTGTATATCATATAGTATGTATTGTAGAACTAATACGAAGACCAGTTAGATAAAACTACCAACATTGGTTTTTAAGTATATATAATTTTGTATACAGTAAACATTTGTAATAATACGAAGGCTAATCAGATAAAACCACATAAATTGGTTTTTAAGTGTATTTTTAATTTTGTATCTTATATAGTAAGTATTGTATAACTAATACAAAGACCAATAGATAAAACCACTAACATTGATTTTTAAGTGTATATATAATTGCTCAAGCTTAGCTTGCTTCCAAACTTTTGACAAATTAGTGTCCTTCCTTCCCTAAGTTCCTAAAGGCTTAGTTTATGGCTTCTGATTTCCCAAAACTTCTACACAACGCATAAGTCCTTCCTACCTCGTCGGCATCGTTCCTCCTGTCGTCGTCGCTCCTACCGTATAAAAGTAAAATCCCACCTGCTAGCACGACTGTCCAAGTATATAAACAAAGGGAAAATATCAAATAAAAAGTTTATTTTGCCTAAGAAGCCTAAAATAGATACAAACGAACTCTATTGAACTATTTTCGATGATATTGGAAGTTTGGAACATGTTTATCAAACATTCAAACCTTGTAATATTAGCTTTAGGTTATAGCTTTAAACAATTAATTTTATAGTTTAGGTTTTAGGGTTTATATTTAGCTTTTATATTTTATCTTAAGGTTTAAGGCTTCTTTTTTAAGTTTTGATTTTACTATTGGTTTGTTATTTATGATTTAAGAACCAAAGGACTTATAACTTAATGGTATCCTCTTGACTTTCTGAATGGAAGATCTTGGGTTCGAGAAAAATATGTTTTAGGTTGAGCTAGGGGGTTTTTTCTGGTGCGGGTTTCCTCCTAGTTGATGTTAACTTTTTTTATGATTTAAGAACCGGGATTTAGAGTTCGACAATGTTGTTATAAATTCTATCAGAAATTTGTTTTGGTTGGTTTTTCATCTTTCTTGCCGGTTGGCAAAATTAATACCAGTTAAGACACGATTAGACATGTTTAACAAAAAAAATTACCTTTTGATTTTTTTTTTAAATAATAAAAACTAAGAGGCTAAAACTCATCATTATTCTTTTTTGTTACATAAAACGCGTCATCTGAAACTTGTTAAATCCGTTAAGACTCAGTTTTGCAAGCCGTGAATCTTGTCAAATGAAAACCCACATGCTTCTCTCCTGTTAAGTGCTAAACGGCTAAACCCTCGGTCACTGTTTCTGTGTTCCGATTTACCGTAGAAAAAGACGAGAGATCTGTTCAACTTCTCTAATTAACACCAGGTATGTAAGTTTCATGTTCTGTTATCAATTAGGGTTTATCACTTATTAGAATCTTTATCATATTGTGCTGGTGCATTGTATTTGACATTTGGCGATATACAAGAACATGTTCTCGATTTTAATTAATCAACAACATTTTCAAACTCGTATTATGCCCTAATTTCAAACAACCCCAAATGCCAGACCCTAAATGTACATCATCATCATTATTGTTCTTATTATATTTACCCAAATGCACATCATCTTTATATATAGTTGTGATTATCATCTGAAATTTGTATCGTAGTGATCTTGATGTCAATTTACTTATCGGATGTATGAATATTTTTATTTTAATTTTTTAGAACCATGAAAATTCAGATGATCTTGCTGCCAATTTATTGATCTATTTGTAATGTATCATCTGAAATCATTATCAGACTGATCTTGATTCTAATTTAAAGATCTATTTGTAATGTATCTTACGCAGATGTTTGATTGTTGTTACTAGTTGACTGTTCACAGTTTATTTTAATGACTCTCTATGTAGGACTATGTAGATGGAGTGGTTCATGGTATTTGCTTCACTAGCTGTACTATGGTTGGCTTCTCTCTGCAAAATTCTTTATGCATCATTCTATCCATACCAATCTTCCTTCTTAAACAATGGTGATAGCTGATCCAATAATTATTTTCTATAACATTTAATTTTCATGTTTAATTTGGTCCCTTTAATGACTGTTTTTTGAATGTATCAGCTGGATATTTGCAAACGAGAAATGTCCTGCTAGTCATTGCCCATCCTGATGATGAATCCATGTATGGTTAGAACCCTAATACTTTTTTCTGGATTGTTTTTTCTTCAAAACCTTGCAAGTTAATCAAATATCCAGCCTTCATAACAACCATGAGTTCTTGATCTGCTGATCGTTAGTTCTCAACATCAAAACACATGGTTTCAGGCTAGTTATTGACTGTGTGGTATTGGATTATTTTGCTGTCAGGTTCTTTTCACCAACTATCAATCAGCTGACTTCTAGAGGGCATAATGTGCACATATTGTGCATGTCAACTGGTATATGTTGTATATATTGAAATTTTGGTTGTTGCATATGACTATAAAGTTCCTAGTTTTTGTTTTCTTAACATGAGAGAGGAGCTTTAGATGAAAATCAAACAAGATCAATGGTATTACGATGAAGAGTACCTTAATCTTATAATTTAACTTTCTTAAATATCAAACTTGTGTCTCAAACTCCAAATTGATTTCTAACTTGTTAAGAGATGGAACTTGCGTTCATTGTTCTTTTTAAATGCTAAATTCTGATAATCAAAGTGTACTAATATGTTTTTAAGTGGGGTATATTTTTTCTATCTTTATCGTGCCTGTACTATGTGATTTGTCAATGTGACATATATTTGATGTTGTATGTTGCTAATTGGTTTGCAGGTAATGCGAATGATATGGGGAATGTTCGGAAAGAAGAGCTTTATAGGGCTTCTACTATCCTTAAGGTGATATATTATGTTATACAACATTGATATGCATAAGCTATAATTGTTGCGTATTTGGGTTTAAATATATAAGTGATATATTATGTTATACAACATTGATATGCATAAGCTATAATTGTTACGTATTTGGGTTTAAATATATAGTTTATTTGTAATCTTCTATTATTCCAATTGATTTGTTTTCACCTAATAAAATGAAAGAGTATATTAAGTGTATTGATCAATTACCGGTGTTATCTTGCATTAGAAGGTAACACGTTCTTCAAGTGTTTTGGTTCTCCTAGTTTTTCATGGGAATGTTGTTGCCCTTGGTGAAGTGCAATGAATGAGTTGTTTAATGACTATGATAAGCATAGGAATGTTACTTTTTCACCTTGTCTTATAGCTTTAGTCATTATTTACTGACAATAGCGATGCTATCAAAACATGGAGAAAATAATTTTTGTAGGAAGAGTTATTCATGTAGGAGTTCCCTGTCTCTTACATGCTTTGATATCTTGCCAAGAACTCAATACATAATTTGTTCAATTGATATTTTGGTTTATGTGGTAAAGTACGTTTAACATTGTGAAAAGTGAAAACCTTGAAGAAGGTATTTTTTTATACTCTTCACCTTTATATTTTACTTCCTATATCGTATTTACATATTCAATTAACATAGTATGTCCTTACATTCTCTTTAGTTGTTGTCAATTGATGAATATTTCACCTTTGTTTTCGAGATCAATATTTCACACGCTCCTTATAAGCCTTTAAACGACCCACCACTTCTTCAAATGCCAAATTCTCAATCTTCGAATATTGTTAAATAGAAGCCACAATTGGTAAGTATTTTGGAGGCATAGAGTTTAGGAATTTCCTTACCATCACCTCTTCTTCAAGTGAGGGCCCAAGACTTCTATACTTAGATTGTATCCCACTCAATCTTCCTACGAACTCATCCACGGTCTCGGTCTCCAACATCCTTATTGCTTCTAACTCACTCCCAAGTGTTTGTAAGCGAGCCTTTTGAACCCTCTCAGCTCCTAAAAATCTGACACGTATGCATCCCACACATCCTTTGGTTCCTTGTACTTTGATACTTGAAGGAGAACATCTTCGGGTATTGACTGAAAAATCAAAGCCTTCGCCATATACTTCCTTCTTGCATCTACTCCTCCTCCTGTCATAGGATCTATGGCTTCCTGCAACCCATGCGCTGCTAAAACTGTCTCCATCATTATAGACCAGGCTGTGTAGTTCGTTGTGGTCAGCTTTGGGCATAACAAACTCACATTACCAGCATAGTTATTGATAGCGTCCGTAGTGAGCGCTACAGCACGATGCAAGAGCACACCGCTATTGGTGTTTAGCGGTCCAATAGCGTGAAAATAGCGGGAATTGGACGGAGGAATTGGACGACAACGACGACGGAATTGGACCCTAATAGTCTACGACGCAACGTTTTTGGCCAATTGTCAACCCTAATAGTCGACGGAGGGCAGAGAGATGGAGTTGGACGACGACGACGGAATTGGACGACGCCGACTTCGAATTTCAAAGACGATAATCAGTGAATGGGACGGCGAATTGGAGTCTGGACTGAATTGGATGAATTGGATTGTTGGACATCGAGTGGAGTCGGGACTGAATTGGAGTTGGAGGTGGCTACCCTAGGTTAAAAGCATCTAAATTAGTTCTCCACTTCCGCCTATTTTTTTTTGTTTGGGTCTTTAATTCACTGAATTAGTAATTTGGTTATTTAATTAAATTTTAGAATGCTAAAGGAAGCTGATTCAGGGTGTACTTATGAGACTTTAAGTGAGTAGTAGTGACAAATTATAACATATTTGAGCTATTTTCTTGGTGTAAAACTATGAATGTTTATTTTTTTTAATTTTGGATGATTGAATATATTTATTGAGTTTTTTATATTATTTTATCGCTAAGCACCAAATAGCGGTCGCTATTTATCGCTATTCGCTACATAGCATATAGGTAGCTTATCGCTATTTACCGCTATTCATTATCGATAACTAAGATTACCAGGTTCCCGGACTGGTACAACAACCTCACCAGCAGGTCTTGCCATCAATTCCTTGGCTTACCTGTCCAAACCAACCTAGAGCACCTGTTTTATCTCACGTACTGCTTCACACAGTACCAAAAACACCAATTTATCGCAAATTGATGTTTCCTGAAAATCACACAGGATACAAATTGAAGCTCGCATCTCCTCTACAACTTGTTTCAGCCCTCACAGCCTTCAACCAAGAACCCGATTGATAACTCTCACAGCCTTCAACCCTAATTCGAACCTATCACAGGTCAATCGAAGCCTTCACGGCTCCTAGTCATCTGATTGAAGCTCTCACAGCCGTCAATCACCAAGTTCGATCGTTCCAACCTGCGTCGCATAAATTCCCGACCAAAAAATCTTGATTGAGTCACACAATCAGATATGCACAGCTTCTCTTACCACGTTCGAACCTATCACATGTTCACGTCACTTTTTCTTGACAAAATCGAAGCAGCTTTAATTGAAACTTTCTTGATTTGGACTTCAATCACACCTAATTGAATGCAATTCAGCTTGAATAATTGGCACCCAGTTGCAATTCGCCCCTCCAACAGGTACGCTCTGATACCAATTGAAGACTCCTTGCCCTGTTGATAGATGATTTCACCCAAAAACACGACTCAAAGTTTTGTGGAAAACCACAACTCTTTTTATTAATTGCTGAATAATATTTGGTACAAAGAAAACCAATACTTCTAATTCTCTTTATAATAAACCAAAACATAAAAAACCAAATTCTATCCCTAAAAAATCTGCTGAGAAAAATCTTAATCCAAACAAAACCTAATCTAATCTTTAAACTCTAAAACTCAAATAAAACAATTTAAAAATCTAAACTTTCTAACTTTTAACCCCTTTAACTATCGAGTATTTACAAGATTAGTCCAACAGTAACTGCTCTACGCACAACCAAATATGCTCTGCATCTCTCTTATTCGTTTTACATATTAACATTTTTAACAATAATACCATTCATAATTTTTGCACCCCTTTTGGTTGTTTTTCATACAAACCCCAATTTTGACCCAAGCGATAGTAAACGTGCATAAGGTGCCACCTCAATCCCATGTGGTGTTTTTCTAGATCAACTCGTGCCTTAAACATGGTTTTAAAGCATAGGGTATTATAAATCAAACATGGATGAATTTAGGATTAATTTCGTGCTAATATGAGTTGCATGGGATGTGATTGATCATGTTCTTTTACAAAGAAATTGATTATTGTATGTGACCAAGATACATGAAATTAATTTGTTTTCAATTTTTTCTCAACTCTTGTTCTTTTGATCTTATTTTTTTGTTACGGATATGATTGATAAGATACTTAAAGTATTAAAATGACACCTATGATAAGTACTTGATCATATAGGTTCCTATCCAACAAGTGACAGTAATGGATCATCCGGATCTTCAGGTCTATTTCTTTTACCTGTAAAAAATCTTAATTATTTGCTATTCCATGTCTATGAACTATATATATTTATATTTATCTTCAGGATGGTTTTGGGAAAATTTGGAATACTAACTTATTGTCAAAGATTGTGGAGAAGAAAATTCATGATGATGAAATTGACATTGTAAGTTCTGATCTCGCTTATCTTGTACATTTCATTTTTAACATCTATGTGTAGTACATTCAAGTGAATTTTTATCATTTGATTTATAGCAAGAATTCACATCATTACATGCTTCAGTTGTCCCATTTCCATGGATGTCGATAAATCATTTTCTTATAATTTTTTGCAGATAATTACTTTTGATAATTATGGTGTATCAAATCACTGTAATCACCGGGATGTACACCATGGAGTGCGGTAAGTTTCATTGTTTTGTGAGGTTTTTTCTTGCAAATTTATATTAGTAGTTACTTATTCTTGACCTGCGATAATTTGAACTCTATATAATAAGTGGTATTGGTCCTATTGGAACTCACTAATATTCAAGAAAGTATTTTTTATATATGGGCAAGTGTGCGCTATAAATAATTAGATTAAAAAGGTGGATGTAATTGTTCTTGTTTTCCTCTATCAGAAGGTTCATGCTTGATTCTACACAACGAGATATTGAAGCCTGGGAGCTGGTATATATTTCTTCCCCTTTATTTTTTTTTGTTCTTTGATGTGTTATTTGAAATTGCAAATATAGTCCCTGAAACTTTATAAGGTACTGTTTTCGGTTTCTTTTCATGAATTCCAGATTTCAACCCTTTTCCTGAAAGTACCATTTGATTTCCAGTGAGTTCATTTGGAACAGGGTGCTCAGATTTGAGGGCATTTCTACTTGTATGCAAAGAATACAACTTAATTTAATCCACTTTCAATTCATGATTTGTGAACTTCAATTGTCACTATTTTCGAAAAGACAAGCATATTTTCCTGAAGTTTTAATGTAATCACTATCTTTTTTTATTTGGCCAAGTAAACTATCACTCTCTAATTGATATAATTTTGTGGAAGGCCTTAGAATGAACCATAGGAATTCATCTTATGCTTGACTTTTCAGTAGTCAACATGCTCTTCGTGTTTTTTCTCAGGTAAGTACTAACATAATCCGTAAGTACATTGGACCAATTGATATCTGGTTTTCTTCATGGAGTTCCAAAAATTCTTTGAATGGACAAATGCATTGCTTGCTTAATGAAAATCCGCTTAGAAGCTATGCTGCAATGTCACAACACCTGAGTCAATGGGTATGGTATGTATCATTACTCAAACCTTGGTTGTTCATAATATATGTCAGAATTTATACCTGTTCAAAACAGTAATTCTTTTTGTCTGGAATGGTCAAAGGATAAAGTAAAGAAAAATAGCTAAAAACAAAATGTGATTTGTGGGTGGTACAGGTGGAAAGCTGTAAATTCAAAGCATACAACCTCCCAGACCGTTTTATTACAAAAAATTTAGATTATTATTGTAATAATATGGTATTTGGAGTTTGGACAAAAGGTGACTCGGGCAACCTGATCCAACCCGTATGAACCTGTCCATTTTGCCTACTCTAGTATTGCGGTTAGGAGAATGCCTATCATTTCTTGTGTGCATGGTTGTAAAAATCGCTAGTCGGTAGTCGAGCGGCGTGGTGGGGACTAGGGATTAACCGGGATTAATCGGATTGGAAATTTATTTATAATTTTTTAAATAAATATTAGTTTTTCAATACATCATAGATTTTCACAATTAAAACACCAATTAATAGGCCAAAAGGCCCAAAACATGTTTAAAATGGGCTGGACAAAGGCTTTTAGATATTAGGTTAAAGAAAAACCATAATTTCTTTGCGCTGGACCGAAATTTTGGGCTTTAAAATGAGTTGACCAATTTTTTTGAACTTGACCGATTAATCCCGACTAGAGCCGACTAGCTCTGACTAGAGCCAACTACCGATTAGTGGACCGACTAGGCAAAATTTAATCGGCTTAGGGCCGACTAGCGATTAATCCCGATTAATCGGCCGATTAATCCTGATTTTTACAGCACTGCTTGTGTGCCAACTTCTTGCATTACCTGGGAAAACATTTTGACATTTGAGGACCGAGGTCTTAATTTTTTACCAAAGAATTCAAAGCTGATATTGCTACATTAGTTATGTATTGTCTTTATATATTTAAAGATTTAAAAGGCTATAGAAAATTCCAATTTTAAAATTAATTAAATCCCATGATATTATTATTGTACTGTACATGAACACAATTTTTTATTTTTTAGAATTTGCTTATCTTATCAAGTCAAGTTAATCCTAATTTAAAAGGCTTATAAATTTTATTTTTTATTTTTTTAGAATTTGCTCATCTTATCAGGTCAAGTCATTTGAACATTTAGTCAGTGGTGTCTACATGCTTTTAGGAAGAAAGGGGATTTTGGCTTTTTTAACCGAATTTCTTCAACTCTTAATCTTTACTATGAGAAACAACTTGTTGCATTGTTTAACATCCTTAGACTTACGTTTTTTTAATTTCTAAATCTTACCAACATTTATGCATATTTTCAGGTTTAGAAAGCTGTTTGTTTCATTTTCAAGCTATACATATGTAAACACTTTGAGTAAGATCAACCACTAGGTAAAAGCGTCGCATAGACAGGAATGTATTTGCAATTGACCAGTTGCAATTTGTATGTTTTATTTTTTATTCTTTAAGTTTATTGCTGTTGATAAGCAACTTTTATGTTGAATTCTGTTAAATTATCATCGTACCAGGGTTTCTATTGATCTATCATCATACAACAACAACAACCTTACCCAGTATATTCCCACTTTTCAGTAGGGTCTGGGGAGGAAGGATAGATACAAACCTTACCCCTATCCCAATTGGGATAGAGAGGCTGCTCCGAAAGAGTCCCCGGCTCAAAGTTATTTTTTGAAGTTGATCATCCCAATGATTTTAACGTTATTTTCACAAATAACTAAAATAACGTTAAAATTAGTGCACTTTTACTTTTGCCCCTTAAGGGCCCACACATATATACATTATACGTGTGCACCGTAAATGGGGCATTATTGATCTATCATCATACCAGCTAATATTGTCCATCTGGTCTGGTCATCTTGCTTGTCCACTGTCCAAATAACAAAAAGTCCAACAAAATGGTTCACACTTTTTTAAAACCCTCCTAATGATTTCATTCGTTGAGTGGTGTGTGTTTTTTTTCATACATTCAAGGAATGAAATGATCTGAACATGACCAAACCATGTTATGCATAACCTGAACCATGAGGCGGTCCATGATCAAATGCATGTTTAAACCATGAATCGACCCTTTGACCTGACCGATGTTAAGAACCATGTCCCAACTTATAACCTAAACCATAACTATACTTATGAATTATATCTTGTTTATTCACTTTTTTTTTACCAAACGACATGAAGTGAATTCATTTTATTCCAGTTGAATAATCAATCCAGACAATATAATAATAATTTTTTTTTTCTCTTGTCCTTTTTAGTGTCTCTTATGTTTCATTTTCTTAACTAATCGACTAATCCGTTAACTCATACGAAACAAACAGTTTTTAATCAAAAGTCTTACCAATTCATTAAGAGACAATTTTGTTTCTAAATAGTTTAAATATATACAAGTAGTGTCTTTATCTTATTCTCAAACTTTAACTTTGTGTGATTGTTTTTTTGGTATATGTTTGTTTGTTATTAAATTAATAATAACAAAATTAATATATTAACACACATCCACTTATAGAACCAAAGAATCATCAGCATAATTTTTCAAATATGAGATATTTTCTTCATTTCAAATTTATTTTATTATTTAACAAAAAAATAAAACAAAATAAAATTTAACGCTCATTCACTTGCAATTTGAAAACCACTAGTTTTACTTTTTAAGTAACGCTAAATGCCATCTGTGTAATTTTTCAATCTCATAAACCAACTATAATGGTCATAAGATTCACTAAATACATATTCATTTAACACTTGACAAAAAAAATAAAAAACATTCTTTACTAAAAACATAAAAGTCTTTTCACCAACAGACACATTTTCTTCTGTTTGCCCTGATGGCAAAGAAAAGCACTCAACTTTTTTATAGTTTTAAGAAAAAATAATTTTTAAAAAAATAATTTTTAAGAAGATGAATAGTATTTTTAGTGGAGTATTTTTTAGTATTTTAGGGCGTGTTCAAAAATATTGGCATCTTTAAGAAGTGTTTTTAAAGAGATCTTGTTATTCTCACACTCATTTGATCATCTTACACTCTCTATATGCCTATATGAGATATATAGGAGACCAATTATTGTTTCTCATAATTTATCAGTATTAATAATTTGATTCCTTTATAGGACATATATGCTCTATCTTATCTTACTTATTATATATATATAAAAGCAAATCTTTCTCCTCTCACATTTTCTACTGTTCATTTTTTACACGATGTGATGCATTTGGTACAATTAATTGAAACGTCTCCTATACATGCATATATCAGCATCCAAATTCTTGAGAACAAAGATAATTTTTGCCACATGTCAATTTGTTAGAATACCATTGACATGTGTCACTTTTATATATTTTCTATTAATTCTCTTTCAAAATAAATGATAATAAATTGTCTACTTTATCAAATAATTATTAATTTAATGACTAATATATTATATATCTTTTCATATTATAAAATAGTTTTTAATAAATTCAAAATAAAATTCTTTTTATTAAAAAACACAATTCAAAAAAAAGTTTATAAAATATGAAATTTTTCAAAAAATCAAAATTTTAAAAAACAGAATATATCTTAAACCTATACTAATTTAGAAAAAATATATATAAGTTTTATAAAAACAATAAGTTTTCTTACAAAGTATATAATGTTTTAGTTTTAACCCGTGTACACACGGGATTTAACCTGGTATGCGTATAAGAGACCAATCATTGTTAATGAGTGGTGTCAGAGGAGACTATACGTCTTATATAAACGTAAATGATACGTATAGGATCTGTGATAATGTCCGCAAGATTTGGCGCAGTGGTAAGAAGCCACACTTCCTATTGAAGGTTGTGGGTTCAATTCCTATTGTTGTCAAAAATTGTGAGAGATGACATTGTCGCGCGACCCGGTCTATCACCAGGCTTTGTGTCCGAGCCAAAAGGGTTTTTACGCGGCAAGGTTAAAGCCTCTTGCTCGGTTTTTCTCTGGAACAGTTGGTTAACGAGTCTTCGACTCCAACCAATTTGGCCCGTTAGGAGGGTTGGGTAGAGTCTCCGCTGCAATCGCAGCATGGGAGCCTCTCTAATGTAACAGAAATATGCATCGCTGTAATTGTAGCAATTAACATGAGTGTAAGGCTGCTGCACTCTAACTACGGTCTTGCCGTTGCATCAACTTTAATAAATAATTAAATAAAATAATAACCGAAGCTCTTATAAAGTTGGGGACAAATGGTCTTTCATACTCTCTCTGGAGTCTGGAGTCTGGAGTGGTCTTCAACCTCTGTACCTATCTATATTCCACCAAGGAAACCATCGTGGAAGAAGCACAGCTTCCGCCCATGGCGAAGGTATCTTCAACTTCTTCAACCGCTGAAACTTCTACAAAAACAGCTCATAGGTATGTTCAAATTCATAATCCCCACTACAATTGCAATCATCACTATCGCCTTTCGAAATCAAACCTAGTGATTTCAAACTCCAAATTAACATGAATGCTTAAAGTTTTCTTTTAATAGTTTTTAATCTGATTGGTACGAAGATTACAACTAATTTCGAGGTTGAAGTTACTAGGGGGCGTAAACGAGCCAGGAGCCAAGCCACTTGTGTGGTGCTCGATACATCGGGCTAGATACAAGCTCCTATCAAGCTGCGCTTAAACGAGCCCAGCTCGAGCATTTTAGAAATATAGCTCGAAACGAGACGAATTCAACCTTACCCGGCTCGTTTACACCCTAAAGGTTGGTAGAAACCGTCTGATAGTTAAACTCGATGGTTATCCATGAATGGAAAAGTGAATTGCATCCTTTTTCAATTTTTTAGGAAAATGGAATCGAGGCCAAGATCAATGGTGACAGTGAGGGGAATTAGTGCAGTTAAGAGGACTAAAGTTGTTGGGGCGGCTAAGAAGAAATCATCCAAATTGGATGCTAATAAACCTAAGAAACCACCCACAGCCTTCTTCTATTTCTTGTATGTTTTCCGTTAATTTTATGATTTAATCTCTTTTATGTGTGCGACACTTTGAATTGACAATTTGAAATTGAATTGGATGTATAGATTCATGAATTAATTGGGTAAAACCGTAAAACCTTAGGGTTGTGGGGATTAATGGCCTGAACTATTGAAGAACGAGCTTAGTTGAATGTATATGGTTTTTTTTTTTGGTTTTCAATTGTTGGTTTTTGTTCATGATACATGGTAGTAACTGTTTAGAAATTTCATTATTGTTTGCTTATGATGTACTTCATGCAAGCAAGTCCAAAACAAACACAAACAATACTCCTATGGTTGTGGGACTTGTTGAAGGTTAATGGCTCCTATATAATGTGAAGTGGTGAACTCATCTGATATAGGGTTTCAAGCTTTTTTGAACTGGTTTGCTTGGAAGTAAAGTAATGTTACGGGTTCTGTGATTTGTATTCATGGACTGGTAGATTGCCTCACGAGTAAGTTCCTGCAATGTATTTAACTGTCTCTAAAGGATCATAAGATTTGTCCTATAGGCAAAGCTCATATACCCATCTATCCTGTAAGCACAACATTAAGGTCTAGAAGTAAGTTATCCACTGATTAAAAGACCAGCACTGGCATTAGTTCATTCTGCCAGAAGGCTCAAGCGTTTGTTTTTGGTGCATCTCATAGTGGTGCTGATGGATAACCCCATAAAGTAAGTCGAAACTAATTAAATTGAAAATTCCCAACATGCACTCTCTTCCAACACCGGCATTGTGGTGGGGAACGCCGTTATAGTTCTGTTTTGTGCACCAAGTAGTGAAGTAAAATTGACAAAACCGGCGAAGGGAATATTTTATGTGACCTCCTTAATGGTGTTAGGGTTAGTAACTACAATCACACTTGATGCATTCTTATGAGTTCATCTCAAACAGTTGTGAATGTTGCAATCTAGCTAGGCCTCATAGTTACACATCAAGGTCTCCACAAGGCAAAATGTCACATATCACGTGGCAGCATGTAAGTAGCCCATGGTACAATGCTCCCCACACTTTGTGTAAATGTTAAAAAGTCTTGTTTTGTGGGAAGGAGTTTTCATCTCAAAGAGTTATTATGAAATCATGTTTGTGTTACACTCAATACTATTATTCCTATTCATGGCTCATTTAAGCGTTGGAGTGGACGAGTGGTTTAAAAGTTCCAACCCCTATAAGTTCTCTCACATTTTCTTGAATCCTCTCTGTTTCAAGATCTGAGTAGGAAGCTTGTTCAATCCCATGAGTTCAACCTTTGCACTCATTACATTCTGATGCATGATCAGTAATTTGAACTTTCTTTTTATTCTTGGTCCCTGAGGATATATTAGTGAAAGTAGTGGTACACTTGGGGATGGGTCACTCTAAGTGCTATAATCAGTCATTTGAACAAACAATGAAACACGTGTTTGAATTATCTTACGAATCATTTCTTTGGATTCTGCATTGTAACATTTAGGATTACATCACAATATGATTCTTTCTCAAAATGCTCTTTATTAGCATATCATGGTTTCCTTTTTGTGAGAATATTTTAATTATTTTAGGGAGGATTTTCGTAAGGAATTTCAAGAGCAAAACCCAGATATCAAGTCAATGCGTGAGGTGTGCACTGCAACACATTATTCATCTTCTGAATTTTTTTTAAGTTGCTAAGAAAATGATATTTTATGTTCTGCTACATGATTTGGATGTGTCTACAAATTCATTTACTAGATTGGCAAGGCTTGTGGAGAAAAGTGGAAAATCATGACTTACGAGGTTTGTGTTGTTTTTCATTTCAAGTTTCAGTTGTTTGATACATTTTATTTAATTATTTTGTCTTCAAATATTTGGTTCGACTCCTTGTCAAAATCATTAATTACCGTTTGTGACCCATTATTGACAGTTGGAATCTCATCTTCGTAAATGTAATATGAATACTGGGGTTGTGATTATAAAATTTGCCTTTCACATTGATGAACAAGAACACACACACAAATATATATGTATATTATAATGTATTAGCAAGTGAATTGCCTTTTGAGCTGACTATATATGTAGCCTGAAAATGAACGCCCTAATTTGTTTATCAGTAGCCATTTGTATCAAGATTCAGTGCTCATAATGTGGAGTGACAGCCCTAATACAATGTAAACAGGGTCTTGAAGTTTGTTTTTTTAATTAATAAGTGAACATATATAGAATATCTACAAGCCTTTAGGTCGACTTGGAAAACAAGATAACCAGATGCTAATGGCAACTCTATGCACATATAGTATATACATAACAAAATATCAAAAACCTTATATTTTCAATTTTTGTAGCAAGTTGGCCAGTTGGGCATGATCATTATATTACTTAGAATAAGTAGTGTTATTTAGGCTTGCCTCTGTTAGGATTCCTTGTGTCTATTCTATTTGTTTTATAGAGGGTATTATATTTTGGTGGTTACAACACAAGTGCACAACCTTAGTGGCCACTCTATTAACACGTAAAATAGGGCTTTAAAGTATGTCTTTTTTTGTGCTGGCTTGGAGAACAAGAAAACTAAATCTGAACGACAGCTTCTATCCAATATGTACAAAATGGAAACCTAATGAAGGTCAACATAATTAACAATAAGTACACCACCTTAGTTAGATGAGCAAGAACACACATTTAGGACTTTGTACTAGATGTACTGGTAGGTGTACTTACTAGACTTACCGCTTCATTCAGTTTAGAAATTAACATTGCTACTTACAAGAGGCCGAATGAAGAATTATCTACATTCAATATGTATATGAATTCCTTATAATTGGTTAAACAGTTAAATTTTGACAAAATAATGAAATGCTAGAGTTGATTGTAGATTATGTAAATGACAAGAAGTAACATCTAAATGTTCAGTTTGTCAAAGTTATTTCATGATTTACGGATTTACCACAACCAACGTTTTTGTATTTTATTGCTTGCTTCATATTAAAAATGCAAAAATTGCTATAGTTTGCAACAATAAGTAGTTTGAAACAAGTTTTTGTAATCTACATCCTCAAAAGAACATTGTCACTTTTAGAGTTTCGGTTTTGAACAGTTTTTTCTTCTAAAAGCATACCGTTCTGTTTTTTGCATTTTTCTGGTTTGGTGGTGGTTTTAAAACAGTTCAATAGAATGGTTTGAAGTCAGTTTCTTGTAAGTTTGCTGAAAAATCATATTTTGCTTGTTTATATATATGTTGAATATTTTCTTAGTTTACTGTGGTTAGCAATTGTGTCTACATACCTTTTCATTTCCCATCAAATTTGAAATTAGCTGTTAGCCTGTTATTATTTGAAAATTAAAAGTCAAATCAGAGGACAAACAGTAACCAAGACCTCAACACCGCCCCCTGCCCTCCCAATAAATAAATAAATAAATAAATAAATAATAAAAAAACCCACACACACAGAGAGAATCACAGACACAACAAAAGTTAACCTTTTAGTTTTTGAGTATTAATATTGGAATGAATATTTTGGTATGTTTAATACAGGAGAAGGTCCAGTACTATGATGTTGCAACGGAGAAACGAGCAAAGTTTGAGAAAGCTTTGGCTGACTATGTCAAAAAAAAGGTACGCGTTTACCGGTGTTTGATTTGATAGAATGAAAACATGGGAACAAGAATGATATATAGGAATCACCTAAAGTCCTAAGCATTGTCTGCTTCAGTTCATCGCCATTTATACTCATTTGTCTATATTAACCCTACCCATTTTGATGTTACCCAATGTGGCTGACTCATCCATTTTGCAAACTCTACTCAATGCGTAAACCAAGTAATTTTACTTGTATGGGTGTCTGGGTGCTATCAAACTCATACAATTTTGATTCTGGCTAATGTAAAACATCATCGATCAGTTTTTGTGCCATTTTAACTTGGTTTTAAAATGCACACCTCAGGCGTACTCAAGGCAATCTGAAAACGCCACTCCTCAGGCTTGAGGCGGATGATGCCTCATGCACATCTAGGTCAAATTGGGGGTATGTAGGAGACTAATATGTAAAAACCACCAAATTGATTAAGAAATTATGAATGATTTACATGATAAAAAAGCCGACATATAACTATATAAGAGAGATGAAACATCCAATTGTAAATAAAACTTATTTGGTTGTATATCAAGCAACACCTTGCATCTCGACTTTCAGGATCTAAAAGCATATTAGCAATTTAGCATGATAATATAATGTAACCGTTGCATTGAATATTGCTGCATTTGTGTAATCGTGTTTATACTCACCAACAAAAGCATGTTCGCAGGAAAACAGGGAATATGAGGAGTTAGATTCTGACCCTGAGTACGATGACTAAATATGTTGGCTTTGACCAAAAAGAGATTCAATGAGTTTGTGATAGGTATTTTGTACAGTAAAACATTGTACATTGTGGATTGAGCAAGAAACAGGACAAGAGCATATTATTTTTATTTTTTTAACATCAAGATTTTCTATAATAAAATAACTACAACCACATCTTGCAGGATTTGAACTCACAACCAATTGGTTAAAGTTCTTGGGAATGCATCATTTTACCACTAGGATGTCCTTGGTGACAAATGTGGCATTTTGTTGATATCGGCCTATCGGGTTGTGTTGCTTTCCCTTTAATGAAACACACCGAATATTATGCAAGTTTCTTCAGAATCAAACATCAGTGCTAATAATTGGACTGTGATTTTCTTGATTACAAATGAAGAGGTAAAACTCTAGAAATACAAGTTTGTAACATCAAAGTAGTCGTGAAAAGAACATAGTTTAATGATGGGAAAGATGCTAGAAATAGATGCAACACTTGATTAGAAGAAACAAGCAACCAAAGACACAATGCCTGCAACTAAAGTCGGCACTTGTAACATCATTCCAGCGCTCTCCATCGATGGGGAAGGTGCTGGTGCTGTCCCCGGCTCCTGAGCCATGGTTCCACAACTGGTCAGTACCATGAGGACCATGATTGTGATGGCGAGACTAGTGGCAGGCTTGACAATTTTCATGTTGATGAGTGTTATGTGTGTAGGTTAGCTTGCAGGGTTTAGAAAGATTAGTTTGAGTAGTTTGTATTAGTGGGATTAATGGGTTTAATAGAGGTTGATTGGTGGGGATTAAGGGAGGAATCTAACAGCTAATCACATGGGTACTATTTTTTTTAAAGCATTGGCATAATCATTTGATAGTAAGTGGGTGTATAATGCAAACTGTTAAAACTTTTTCTAACTTCATTTGGTATTGGCCTACCAGACTGGACAAATATCTACACCCTGAGTCCCTGATTTGTAAAGAAAATTTTTAATTATTTATATATCTTGGTGGCTAAATCAAGATATATGTGGATGTATTGTATGTTAGATTGGATTGTTTTTGCATTGCATTGGTTGTATCGGTTTCATTAGTACTATGCTATTTTGCCATCATGTGTGTTTGCTTATGTTGTTCGGTCTGTTATGTATCTATATGCATCGTTTTATGCCTGCTACTTATGCACAAGTTTGTGTTTGTGTTATGCTTATTTATGCATATGTGTTTGATGTTCTATGTTGGCTGTTCGTGATAGGTTGTAAAAAAAGATATTTTTTTAGCTATGGCACTTTTACGAATATACCTTATTAGGGTATTAGATAGGGGTAATGTTTGTGTTCATCTCTACGTCTAGACCTCACAAAGTAAGATTTCAATGGGTACGTGTTGTTGTTTGTGGTGGTTGTGGCAAAAACAAAATTATTAAAATAATATGTAATTTTGCAATAAAATGTCCCGACCGTGATGCGTATCCATGTTTGTTTTTACATAGGATAGCCTATTTATACATAATACTAAAGATGCGATGATCATAGAATGAAATAGAGAACAAAATCTAAACCCTAAACGTTCACGAACTTCACCCGAATTCAAATTTGTGTCATCACCGAATTTCCCATGATCCCCGTATATCCGTTTTGCATATGGAATCTTTGCTTAGTATTTTATCCTTATTGTTATATCAAGGGAATGAAGGATTCAAGACTTCATAGATTTTAGCAATTGTAGACCGGATATTGAACCGATCGTCTTATTTGTTCACAGGTAGGATCGGTCGGGGATCGGGTATTCGATAACGTGATATTATTATAAAATTTATTTATGTAATTTAGCATAAAAAAAGATTAAAATCCAGTTAAACCACCCGGTTAGCCGGTTCGACCAGCTAGTTCTCGGTTCGCTTGATGGATTAGGTTTCCGGGAATTGTTCAATTACCGGTTTCGCATCTGAAAACACTGGATTTCAGAGATGAAACCATGGGTTGTGCCCTGCATCGGTAGTATGTATATTATGGTGGCATATTCGAAATTGGCGATCACTCGAGTTAGTCTTCTTTGTGCCGGTCCAAAGTTTTTTTTTTCCCTTCTAAATGGACATCTTCAAACACCATTTCGGAAAACTCTCAATCTCTCTAGTAGTAGCAGTATTAGTAGCAGCAACATGATGACGACAAAAACAACAATAACGACAATAGTGATAATAACAAAACGACATGAATATAAACAACAAACCAATTAGTCTATAAATAGTAAAATCTTTCCAGCCTTAGCATTAAAAAACTTCATGTGAAAGAAAAAAAATGTTATACAAAATGCACATTAACAAGTCATTACTAGCAACTTTTGTGAAATAATAAACAATAAATAACAAACAAATTCACATGATATAAAGGCACAAATGAACCAAGACCCTTGTGATTTAACATACTTGTTGAAACAATGTGTATGTGATCACTTATTGTAGAACTCAACTATCCTTTTCTTTTGGTACTTGTTTTTTGAACCAAGGTACCCAAACCGAAGTCCTCTTTTGGTACAATTTATATGCATCAACCCTATACTCTTGTTTGAGCATCCGTTTTTCGACCAATGTGGTCACATAAGCCAAGCACAAGGTGTTTATGAGTGCACCCACGAAGACCCAACTGCCGCTAAGGTTCCAACCAAAGATGGCTAGCCCCCACCACCAAAGTTGCTCGCCAAAATAGTTCGGGTGCCTAGAATAGTACCACAAGCCTTTGTCAAGATTGGGCACCATGGCCTTTGCTTCCTCTTTTAGTTTCTCATTCTTGCTCACGAATGTGTGGAGTTGCGTGTCAGCTATGTACGCGTAAATGATGCCACAAATGCACACGAATGTCGCGATTATGTCCGATATGTTTAGTGGCTTGTTAACCGAGTGGACGTTATACAAGGGTAGACATACACCAAATAGAAATACCTAAAAGTTGGGAAATTAGATACAAAAATGGATTAAATCCCAAACAAAATTTAAAAAATGTGTGAATTCTGACATGATACGAATAACATGAAATTTCAACATTTGGATTTAATTTAAATGGGTTCAAGCAAGTTTCGGGTCAAGTGCTCAACCACGGATACTGGTATTCAAATCTAGCTCGAACCTGCGAATATGTTTAGCCCAATGCATAGGTAGAGTATGGGTTTACATGTTTTATTCTAAACGTTAACGTCTCATTTGCGGTGCACACATATAATATATATATATATGTGTTGGCCCTTAGTAAAATTACACTAATTTTAATGTTATTTTGCTTGTTTTGTGAACTTCCTAAGACCCTACTGAAAAGTAGGAATATACTGGGTAAGTTTGTTTGTTATTCTATACGTTAAATCATAAAATTAAGTCTATGTTTAAAAATCTTGTTAACATCATCTTGATTTAACCATGCATGAATGAAGTTATTAATTATAGGTGTTGTCATTCTTATACACATATATGGCTACCATACGGCCCGTACAAGCTTGTACCGTATAGCACACCCAATACGGTCAATACATCGGACGTACAGGCCTGTACAACCGTACATGATAGATGAGATCAGATTACGAGACAATTTTCAAAGGGACAATACAGGCCGTATAGGTCTGTACGGGCTGTATAGCTTCCTCTTATACGGCCCGTATAGCTAGCTAGTTAGCGAGGAGATCGGCTTACCTGCTGAATGAGATAAACACCGAAGAATGAAACCCACCACCAATTTTTTCCATGTTGTCGAGCCATATCAGTGAACCTCCAATCTTCTCTGGCACCCCATTGCCATTTTTCCCGACGAAAATAGTTATGGGTCAACCTGATCGCCCAAACCCATACCAGAACCACCACCACCCTCGACCGCCAGTAGTTATATTCCGCACCAGGGTGACTCCCAAAGTAGTGCACCAGTAACACCGGAATCACCGTCCAATACAAATCTATCATCTGTATCAATGATAAACCATCAAGCACCATAGACTAGATTAATCAATAAATCAGACTTTTAAGGAAAAAAGTTGTAAAAAGAAAGAAAATATCAAAATTGTTGTATATTCTAGTGTAATCGGATGTTAAGGAATCTTAAAGAGTTGGAGGTGTGAAATGCATGCTCGTTTAAGATTTTTGAGCTTCTGATCAAGAGGTCACGGGGGTCGTGCTCTCTTGTAGGGTCCTAGAGTCAGCGTCCCTAGTGGGATCAAAGGGGCAAAGCCCCTAAACGAAACTTACGCATTTCTTATGATCAGAATCACCTTGACCTGAGATTTTGACCCACAAAGTTACCGGCCAAAACCAACCGTCATTAACTTTTGTGCAGTTGGTTGGTGTTAAAACACAGAAACTCAATGCGCAGAAGAACTCTCTCGAAATTCGTATCACAAACAACTCTATTGGATTATCCTTTAATAAAATTTCTTGAACTCGAAAGGATAGAAATATTGATTTCATACACGATCCAATAGATTTTAAGTGTTTATATCTGATCATGTCTAGTTCATTCAGTTCACTCCAACTCGCTCACTCAAAATGGCTTAACCAGACCGGGTTTTTAATTGGTTGCCGGTCCGACCTGGTTCTGAAAACACTGTCTGATTGAACAAAGATAGCCGATGAAACAAGATAAAATGTAGATCAGAAACATTACCCAATTGCTGGATTGGAGGAGGCTGATGATCCAGAAACCAACATTGATGTTGAGGAAGAAGAGGATATTGGCTAAGATCAAGGGGTGTTGATAGCACCATTTCCACATAGGGGACAGAAGATGATTTTGGTGGTGATTCAAGAAGTAGATGTAGAAGATGATTGAAGGAAGAGGAGCCATGAATGCAATCAAAGCATTCTTTAAAGCCATGTTTGATTTAGCTAAGAATGTTTGGTGTTATATATATAGTATATAACTATATACTACACTAGTTTAAAGTTCTCTCTTCACTAAATTATTATGATTTTTTAGTGGTATATTTTGTTTTTGGTTAGACCCGTATGATATGACGAACAAACATACACATTAAATTCTCGTTAATTAGTAAGATCGGGTCATCTTAACTCTTAAGGTGAGATATAGTCAACCTTGCTCATATCACAGTAAAATAAAAGTGTTAACATATAACATGAACATGTTTAATTAATGGGTTACATTGTTAACAAGACATTGTTAACATTATTAAATAAAAATAAGAATTATAAAGGGTGATCGAATAGAAAGAGATTTTTACTTAATAAAAGTAGAAAACAATAAAAATTTGACGTGGTATATGGAAAACAAAAAACCAATACAAAACACAAAATCCAGTACATAACACAAAACCCAGTACAAAAACAAAATCCAGAAAAAAAAAAATCATAAATTCAATACAAAAAATCATAAATACTATACAAAAAAATAAAAATTCAGCGCAAAAAAATGCAATACAAAAAATCTAGTGTAAAGACATACAAAACAAAAAATAATCCAACACAAAAAATAAATATTTAATACAAAAATAAGATATTATACTTAAATAATCTTTTCTTTATTTTTTTAACATTGCACATATTAAACTCATATTAGTTATTATTTTTCTTAAACAAAAATCTTTTTCTAATTGACTATTTTTTTTAATTATAATTCTAAATTAAGGTTAGAAGTTAGCACTTAGGGGTTCATCTTTTTTTTTTTTGAACGGCGAAAGTCTCAATCATGTGAACCTACTGTTTTCAGGTCATGTCACCAAGGTCTAGTTACCTGGACCTCTCATGAGCCACCATAACCACCCCAGGAGGAAACCTCACTAAGAAAACTCCTGACCCTTCTCAGACCCCTTTTTCGCTACGAGAGAGATTTGAACCCAAGACTTTCCATTTGTAAGAATCTTGAGGTATTACTGAGGCTATGCCTAATTGGTACTTAGGGGTTCATCTAATGTGACCGTTGGAAGTCTTTAGCAGTAAAGGTTAAAGATGGGGCGCAGAAAGGAGTTATCATGCGTAATCATAATTTAAGGATATGAAGGTGCGGCTAATCATCACACCCTTATCTTCGTCACATGCACAATATATGTGCCAGAGACACAATTGATTTCTTTTAATTATTAACTTTATTACTTTTTCTGGGATTGCTTTAGCATCTTCAATTCTTCATGTAAAAATATTATATTTTAATAAATCCGATTTAATTTAAGCATATCAACCGGTATTTTTGAAACTACCATACAAGTCTAGGGGTGTTGATCGGGTCAATCTGATCTGATTTCGGGTTAGTCGGGTTTTCCCTAAAAAATATTAACTCGCAACCTGACCGAATAACGTTCGGGTTAGTCGGGTCACAAGTTATTCGGGTCGGGTCAATCTAGTTAGTCGGGTTGATATTTATTTACTATTATCTTGTCTTAATTTTAAATTTTTACAAATAATTCATTTTGCAAACATATAATTCAATAAAAAATATGTAAATAATTTATTTTTCATATATAATTTAATTAATAGTCATTGTCATATTCTGGTAAAAAGTTAAATATATCTTACATTTAATAATTAATATATATAAAAAATAAAAATCATACTTGAGCTTCTGTTCGTAAAATTTGTGAAAAATATTCGGGTTGACCCGAAACTCAACTAACATTTAAAAATATACCCGAAACCCGACCCTATTAATAGTTCGGGTTAATCGGGTTAACCCGAATAACGCGACTAACATTTTTGACCCTAATAACCCGACCCTATTAATCTTATTCGGGTTCGGGTGCTGGTCGGATTTTAAACTATCATGTATTCTTTTAACAAAATGGGTTGAGTGGAGTTATTTTATTTGAATAGATTAAGAATTAAGCAAGGGGTTGTTTGAATGGAACCATTAAGAGGCTACCTCTTAACCGTTCAGCATTCAGCGCAATTGGTTTGAAATAAATTAAGCTCTTAATTATTCAATTCAGCACCAATACCATGCTGAATAAAAAATACATACCATTTAGACCTTTAACCAGATGCTCTTAACTGGTTTAACACTTAATCAATTAGACCCTCTTAATCATTCAGCACTTAATAGTTCAGACACTACCAAAGAGCCCATAAGTTTTAAAGTAAGGTGTATAGATATGTTTATTCAAAGAAAGCCTCGGTATTCTCCTCAAAATCAAAATATTGGTTAAATCAATTTTGGTAATGTGGGTGCTGAAATAAATCAGTAATTTTATTTTATCTAGTTCTACAACAATTATCCACATACACACACATATACATATATTTATAGAGGATTGAGACCATATAAGAACTCATTTTTAAAGTATTAATTCAACTAACTCCGTTAAAATGAAGCCAAATCTTGGATGTTTTTTTTAACATCATTGTAACACATTTAAAACATTTTCTTCTTTTATAAATTTGTGTAAATTTATCACCGTTTAAAACGTAATATCGTTGAAAGTTTACCAATGATGTCTTGTCCTATTGGTAAGATGGAGGTATGAAGGAAGTGATAGGAATTCCAGGTCCTGGGTTCGATTCTTAATCTCACCCGGTTTTACCGGCTTTCCACCGTCGTGCCTTTGAGCGAGTGCTTAGGTCGAGTTTTTTCTGGGAATTGGTGGCTGGTGGGCTAGGGGCTTCGTCTGTCTGAACTAGTGGCCAGCTTGCGCATCCAATAGTCATTGGGCCGCGTACGAAGTAACAGGCAGTTTATTAGTTAGCCGTTCAAAAAAGATATCGTTGAAAGTTTTGAGTATAAAACAGTTATAATGTTGAAAGTCAAAAACACATCCAAAAAAGTTGTTTTCTATGCTAATTGCATTCTTAACGGCATGCAGCTAAAATAAATAAAAGTAAATAAATAGAAATTCAAAAGGGTTATGTTAAATATACCCCCCTTTGTATTTTTTTTACTTGTCGTACCCCCTCCTTAAGTTTTTTAAATATATACAAGTAAACCTTATGTTTTTAATTAACTAAAAAGATCCATAAACCTTTAAACAAAAACATGAGGGACTGTTTTTACAAAACTCAAACATCACGGAATCATTATCATCATCAATTCATCGTTTAAAAATCAAATAAATACGAAATCTAAGCTTAAATAACCATAGTCGAACTCAAACTCAAAGTCTATTAAAACGAGCATAAAACTCAAAATTAATTGAACCCAAACAATCCTTTAACCTCTGCGAAACTCTCTGCGTAAACAAAAGCTATTCACAATCTCGACACAAATCAAGAAAAAGGCATGTAAGAACCCGACGGTTCGACTTCGGTTCATCAAGCAACGAACATGAATTAGTTAGCTAAGGTAGGTGTTTCATATACAATTACACTCGTTTTTGTTCGAGGAACGAAAGCCCTATGTTTGTAACAACAATCGGGCCTCAGTTCAATCGAATTTGAACAAAGAGGAACTAGGGTTCATACAAATAAATCTGATTTTGGATGAATTTAATTTTATATTTTGTATAGGGTATGCCAAGTAAGAGGGGATACGTTTAGTAGAATTTAAAGTAAAAATAATATTTGGTGTATTTTGGTTGTGTTATATAGTTGAAGGGTTGATTATAACAAATTTATATTTAATATTTTAGGAAAGGGGGTATGACAAGTTCAAAAGGGGGTACATTTAGCCACACCCATTCAAAAACACATAAGTTAAACTAATTTTCTAGATCGACTTTATATTGGTCCCCCACGGCCACAACTAATCCTAAAGTGGCTGGAATCAACCCACACATTTCTAGCCTTTTTTTTTTCTATTTATTTATTTATTTATTTTTACCTTTCCTTTTTTTTCGCAATTTGGAGAATTTGTTTGTAAAGAAACTCACACAAGTTGTGGACCATGAGATTACGAGTGCAAATCGAATCATATGTTATAATTTCAATTAGTTTTTTTTTTAGTTTTTTAACTTTTAAAAAGTTATAGCTCAAGCTCGGCATATTTCAATGCTCGAGCCGAGCTAAGCTTGTAACAAGTTTTTCAAGTTTAGGCTCAACTGGTTTATTATTTATTAATCATTTATTTAATTTATTTTTATATATTTATAAACATTTTTTGTATATTAATAAATATAAAACGTATATATACTATAATATATTGGCACAATTAGATCAAAACACAACGATGGAATAAAATTTTTGACAAAATAGTCTTTTATTAGTATTTTTAAACTCATAAACCAAACACAAACCCCTAACACATGACTTGCAAACTAAGTTATTATAATTTGATTTAAACTATAAAACTTAAATAAAACAAACTAAATAAACAAATTAAATAGATAAAACAAACTAATATCAATATTACTACTTCATTCTCTTCCTTAATCTTTATATAAATTATTTTTATCAAAATACTGATGAATCATCGTCTTTTTAGTTTGATTCAAGTTTGTCACTTCCTTCCTTTCCTATGAATCAAGACGTTCACGTGCAAAATGTCCAATTCATTCACATTTGTAACACCTCAAGTTTCTCATCTAGTCCCCCAACATCTTCTTCCACATCCAAAACTTTTTCCTCGGCCACGATGGTCATGTCCATTCCTCTTGAGATTATCATGATCATCACTTTTATGAAATTCTTGATTGTCCACGTTAGGTTCTTCATGTCTTTGGTTATTGTAACCACGACCTTGATTACATACCTATTGCTACACCAATTTGTTTCTCTCGGTATTTTGATCGAGAAATCAATAATTTACCTTGATTCTCTTCGACTCATTACCACTGTTTAACTTTTCATCAAATACTTTGAATCGTCCCATGGCCTCAAATTACAATTTCAAGATCAGCATATTGTTCAATAGATGCCATAATTGGCCTAATAGCTTACCAGAGATGTTTAAACTTAACCACAATGCTTTTAATCTTCGCATCAAAGTCATCAAAGGTCTCAACATTACTCATTTGTAGTTTCTCTAAATTGCTTTTAAGTGTTTGGTCAGGCCTTTTGCACCTGATTTACTCCAAGAAAACGAACTCGTATCGATTCTCAAACGTCTTTTGCATCCTCATGTTTCGCCACCTGTTACTAACATCCTCAGGTAGATATTAAAAAATTAAAAACCCTCACAGTTAAATTTTTCCTTGCTTCTTCATCATCTTGATCCAAGTTGTATAGTTTGTGGTGGTTAATTTGGGACATTAAAGACTGATCCTTGACTGTTCTCTAACCGGTACAATAGCCCCATCTGTCATAGTTTGCTTATTAATCATTTGACTTCTTCTTTAATTGTGCTTTGGTGATTGTGTTCCAAAGACTCCAAAATTAAATTGATGCTTATCTCTTATACTCTTCTTGTAACTCAAAAGTACCACCACCATGGGCGAAGGTCGCCCCCCCTGTTTTTTCGTGTAGTAGTGTAAATTTCCCGATACGTAGTGTAAAATTTTTCAAAAACCTTTATTTCGCCCCCCTTGGAAAACAAAAAAATTAGTTCGCCCCCCGGGATTATGGTGAAGCTTCGCCACTGACCACCACCTTATTAAATTTTAAATCATCACTGAGTTACTTTTTTTTCCCTCACATGATCGCTTGCGACCACAAAAAGAAACAAAGCCAAGTCTTTCCTTCTTTTTATGCTCTAACTTGATCCAAAAACGTGCTAGCTTACATTCTCAAAGACCACAAAAATAGTTCTCAACGTCTACCCATAGATGATTCATGTAGAATCTAACAAAATTTTGGTCACCTTGACCTTTTTCTAATCAATCAGATCTTTCTCCTTCGATTGGTTTTCTTCGGCTCACATATAACCTTGATCTCCTTGGCTCACTCAGAACCAATCTCTTCTTGACTCACACAAAACCACTTAAGCGGTTTCAGTCTTCGAATCACATAAAACCCTCTGGTTGGTTTTAGTGTCCTTGATTCTGATACCAATTGATGGCTCAATTAAGTCAAATCATAACGATAAATTATAGTAAAATTTTTGACAAAACAATCTCCTTTTATTTATATTCTTAAATTCAAATTCTACACACAAAACCCTAACACATAACCCCTATTTATAGTAAAAGTGAGTTGCACAATAAGTTAATATTAATTGATTCAAACAGTAAAACTTAAATAGAACAAACTAAATAAACAAATTAAATAGATAAACCAAACTAATATCAAGATTATTACTTCGTAATATATTTTACTTGGCAATTTTTATCATAACTTTGTAAATAAGATTTATTATCACGTAAATAAGTATTTAATTTGTAAATAAAAATGATATAAATAGCAAAGCTCGTTTTAGATTGGCCCTAAGTCCTATCGTATGCAGTTATAGCACCCATAAGAACAAAATCCAAGTCTTTCAATCTTTCATTACAAGTAAATAGATTAATCACCTTAAAGTTCAAGTTAGTATATCGCATTTGGTCTCAACAGGTCAATACAAAATATGAGTTCATTATTAAAGAGTTAAAAAGAAGCTTGCAGTAAGAGTGTCCAAAATATTCGATCACTGAAACACGCTCGACGCTTGAAAAAAGCAAATTCGAATTTTGCTTGGTTGCAAACTAAACAATACAAACATGCTCGGTTCGGACTCTACATGAGCCTATATAAACTCGTTCAAATAGTCGCCTATTTTGGCTCGTTTAAGTATATAATAAATGTACGTTTGTGTATTAATATAATTTTCTTTTATATTTAAAGTAACATACAGAATACATATAAATTATTGGAACCCTAAAAACTAATTCAAAGCTTTTTTCACAAGTACAGTTCTTCACACAACTACAACCCCACTTTTTAGTTTTGTAAATGTTATAAGTTTTTGATGATGAATAATATTACTTATAAACCGATCAAACTAATGAATGATAATGATGTTGAATTATTCAAATGCTTGTAACTTTTTAATGATATTTTGTATGATGATAATTTGTAAATTTAATTTGTGTTTTGTATACGTATTCGATTGAACTTGTTGATTTTTTAAATTGTTATGTTTGAGATTGATATATATACACGTTTTGATTTTTCATTATATTTTATTTCAAAACCTTGCCAAACCAAGCCAAGCCGCTTGGTTTGTAAATGAACCACAACCACAACATCTGGCAAGGTTTTGTAAATCCAGACCGGACCGAACCGAACCAAGCCGAGCCACTAGGTTTGGTTTCAACTTGGCTAGTTAAGAGCCCTAGCATGCAGCTGAGCAAATGAAGTTTACTTGTCATAACCTAATGTAATCAATGATTAACAGTTCAAGAACAATATAGGTACAACTTGAAAAACACGACACAATTGTTTACGTTAGACTTCAGAAAAAGGGTTGCATGAAACAAGGAACCTCATTCCTAGAATAGGTTCCCTTTCAAGATTCCCGGAAACTGGGAGGGCCCCTATTGAATGGAATCCGATTCTGAGCCCGTGACCCACATTCCACACTCACTTCTGAATTCATTGGTTTAAAGTTCAAATTAAAAGTCAGCTAATCCCCTATTATCTCCATGACCCTGACTCAACTTGGTTCAGGACTTCAAGTGAAGCAAACAGAACTTCAAGTAGTAAGGCTGCTTGATCAGCCACCTAGAAACTGGGTATGGTCGGCAGCTTAAGAGTTGGAGTGTTTCTAAATTTGTATCAAATACACTATTACAATTTGGAAAGAAACTTTCACTCCATTTCCCAAAAATTGAATTTATAAAATCATAAACTAGTCACACAGGACAAAAACTGTACTAAAAGTATATATATTATTAGTTTTTTTTGTTTGAACAGCAACAACCGAGCGTAACATCGTGGCATATGCACCACGCCAGCAAGCCTTGGAAGACCCCTTCCTCAAGGGAGCGATAGCCCGTTTTACCGGATGCCACCCTCGGAAGAGCTGCACCTGATGCGCAGAAACCAGCTTATTCGCTGTAAAAACTGCGCCCCTCATCGGTTCAGAACCCGAGATTAAACTCAAGATTCCTCCCCTCACCTGGTATCCATCAAAGTGTCTCAAGTAAGAGTTGAACCCTTGACCTCCACATTAGTAAACCTACTTTCTAAATATTTTTCAAAGACAAACCAAGTACCACTATTTAACTAGGCACATTGACAGTTTGATACCATCTAAGAAGAAACCCACACTAGAAAAACCCCCTAGCTCAAAAACTTTGAGCATTTTTAGCTCTAGGTGAGACTCAAACCCAAGACCTCTCATTTTGGAAACCAAGAGGGTCCCCTTAGGTCTAAATACATTTTGGAACATGAAACCCTTATTAGTACTTGTTCACCCACCCTAGCAATAAATACATTTTAAAACAGCGAACTTATATAACTGTTTGTTTTAAATGTTTCTATTTGTATGTATGCATGTTTGTTCAATAAATGCACTAAATTAACTTAAATTCAAAATTAGTGTTCTATAAACATTCATTAAGACTCCTCTAATCATATAAGAGTTCCACCTAAATAACAGATAAATTAAACCCAAGATTAGTGGGCTATAAAGATCCATTAAATTTTCTCTAATTGCACAAAAGTTTCACCCAGACAGACAGAAATTACTAAATGTTGGGTGCAAGTTATTAACAACTTGCAAATGGCACCCTGCATGCAACATGTAGCTCATGAAAAATCATCCACACAAACATCGCATGAAACAGAATACCAATTATTGATTTTGTAAATAATATCACCAATAACGCAAACCATTTATGGATAAATCCTCATCATTCAACAGCTTACACATAAACATCTTTATACTTCAGAATCTTAAAGCAAATCACATTCAAACAGATTATGTTTTAAAAACCCTAATCTTTACCTTTTCTCCGAACTCGCTCAATAACTGTTGTTGATAACCGAATCCAAGGCAAACATCTAGGCTCATAACACTGCACAAATCCGAAACTTAAACGATTAAAAACCAACTCGTAACAGATATCTTACGAAATCGACGAAAGATAGAGAAATCAATCACAAACCCTAGATTTTGTCGATATCTTCGTCTTCAAATTCAATATAATCATCACCACCGTTATCGTCCTCCTCATCAATACCACCAGCGATACCTTCATTAAGCCTAATATTCTCCGGCAACTCGCCGTAAGCTTTCAACAGCCTGGCCTCATCAGGCATGTACTTGAGGATGACGTCAGCCTTGTCATCCTGGTAATCACGCAGACCGACGAGAATAATGTCACCGGCGGCGATCCAGACCTTCTTGTGCATCTTACCACGGATGTGACACAGACGTTTGGTTCCGTCGATGCACATCGCTTCACAGCGGCCGTTGCCGAGCATACGGAGGACCTGCGCGTATTCTTGACCGTCTTCCTTGAAAACGAGCTCACGCTTCTCGTCATCGGCTTCGTTCTTACCTCTCTTGCGATTCTTTCCTCCCTTTCCCTTGTTCTTCGGCATGGCTTTGATTCGATCGACGGAGAAACGGAAACCCTAGCTTTGCGTGTTCAATATATCTACGTTGATTGCCCGATTTGGGGATTTATCCTTTATGAATATTGAGCGTACACTTATTTTAGTTTTATCCCCTTATACTATGTGTGTGTTTACGCTTCTGTCCCTTGAGGCTTATCTTTTTGTGATTTTGGTCTAAAAATATAATTAATTACACGAATGATCCCTCTGTTTATATGAATTTCACTTTTAGTTTTTAATTTGAGAAAGGACAACTTAGTAAAAATTCTGAACGACTAAAATTTGGTGATAATAAATAGTCTTGACTTAATGAAGTAACAAAATAGGTATAATAATGCTCATGTAGCCTGCTCTATTAACTTTAAGTATACAATTAAAAAAAATCAATCCGTCAATTAAATGTTTCTTTAAGAATAAAATTAGTATAAATATGTACTCCTAAAAAGATACTTTCTTATAAATATATATTTTCTGTGGTAAATCCTTTTAAACGTTTAAATTTGAATGTTAGCTTGAAAATTCATTGGTTGAATACTTTGTTAATTATAGCTTAAAATTTTGGACTTAATGATATCTACGGATGATGTATTTAGAGAAGTGAAGAAAATTTAAATGAAAGTTTTATATATTATATTAAAAAAATAATAATTAATACCATATGGGTCATCAATAAACTAAAAATTCAATTTATTTTAATACTAGTACACTGAAAGTCAAACATCATCGTCGTCGTATTCGGTATATGTGTATATATCCTTAGCAAAACGAATGTTGTGTCTGAATAGGGTAAAATGTAGACAACTTTACCTTTACCTATAGGAATAGAGACGTCACTTCCAAATTTCCAATGAGACCTTCAACTCATGATGCCTGATTAAACAACCAACCCAACGTTTTTAACATTATTTCACAAAAAAATAAGTAAAATATCGTTCAAATTAGTGTAATTTAACTTTTGACACTTGAAAACCGACACATAACATACATTATAGGGCCTCTCGAAAGTCAAACACGTGATATCATATTCTCATTTGCAAAATAACTTGAACAAAAAAAAAAAATTGGAATTTGGTTTATTGATTTTTGTGAGTTGGAATTTGATTTCTCCACATATGACCATTATCAAACTTGCCCTCTCTTGACACAAGTTAAATGGATCAATGCTATTGGTATGTGTGAATTGTTCATAACCCATCACATATTTCATACATAAATTATATTTGTCACCTGGTCAACCATTATTCCAAATTACATGCTTGATCATATAAGATTGAAACAAGGAGATGTGTAATTGTAATGCCAAAGCATTTCATGTCTAGTTAAATAGTACACTGCATATTGCTTCTTTTCTTATAAACTTCAAAGAATATATTCTAACAATGTATAGCTTGCTTCAAATGATAATCGTTGTAAAAACCATATCTAAAGCTATAAAACATGCCCAAATCCTACAATATATTTGAAAAAGATCAAACCTTTGATTGCACCCATGATACTACATCATCCCTGCTCGCTACAAAAACACCTGGTTTTTCTTCACTCTGCCTAAACGGCGCAGAAAGCTTCATCACGTGTGACTCGAAAGCGTTTGCAAGTCCCTGAGAGTACTTATGAGTCCCAGCACCCGTGCTAGCCGATAACAACTCTGGCAATGGTTCATGACGGTTAACCATTTCACTCAAAGTTCCAATCCATTCTTCAAAAGCCGTGTGGGCTGCACCTACTGACAGGGACCGAACGTTTAACCGCCATTCTTCTGGAGTTTTTGTGTGTAACCCTGGGTATAAACCATACATGGTTCCCAAATAAAGAAGCTCGTGTGCTCTTTCATCAAGATTTCTTTTCCTGCAAATATCGATAAAACAGTTACAAAAGGGTCTACGTGCTTCGACTTCTGTGTTGTTTAGTATCTCCTTGAACTCATCTTTAACCTTCTCAAACTCGAGTCCCTTTTGTTCTAATAATTTCACAAAATAAACCAATCTTGGGTTTGATTCTTGTAAGCAATCGATTACTTTATCCAAATCATCACCATTTTCACAATAAGATACAACCGAAAGCAAACAACCACACAATCGATCATCAGGGCGAACACCCTTTTCAAGGGATGTCTCAAAAACCATTACCAAATCATCTATTCGTTTAGCCCGACCCAAACATTGGATCAAACAAGTGCAACCCATAACATTTATCGCTACATTCTCCTTTGACATTTGGTCAAACAAAGTCATTGCCTTTTCAACATTCCCACCACTCCCATATATGTTAAGCATTGCAGTGTAACTCCAACTATCAGGTTTGCAGTTTTCAGATCCCTTCATATCTTCAAACAATTTTTCAGCTTCTTCTTGCAAGCCAAGATCAGCACACATGCTTAACAACGTATTATAAAGAATAAAATCCATTGGCCACCCGTTTGACTTCATCCTCTGCCAAAGATCCAATGCGTCTCGGGCCCATCTTGCTTTCCCATAAATCTTGACCAATGAAGTGAGTGTTTTAGCGTCTGGTGAAACACCCGCAGCCACCATTTCTTCAAATAAACTCCGGGCCAAACCGGGCTTTCCAGCTTTCCCCATTGCTTCTAATAAAGTATTAAACA
Organism: Mikania micrantha; assembly: GCA_009363875.1. Lineage (NCBI taxonomy): Eukaryota > Viridiplantae > Streptophyta > Magnoliopsida > Asterales > Asteraceae > Mikania > Mikania micrantha. Next base: position 60,518 of record SZYD01000833.1, on the reverse strand, counting down.
CAACCAAATTAGGTTTAACCCCTAAAGACTTCATTTCTTGTAGCACATATCTTATGCCATCATAATCACCCGCCTCACCAAACATTTTAGCCAAAACTGCAAACGCGATTGCATCCGGGGTCCAACCGCTTGCTCTTCCTCTTTCATATAAACTCATAACCTCCTCAACCTTCCCTAGCTTGGCATACACATCTAGAACAGCAGAATAAGTAACCTCATCAGGCATTAAACCTGTTTTGTACATTCTTTCAAACCATTCAACCGCCTTATCAAAAAGATTAGACCTTTTAGCACAAGTAATAATCGTCGAATAAGTGATATTATCTAACGGGATGTCATTATCAATCATTTCAACAGCAAGATCTTCAATAAGCTGAAACTGTCTTCCAAATCTCAAAGACTTCATAGCAACATTATAAAATATGGTTTCCATAGGAAATGAATCCTGGGTTTTAAGCCAGTTGAAGAAAAGCAGAGTCTTTTCCCATGGTTTCAAGCTATTAAGCACCAAAAGTGCATTTTCTCTGGTGGGTGGATGTGGGATTTCTTCCAGAATCTTCAAGAAAGCATCTTGATTGTTTTCACACTCATTTAGCTTCTTGGAAAACAGCTTAAGGTCTCTAATTTGTGGGTTATAAGAGTAAGACGTTCTTTGCTGTCTTTGAAGATTAAGAACCGAGGGTCTAGGTTTTGTGGGGTTGACCCAAATGGACTTAGGTTTGGTCAACAATTGGGTGGGTTTTTGTGGGGTGTCTGAGAGGATTGTTGTGGATAAGGTTTGAAGTTGATCAGCTAAAGATGGGTTTTGCTTCTTGGGTTCTTCTGATAGGTCTGGAATCTGTGGTTTTGGGGGTGATTTGGAGGAATTGCAGTAGAAAAAAGGAGACTTTTTGGTTCTTCTTCGAGAATTTAAGGGAATTTGGTTATGTTGATGATGATGATGGTATTGTTTTAGGTCTAATGAATTTGGTACATCAAAAGCAGTAAAGAAAGTTGAAGCCATAAGAAGGTTATTGTTAACTTACAGTTTCGATTGATTCCCACCAAAATCCAGAAGTTGCAGACGGATGGAAGGAGATTGAAGAAGGGTTTTGGGAAGCGAGGGGTTATATGGCCCTTGTGTTTATTTGGATATTTTGCGTAACGTTATCCCTACCAACGGAACTAAGAAGAAGCGGAATTGGGAAATTCACACGACGTTACAAATTTTAGAAATTTTTAGCATGGTTTTAAATTCTAAAACATATTTACTAAAATTTCATTAAATCAGATATTATTTAAAGAGTAAAGTTACTTCATGTGTTTGATAGTTATAACTATTTTGCTTCAAATATTTCAAAATGTTCATTATACTCTATGTGGTTTGAAAGTTATAACAATTTTGCTCTCTTTGGTTTGACAATCATAACATTTTTCCTTCAAACTTTTCGAGAAAAATGGAGTATAATGGAGATAGATGGGCAAAGTAAAGGAGTATAATGGAGACAGATTGACAAAGTCAAGAAGTATAATGAAAATTTTGAAGCAAAAGAGTTATAATTGTTAAACACAGGGAGCAAGACAAGTTTATTTTTCTTTAAAAGAAAACTGGATCAAAGAAATGTATAATCTAAACTTGATCTTTAAATATATTGAATTGCACTTGATTACAACGCATGGCATTGGTATTTATAAGCAAAAATAACCTACCCAAATAATCCTTATTAGATCAAAACTAGGTTAAAACTAAACTCAAAACATACCCATTGACTTTGTAACTATGACCCGATTAATCCTCCATAATTACAAATAAACTAGATTAGTTCTAACATTCTTTGCTCAAGAATCATACGTAATACATAATAAGGTTTTATTTTTGGCTGAAGAAAACCATAAGTGTTATTTTATGTAAAAATAAAACTCAAAAAAATTCCTGAAATTAAAGATTCTCTTGATTCTACTTTGATTTTGCCTGGTCAATAAGTTTGGACAAAATTAAATGACAGGTACTTTGAGGGTTGAGCTGGACGGAATTTGATAATAACAGACTAGTTAAAGTCGAATCTTGATAGGATAAGTTAGAACTTGAATAGTTTTAAAAGTTATATACAAGATTTAGGTGGAAACTTTGCATTCAGACAGTATTGCTAGAACTCCTGTATATCTTAACAATAATATCTCCACTTGCTAGTCTAAACTAGACCGAATGGCTCAAATGATTTTCGCTTCACTCACTGGCAAAAATGTTTCGATCTGATTAAAATTTTAATTTAAATTGAACATTTCAGTTAAGCGAATAGGATAAAGAAAGAAAAATAAATAATAAGGCCATGCACCAATTTCATAATTAGACAGATTATCATATGGCAAGAAAGGTAAGCATGCTTAAGTTAGGACGTATCATGCGATAAATAAATCAACAAATATATGACATGATATGTTTATAACATGATTAAAATTAATCATGTTCATATTTAAAAATAAATAAATAAATATATCAAAGATAAAAGATTTTTATAGGTTTTCGATTTTAAAATGTTAAGAGATTCATAAGGTTGTCTGGCTATGTCTAGAAACCAAACCTGGCAATTTCAACCCACGCGTTTAAAAATGGGTCAGGTTGGACTTTTGCTATAAGGATTTGGGTTGCTTTGGACAAGATGTTATTTTCAATGGATCTAAATGAGTATGTCTAGAAGATAAGAATAAATCTATGGGTCATAATGGGCAGTAATAAAATAAGTTATAGGTAAGAATGGGTTTGATACACTATCGCCACCGATCACCAAAAACTCATCAGATTCATTCTTTGTGAATCTGCTTACAAAGAACACATCGGCTAATGAGTAGTTCGTTTCCTCCTTCCAACTCCAATCATCTATTTTTTTTTGCGAATAAAGATTCAGTTGTACCAACACCAAAAATATGAATGAAGCTTGCAAATTGCAGGTGCTAGAATTTTTTTCGTGAACTTGCGATTGGAAAGCTTTAATTGCATGAAAAATATGATTGAAGCTTGCAATTGTTATGTATATTTATACATACATACATATGTATACGCATATATATGCATCATGTATGTTTTTCTAATGGCAAAATAGTCGTTATTGTGTTAACTAGTTGCGTCATTTTAATGGCATGTTTTTTATTTTTACCTTTTTGTGTTAGTTGGGTATTTTCTAACATAATCTGTTTTGTCGGTGTCTATTTTTGTGAAAACCCGTTCTAGCCCGAGCCAAAATAGCCATTTTTTTAAAAAGACCCGTCCTGACCCAAACTTATCTTGAAGTGTCACCATACCTGACCCAACCCGCCAATCTTGCCAGCTCTAATAAAAACCATAACAATCATCATATACATACATAGATGATTACATTTTCAAGATCATGTCCAGATTCAACCAAACAAATAAGCCATAAGCTATAGACAAATCGTGTAAATTATTTGAGTTTGCCGTTTTTTTAAAAAATTGGATACACGAAAGTCTAAAACTTACTATTGGATGTCTCTCAAGTGTCAAAAAGCAAAAAAAAAAACATCAGAAAATTCAAATGCTACAAAAGATCGAAACATGCATTAACAATAAAACCAAATGATGGCATCTCTAATAATCAACGCAATGCAAATATCTCAAAGGTCCAAGATTTCTAAAACCAACAAAATATCCAAGATTAACAAATAACAAACAAGTTTCAAAACCAAGAACAAAAATGTCCAGTATGACTCAAACAAGCAAGCAAACAGGACCACTTAAACAAACAAGTTGGGCCTTGAAGCCTTGTAAGTGGTCTTGAGCTTTCTAGTTGGTGGTCGAACCTTCTTGAAGACCAATGGGAACTTGATTTTGGAGTTATGGAATTGCTTGGTGGACTCCCTCTTGCAGAGCTTGGCGGGGATGGTGGCAGTTTTGATGACCTGAATGCAGTGGTGACGCACCCTGTGACGAGAAGCCATCTCGGTGTACATTTGTTCAATAGCTCCGTTTAAGGTTGTGTCCCTGTACTCCTTGTACATGTTATGGTACCCGGTCCTAGACTGGTACCTCAACCAAATGCCATAGTTCTTGATGGTTGTCGGGTTCTTCTCAAAAATCTAAGATAAACATGAATAATCAAGTAAACTGTATGGTCAAACAAATAAAGACAGTAGATTCAAAAAGCATCAAATAAGTAGTAGCAATAGTTTGAACCTTCTTGTGTAAATCTGTAAGAATCTAAGATGATCATTTGTTTTGAATTTTTGCAAATTTTGATTACTTGACGAGTTAATACATGAAAAGAAGACACGTTTTTGAGAGAAAAGTAAAAATCTTCAAATCGGGTTAAAAGTAGAACAACTGAGTAATTTCAGGCTACCTTCAATCAAAAGTTTTGCTGACTACTTAACTCTCAAGTAATCACATAACCAAATAACAAAATATGTTTATCCATGAAGTCAGATGATAGGCGTCAAGACGCAAATCCAGATACCAACTAATATCAATGAAAACACAAAAGAATCTAAATAAATCATGGAGTATTCACAAACTCCAGCAACAAAAGAGAATTGACATCAGTCTGAGCACAAGACATGTTAAACTAAATCAACCTATCTTCAAATTTGATGCAAACATGATCAACTAAAACTGCTTATATCATAAAAACATTAAAAAGATGAATCAAAACCAATCATGATCTTCTTTCAAGTCATTCAAAAGATGAAATCTAAAACCTTCAGCTCTGTAATACAACTCCATCAAATAGGTGATACAGTCAGATATTAAGAATCAAGTTCGTAGCATTAAAACCTTAAACTCTGTATTATTACAAGTAATTGTAACCTACTGAGTTGCAATCCAAAAAATAAACAAGCTGAATCAAATATATTAACTCGATTAAAACCGAATCATTGCTGCTATTAAAATTAAAGGCATGTAGATGATCTTGCAACGAAAAAAAGAATCAATGTACTATCTAATTTCTTGGAAATGAATTTAAAAAACTAACAAGGTTAGAACAACAATGCAACATTATCAATAAACCAAATAAAAACATCACTTTTACCTCGTTAATAGCAAGCATCTGGCCATTGCTCTTCTTAACCTTCTTCAGCTTCCTCAAGTAGTACCTGATAATCAACAACAAAATTAAACGATTAACATCCCAAATACAAAACTTTTGTGTGCAAACGAATCTGAAAAAAAACATGCGACTGCAACTCACCAAAACTTGCTCTTAGCACGGACTTCATTAGTGGCCCAAAGCTTCATACGGTAAATCTTCGGATGCTCATCGGATTCCGTAGGTAAACCTCTGCCGACAACCTGAAACTGATGAAACTGCAAGAAACACAACAGCAACAACACAATTACTCAACATTTCAGAAAAATCCCTAAATTAAAACCAGAATTTTTGAAAGGAAAAAATTCCTTCGCTTAATCGATCGATAAGACATGAATATAAGAATACAGTAAAATGATCATTGTAAACGAAATTAAATACTTGATTGAAACATACTAACCTTGAAACTCATTTTCCGGCGTCGATCAATGCTCAACGGGACGTGCGGTGAGGTTGAGGCGCTAACGACTGAGATTAGGGCATCAATTCGTTTATAAGTGGGTAGGAATGCCAAAAGGCCCAAAAGTAAACCTTAGTTCTTGGACTGGATCGAAACAAACGGGCTACATAAATAGAATAAAGCCCAAATGTGTGTGAATTTTAAGTTCTTTTTTTTTCTTTAGATATGTATTTTATTTTATTATATGAACGTGGGAACTCACTTACGTTGTAAATCTCTGTGACTGATAAAAAATGGCTTATAGCCTAATAGTCTTTGACATCTCTTATGAGAGGTCTTGAATTAGAGATTTAGAGTTCACCTAAATCAACTATTGCTCAAGGTTTAGACATGGAGTTTTCCTATTTGTAGGTTTCCTAATTCCAAATGACTTATAGCCTAATGATAGTCACTTGACTTCTCTTATGAGAGGTCTTGAGTTGAAGTCTCACCTAAAGCAAATATTGTTCTAGGTTTAGACAGGGGTTTTCTTAGTTGTAAGTTTCCTCCTAGGCATGTGAGTCAGGTCACCATGTTCTATTCTTTGGGCGGAAGAATGATATATCTGTCAAGGTAATCACAAGTGACCTTACCTTTGTTGTTCAAAAAACAATGTATCTAGATTGGCTATTTTTTATTTATTTTTTTTATTTATATGTGTGTGATAGAAGACATGTTACCAGATCAGACTGCTTAAGGTCAAATACGTAAATTGGGCTAGCGTTGGGTGATAAGACCATGTTTAGTACCATCCCACTGAAAAACCTTCCCCACTGTATCACATCATCACCACTCAAACAGTTTGATTTTAAATGTGGGTCCCCTTTTTTAAAATTAGCCAATGGGAAGAGGGGAGGCTTCACGGGGCGTGGGGGCCACTGAGGGGTTTAAATGAGCACCGCGAGGGTAGGAGTCGTTGTGCCCGCCAGGCCCCGCCGAATGGTGCTTCCCCGCGGGTTGGGCGGTGGAGGTATTAAACATAGCGTGACGGATGTCAACCCTGTAAATCAAACATTAAACCCATATTTTAGTAAATACCAAAGAATTCTACCCTTAACGTTAACTATGCTTCCAGAGTCCAGACTATATACATATACAAACTATAGTAGTTGAATAATTAATTGGTTACATGTGAAGTTTAACGGAACTGGCTCTCTTATCAGGGTATTTGCACATCTTTATTTGCTCTATCTATACAATTTTAACATTTTGAGTTCACATCTTCATGTGAATATTTATCTCTAACTCTATTTCTAAAATTTAGTATTTTGATAAAGATTATTTAAATATAGAAAATTCTATTCACAGTCTATAACTCTGTATGTATGTATGTAAGATAGAGAAAAAAAAAAACAATAAAAACATTTTTTATAAGTGAAATATAATAAAATTGCTATCTCCACAAGGATCACTCTGATTTGCAAGCGTTGTACTTTGTTTAAGAATCAAAAAAAAATTGCTACCTTTATACTGTAGATTAAATCGAGTAAAAAAAAAAGCGAAATACAGTAAAAAAAACATAAATTTCAATCCAAAAAAAATTAAACAGATTGAGCATAAAAAAATAAATACTTTAGATAAAAACTTGTTTTTATTTAATGACGTCCTTATAATTATAATTTTATAAACTACAAAACATCTCTCATTTAGCCATAACTATAAACATAATAGCAGATGTCATATAATTACATATCATATATTATTATACTTATCTAAGCAAGAAGCTTGGTTCAGAATCATAGGTCTAGTTAAGTTACGTATATTAAATTTGACTTGAATGTTGTTTATTAAATGTACTTGATTAAATCTTGAATATGTCTGCACTTCTTATTTAAGAGCGACAACTATAAGTTTTTACCAAGTAGATTTCGAAAGTGGCACAACTAGTTTGGCAAGTTTACTCTTTTCTAACAGTGGAAAACGGCAAATATCAGACACGGTTGAGTTGGTAGTTTGACAGAACAAAATGGGTTACGACGAAATCGAATTAGTGGTGAAGCAGGCCACTTAAACAAGCATCAACTTAGTTCGAGTTAAAACATAATACAATCAAAATGAATTCGCCTCGAAATTAATCGGATAGGAAAAAAAAAATTAAAAAAAAAAATTAAAATGAGTTCACATGTTATATTTTCCTTTGATAGCAGCTAGTGTTGATAAATGGCACCAGTGGCGATGGTGTTGTCAAGCAACGATGGTGGAGGTGCCGCCAACAATGGTAGAGTGATGATTGTGGTGGTGTTAGTGAGGTGGTGATCAGGTAGCAGCAACAACCATGGTAATGTGGTGGCAGGAATAGCCAGGGGCAAAGCTATGTGGAGACCGGTCGCCCCCATCTTTTTTCGTCAGTAGTGTTGATTTTCGAGCCGAAAAGTTATTTTTAGTTAAAAATACGGGTTTCACCCCTCCTCATTTAAAATATTTAACACGTACTTTGAGTCTTATAAATTTCCGCCTCCTTCCCTAACTCTCAAGCTCCGCCACTAGGAATAGCGGTGGCAACAGAGGTGGTGACAACAATTAGCAGGTGGTTTCAATACCCGACGGTGACAGGTGATGCTCGTCCAATTTTGCACATTTTCAGTTTGCAAGTTTTACAACAAGTACTCAACCCTTGATGCAATTTGAGTTGATAAAATTACACATTTTAACTTGAAACAACCATTTTTTACAATTTTGATCAAAGTGGGATGGCTTTGGTATCATAGTTGATTAATTAAAGTATTTTACACAGAAATTCCAAAGTAATGCGACAAATTTAATCACAAAATTACAATAAAAAGAACCAGAATTTAATTCAAAGTAGTTTTGCAACAATCAATCCATGTTTCTTTCTCATAATTACTTGGTTGACTATACAAAGATGCAAATTCTTAACAGAAATTACCAGCCATATTTGACCCTCTGCACACCAAGACCGATAGCTATCAGAGTCAAAAATGCCTGCACACAACCAGTTGTAACATTAATTAACAATAATTCCAAATTCAAAAAATCTGGAAATTATTAGGCAAACGAGCACACACTCCACTCACCCACACAAACATGTGTGCGTGCGTGCATGGATGTTGTTCATAGAAAGAAAAATCTAACTTCAATGCCAACTATATGCCTATTTTTTTGCCTGGGTGCCTAGCAATGATGAATGTGGTTATTGAGTGAGGGTACTAAAGGGGCAAGATGGGAGGTTAGGTAACCGCCCAACACATTCCTATTGAGCTAATTTTTTTAATCTGACCTGTTTCAAATAAAACACAAACCAAGTTGATCCATTCGTAAGTATTGGGACGAAATTGCCACATCTAGGGATAGAAGAGTGAAATCATGTAGAAGGATCAGGCGTAGTTTTGTGTCCTTTGCAGTTAGATCACACAATCAAAGTCAAGTTTACAAGTTCACACATTAATTTGTAGGTTTAGGATACCAGTCGTTCACTAGTTTTGGTTGTATTTCAAGGGCCCGGGTCAACTTTTGATTATTATAACCTCAATGCAGCTCATGAATTGGCACTCTCATCTGCATTCTCATCAAAAATTTTGAGATACATTAATAATTTAATATTATTTTTCCATAATAACCCACTCACCGCTATGGTACAGGCAACAAGTCCGGACTTTTCTCTGTAATCCACCCGCACAAAGAGTAATATGAAAGCTCCAACATACCAGGGAATGGCCCCAAAGAAGAAACCAACAAAAAATCTGCATGAGTAAATGCATTATTTTTAGTGTGATTTCAATAAAATTCAATCTATATTTTAATTGGTTTACACTTACAAGAACCATCCAATCCCACAACCACAACAAGGAAGGGGCCGGTGATCAATTATCACAGGTGTCCCAGAAGAAATCACAATTCCTATCAAGTAGCCAAACATTGATAAGCAGCAAGTAACCAGAAAAGTGATAACAATAGTCGATAATGAATGAGCTATTCTTTTTACTTAAATGCCATTGGTAGGAAATTGCATATATTATATGGTACGCATTGGTCATTGGGTAATTATATAAAAGATGAATCACAAAAGAAAACGGTAAGAAAGGGTAAAATTGTCTTATGACTACTAATCTGATTCAAGGGTTGACATTTTTTTTCACATACCCACTTAATTTCTGATCTTTATTCCCATAATAACACCTTCAAACTCTCATTCAGGCATCTAGAATTCTATTTTCCAAAATGGAATTGGAAGTCAATTTGTGTAATTAAAATCATGTAAATGCGTTGGTGATCATCATATATCAAAATCAAGCAACATTTTAAAGACTCAAGCAAATCTAGACCCGTCTTTGCGTTTTCAATTTAAATGTGTTTATCAGTTATGGCTTATTTTCTTATAATTTGATAGTAGGTACTTGGATCATTGATCATAACATGTGAAAGTGATATCCACACGTTACCATTATCACATGCTATGCCATTACACCTTAAAAACTCACACGTTACACTTGCAAATTTTGAAGGTTTTTTGCATTTGGGTTCATAAAGTACTAAAGCTAGTTTGATGTATAGTCCAATAGATCTTTGGGGAAACTAAAAAAAAAAAACTTTAGGACATTGACAATGATGTTGAGTTTGTTGATATATTGTTAGGCTATTTATGTATTTATATTTGTCTAGGTTACAGGACATTTAAGAAAAATTGGTACCATTAAACTATATCTTGCAGGAAGTAAGCCAAGTGCATGTTCAAACCTAAATATACAACAAAATGTGAGTCTTTCTGCAAAGACCTTATAAGAATAATTAATTACTTAAATCACTCTAGCATGATTTTATAGACATCAAATGCTTATTGTTTTCTTGATATGTGGATCAGGTGGCTTAGTGTTGGACATGGTATCAGGTCGGTGATACCAGTCATTAAAATGGATAGCTATACCTTCATATGAATATATGATGGCTTTGTGGGTTGCTCCCAAATCACAAGTCACTTTGTGTTAGATTGGTCACTTAATCCCTTATCAAAGCCAGGATTCAACATAATTCTCCCCTTTCATGGCATACAGATTAGGATCAAAACCCTAAACATTTATGCAAAATCCTAGGATCAAATCCCTAAACATTTATGCAAAATCCTGATTCACCATCAATCATATATGAAAATTTATTCTCCTCATATAGATTAGTAGAGCAGATCAAAATCAACAACTCATAGTTCCCATTCATAAGCATATGTCAATTTTCAATTGTTAACTGTATCATGATCAGAATCTACAACCGATTATAAATTGAGAAAAAACAAGAAAAAGACAGTATAGATGAGATCAAACTAATCAAGTGTAAATATGTACCTGGAGCAGTTTGGTAGCCGTGTGCATAATACGGAGGATTGATGCGAACGTTAACGTTATGCGGAGGACTAGGTTGCGGAAAACCTACGGGAGGCTGGTAAGTCGCCGGTGGCGGAGGATACGGTTGATGATTTGCAACTCCTTGGAACGTACCATAATAATAAGGCGCCGGAGGCTGATTCGGTGCCGGAGACTGCTGATCGCCGGAAAAAGCGACGCCCCTGATCTTCTCTTCTTCGCTCATATTTAGTGATCGGAGATCGGAGGTCGTCGCCGGAAGGATGTTGTTGGATTGTCTACCGCCACTTTGTTCTTGATTAATTACTTAAGCGTGTAACATTGCTTAACGCACTTACGCATTAGGTTAATAAAATGTTTATAATATATTTTTAATAAATAAATTCTAAAATTATTTAATTTAAATAAAATTTATGTATTTTTCATAGACGTTTAATTAGAAATTATGATTTATAATATAATAATGTTATTTTAACATATTTAATAAAATTATTAATATTTAATCGAAAAGATATATGAAATTATTAAAATTTAAGAACATTTAACAAAAGAGAGAGGAGAAAAATAACTTTTAGATAGCTTCAAAAAAATTGATAATGTGAAATTTGTATTTATTATATTATGTAATATAAATATAGATGTTCTCAAATTAATCTAAGAAGACTATAGTTAATTAAGAAGACAACAGGAGAAAAGACTTAAAGCCTATAAAATATAGAAAATCTTTCTTACATTTTATTTCAAATCAGATGGAAAATAAACTTATAAAATTTAGTCTAGTTTTCTTTCATTTTATTTACTTTCCTTCCATGTATTAAAATAAAACTTAAGAATACAAATATGTTTTTTTTTCCTTATGTTCTTTTTACTCTTATTAAGTAAACTCAAAAACATATCGTTGAATTATGTTTATAATGATAAAAATTCTCTTATTACATTAACACTCATAAAAAAGGTCTTTCTTGTAAGCATTTATAGAATCAACAAAAATCTTCATCCCCATTACTTAATCTATAAATCTAATAAGGGTTTAGATCACGTGTTGCGACGGTAAATCCATATTAAGCAGAAAAAACATGATATTTACATAATTAATATTTTTCAAAAAAAAAAAGTAAGTCACACCGCTATGTCGATATAAGTATTTGATCACAATGGCATTGATAATGTCACACCCCCAATTTTCAACTAACAGAATCATACCGTTTGGGACGTGACAAACCAGGATCTCAGATCATTAGACATAACGAAGACCTCTATATGATTTTCAAAACATACTTTGGTCTAAAATTGTAATATCAAAGCTCTACGTTGCGGAAGCGTTTTTAAAACATAAACAACCATAACGGTTTGAAAACTGTAAATTACAATGCAAAGTTTCAAATGTTCAAATCCAAATAACAGAAATGTAAAAACATGCATGCGACTCGATCTCCTAGCCCATGCTTGCTTGCTTGTGCACCTTAGCGTCCTGAGAAAACATGTAAATCAAGTCAACACAAAGGTTGGTGCATACACAGGTTTAAGTATTCACAAATGTTTGAAACAACTGTTTGAACAAAATGTTGCAGATAACATAATCACACATGCATAGTCATGATAGCTAGTCATTTATACTATTTACATAAGTGGTCGACACCGAAGCTGACTGTAGCATGCTGTTGCATGTTTTGCCTTGCCACTATTGTCTAGCACAAACAATAGTAATGTGAATTGGCTAGTCAAACACTTGCGTAGATCCCATCTACCAAGTGAGGTTTGTCAAACCTAATAGATCTATTTCCAACTACCACGCTTTGCACTACGGCAAACTAAACGGTTCGAAATGTAAGGACTTGTAATGCTATGTGTTGCACTCAATGTAAACAGCTAACTCATGCAAGTGATATGTATTTAAAAGATTTTGTTGCACATGTTTTCTCCCCCAAAACAGTTAAAATAAGAAAGGGGCCGTGTACGCACCTTTGATTGTGAATAGAATGATCAAACACGTGAAATCGCGTAGAAAGTCCTCTATAAAGAACCTGTGTTTTAACAATAACTTAATGTTACTCAGGATGTCGTTTTATGCTTGAAATCACATACGTGTCAACACACATATGTTAGAGTGTTAGGAATATGCATACGTATGTACGCGTGCCTTTAAAATCGTTTAAATAAAACCATATATGATTTTATTTAAATAAACGTAATTATACGCGATTACGTTTTCGATCTAAAATGTGAATTTTATCATTTCAATTAGTTCGGGATTCCGTTACGGTTCCAACGCAATTTGAATGGATCAAATCGGAGTTAGAACGAAAGAGTTACGAACACAGTATTAGAAATTGGTTTAAATCAAAAAAAATGGCAAAGGCAAGGGTAGAACCCTTGACCTCCCGAACCAAACCCACCCATTCTACCATCTGATCCATCTCAACATTTGCATTAGACTTTGGAACCCAATTGTTTTAACTTCAGAATCGCTTGATCCCCTTTGTTTGGCCATAGCCTAAGCAATGAACCCAAATTGACTCGAAATTCGACTGAAATCGATCCCCACAACATAGGGGTTTTGTTCACAGTTTCCAATCAAATCTACAGATGCTTTTAATTTAAGTTTGGTTTTGTTTAGGTGATCAATTCGTTCTCCAATCCTATTCGAATCCCAAATTCACAATTGCTTAATCTAATTGATCGAATTATTCAACACAAGGTCTTAGATCCATAGGATTTTCACTACTACAAGATCTTCGAGCTGTTTTGTATCAACCAATTGAATTTCTGTGATCATTAAAACCAAAACCCAAACTTGTGCTTAACATAAACCCTAGAAACCGGTTAACACCCAATTCAATGTTGGATGTTAAAATTAACACAGGATTTATGTAAATCGGCCCATTCTGAGAATGAGATACCATTTAATTTGAAAACCAAGACCATTTAATCTAAAATCCCCAAATCGCTTTCATCTAAGAACCCTAGAATCGAAACTTGTTTAATTCGCTATCTTCTGATTAAACTAACTTAGGGACTTCATTAAGAACCTTGTTGCGAATGTGTCTGCAACAATTAATTCAATTATTACACCAATCCTTATCAATTCCCTCAATTCGTTTAAACTTAGAACCCTATAATTCGAGATCATCAAATTCGATGTTTCCAAATAAAATTGTCATAATAATATGCTTGATCGGAACCTTCTGAATCTCTCTATGTGTTTTAATTTGATTATGGATTTCGTTTGTGATGAAAACCCCAGATCCTCCAAGCCGAAAAACCCTAGAACTCGTTCCCCTACAATTCGTGATGATTTTAAGGATTTAACTTAGGGATTTCTTTTAGTAGAGTATTGCGAAGCTATCTGTAACACTTGATTTGATATTGGGATTCATTTGTATCGAAACCCCCAAATCGTCCCAACTATGAACCCTAGAAATCAAACGTGATCAATTCGTGATTCTCATACTCAATTTCGTTAGGATTTTGCTTTGACATGTTAAAAGGAATGTGTAGGTATTAAGACTTACCCGAATGGTTCTCGAATTGACAAAGATCGACTATGTGGGAACTTCGGCCAAGCCCTAGAATCCAATCTTCTTCCCTTGGCTTATACGATCAAATTGGCTTGTGTAGAAACTCCTGAGAGTGCCGATTGATGATATTGAGTGATTAATTCGAAGTGTTGAAGCCTAATGATGTGATTCCTAATGTAACCGTGAACGGTTTCGACTTTTGGTCTCATTAGGCCTTTAATTCGATTGATGATGATGTAATAACACCTAGTAACTGTTACTAATCATTAAGATGTTGATTATAACAGTTTTAATTCGGCCATAATTGCTTGATAATGCGAATTTCGAATTTTGTTGCATCTTTTGCTCGAATTTTGACTTTCTAAAGTCAAAATCTTACTTTTGTTTGATCCCCACAATACACCTTATATACTACATGCTTATAACCATAATAAAGTAACCTAAGATAGTTAAATTCACTATAGTTGATTATTGAAAGTGATTTCAATTCCTAATTGAATCCATAATTCGAATTTTGACTATGGAAGTCAAAATTAAATACTTTAAGCTAATCCCACTATAATCCTTATATAATAATCGATTTTTGATAGTTTTCAGTTAACTGAATTAACCTGAAAAGTCGGATTGTCACAGATAAAATCATGAAAATCAAAACGTAGATAAAAAACACCCGCTACGGTTATTAGTCCATTATAAAAGAATAAATTCAAACCAAGCAAAGTTAGTATCGATTGCAAAGAATATGAACCTAAATATAAAAAATATTGAGTCATAACACTCTGTCAATATAAGTATTCAATCACAATAGAATTTATAAAATCAAGAAAAAATCAAAACACGTCCAAAAAAGGCCTACAATAGTTATTAATTTATTCTAAAACGAAAAATCGAACCATCGCAAAAGTAAGTGTCAATCGCAAAAAATGTTAACCCAAACATAAGCATACAACGTTAAAAATCATAAAACTATAACAATATAAAAAACATTTGTAGTCGTAAAATGTTTCATAAAAAATAGAAACATAAAACAACGCAAAGTTACACATATTTATATTCTCACTTTTCAGTAGGGGCTGGTAGTGAAAGATAGAGACAAACATTACCCTTATCACAGTTGGGATAGAGACTAATCCGAAATAGTCTCTAGCTCAAAGTTATCGTTTGAGGTTTATCATCTCAACGTATTTCACGTTATTTTTCACAAAATATGTAAAATAATGCTAAAATTAGTCTTGTATTACTTTTGCTCTTAAGGCCCACACATATGCACATACATAAACGCATGGAACGAACAAATATTTAGTTATTTCTTTTAAATTATTACTACTATATGGTTTATTATTTTATTAGTATTATTATTACTTAAATAATTATATAATATTAATTATTTAATTATTAGTATTAATTAATTATTATTGCTATTCCAATTATTGAATTGTGAATTTTTATATTATATTATATTTATTATTATTATTATTATTATTATTATTCACACTACAATTATTGGAGTCGTGAATTATCGTATTATATTAGATTTATTATTTAATTATAATTATTAATGAATTATTATTACTATTCATACTGCAATAATTGCTAAATTGTAATATATAATATAACTATGTTAAACCCCGTGTGTTACACTGGTTGAAAAATAAATTGTTATGTATTTTATAATAAAAGTTCTTTTTTAAAAAATTGTTTTTGATAATTTTATTTTTACAAAATTTTTATTTTTCCTAAAACTACAAATCTAAAACAATTTTTGTAAATAAAAATTGATTTTCAGAAAAAATTCAAATTTTGTAAACTTTTTTAAGTATTTTTTTGATAAAAAAATACTCCATTTTTAATTTATTGAAATTATCTTTTAATATATAAAAGGTATATAATATCATCATCATTTTATTTATAATATTTGATAAATTAAAAAATAAAATTATAATAATCATTTAATACGAGAAAGAATGAATAAGGCTATAAGAGTATAAAAAAATGACATGTGACATTAAAGATCTAATAGCTTGACATTTGGCAAAAAAAAAGTTTATTTATTATAATAGTAAAATAAGATAAGATTTTCTTTAATGTATCACACCTTGTTCTCTATTTTATCTTTTTATATAATTATTATTAATTATTAAATTACAAGTAGGCCTGTAAAACGAACCAAACGAACACATTAATGAACATGAATTTTGTGTTTGTGTTCGTTTGTGCTAGTTCATTAATAAATTAAACGAACTATTTTATGAACACAAACGAACCAAAAAACGAACAAACATAAATAAACATAATTTAACACTATTGAACAATCACAAACAAACATAAACACTGTTAAACAAGCATAAACAAACACAATTGAACAAGCGTAAACGAACACAAACGACAAGTTTTTTAAATGTAAATACATACCATTCGCAAATTCGATAGTTTACCAAACATTAACTAACATTTCATAGTTAACGAATATAAACGAACATTAACGAACACAAATAAACGAACATAAATAAATGAACATAGACAACTCATGAACATAAATAAACGAACATTAGGTGTGCTCATGCTCGTTCATTTAATTAAACGAACTTCCCACCAAACAGTTCACAAACAGTTCATGAACTTTTCGGGTCGTTTACAGGCCTAATTACAAGTAGTATTGTATTTAAATGATAAAGATGATTCATAAAAACAATATATAAGAACAGTAAGAATCAATAAAAATTTGACATATAACATTTTACAATATCAAAAAAAAATCCATCACAAAAATATAAATCAGTACATAAAATACGCAAAATCCAGTACAAAAAATTAAAAATGTAGTACAAAAAATAATAACACAATACAAAAAACACAAGAATTCAGTATAAAAAAAATTCATCACTAAGAAAAATTAAGTACAAAAAAATAAAAATACAGTACAAAAAAATTAAAATCAGTTACAAAAAAATAAAATCTGGTACAAAAAAATAACAATATAGTACAAAAAATAAAAAATATATTACAAAAACACGAAAATCTAGTACAAGAAAAAAAAAAGAATCTAGTACAAAAAAATAAAAATTTTGTACAAAAAATATGATGTTATGCCTTAATTATCATGTCACATGTTAAACTATTATTAAATATTACTCTTATTAGGCAAAAATATGTTCTTATTTAATCTTTCCTCTATATACATAACCACGGAATCAAAAAAAAACCATGTAAATAACTATTAAGCAGACTGTTCAATCAAACCGTGAAACAAATCTTGTAAATCTAAAACCTAAAACGTGCTTGGGTTTAAGCATTTAGATATGAACACCACCATTACTAAAGAAAACAATAATTACATTACAAGATATTTATTTATAAACAAACATGATTCATCCCCATTATTCAAACTTAAAAGCCAAAAAACAACAAACAACAAACAGTAACAAGGACCCCAACCATGAGCCAACATGGATCACATTACTTGCAGATTTCAAGGACCTTTAGCCATGAAGGCCTGCTACTAATATCATCCCACCATGCACTTACATGTTTCCTATCTTTGATCATGTAACCCTTCCCAACCGGACCGACCAGATAGTTCGTAAACGGAATGTGGCTAAGGTCTGCTAGGCTAAAGAAATCACCAGCCAAATACTTGCTTTTAGATAGCCGATCCTCGTATATGTCGAGCACTTTTCCGAGCTTCTCCTCACTCTCTTCGATCACTTGCTCGCTTCTTACTATTCCAAAATGTGGGCTAAACATGATGTGGTTCACGAGATTGTAAAGTGGCGGTTGATAGTTGTGTGCCTCGACTTCTAGCCATTGGTTCACTATACCTAGGTCTTCGATTGTTTTTCCTAGTAAGTTGGTTCCTTGAGACTTGTATTTTTCAGCATAGTAACGGATGATGGCTCTTGATTCTTTTGAAAAAAAATAACCCATGAATGTAAATTTGTTAACATAAGGTAAGAAACTGTGATTTGTAATTTGTATCCAAAAGCAGGTAATCAGGTATAACAAAACAAGTTGTAGTAGATAGTGTTTGACAGGGGCGAATGTTTTTTTCGTATAATTTTCGGACCGAAAGATTATTTTTTGTTGAAAATACGGGTTTCAACCCTCTCGTTTCAAAATTTTAACATGTATTTAGAATCACATAAATTTCCGCCCCCTTCCATAACAGTTGTTCCGCCACTGGTGTTCGAATCATGGTTGTAGAAATCGTTAGTCGTCAGTCGGACGGTAGGGTCGGGGCTAGGGATTAATCGGATTGAAAAATTTATATATAATTTTTCAAAATTATATATATACAACCAAATTTCCGACATAATTTTTATAAAAATGTAGAATTATATATACATATTTATAGATTTTATCAAAAAAACAACCCTAACTTCAAAAAGTGGTTGGATTTTTATTTTCAGAATTCCAAAACTGGCCGGAACACTGCCAGGATTCCAAGAGTCACCGGAAAAAGTAGCCGAAATTTGAGAAGTCATCGGAAAAAGTCGCCGGCCGACTCTGCCAATTTTTCCGACTAGACCCGATTTGACTGACTTTGACCGATTACTGATTTTTGGAACAACTAGCCAAAAATTAAAAATTACTCAGCAACTAGCCGACTTCATATTCATCAGCCAGCCGACTAAGCCAATTTTTACATCAGTAGTCACGTGTACAGTACAAACAGTTGATGCATGCAGAAATATTTCCCCAAAATTATGTGTTTAGCAATTTTATGTTCTTAGCTCTTACCGAAGAGAATATAATCTCCATCTTGAATCACCGGAAGAGATCCAAACGGCTGTCGATCAACATCATATAATTTCAAAATCAAACCATAAATGAATCAATTAAGTTGAAATTGGTACCTGCAGTTTCAGGTAATCGGGGGTGAGATTTTCGCCGGCGAAGATATCAACGGGAACCGTCTCGAACTCGATTTCTTTCTCGACAAGACAAAGCAGGACCCGTTTCGGCGATGCGCAAGCGGGTCCGTACACCTTCACCACCATCTTCACAGTTTTCGGAGCCTCACAGAGACGTTCACCCTCTCCAAAGAGCGTTGGAGACAGTATTAGTAGATAAAGATCGAGGGAAGTTGCCGCCTTTAATATGGATAAAAATATAACAGAGGTTTTTATCTTTTATGTTAGACTAGTAACGTTACCCGCGCTTTACGACGGGTCTTTACGACTAAAACCTAAGCGCTTATGAAACGATGATAATTCTCAAAAACATATGAAGCTGTTATAAATTGGTAATGCAGACAAAAACGAAAATAAATAACATAAGTTGCGAGCCCGAGTTCAAAAACTGGAAGAAATGGCAAGTCGGAATAATAAGGAGAAAGTTGTTTATGATGCGACAGTTAGGAAGTTGAACGAAACTCGAAAGACGTTGGCAGAAGTTGAAGCCGCTCATGCATGAGATTCAAATGTTGCTGCCAGCAAAGAAAATGAGAAGAGATGGTTCAAGTTTTGATGAAAATAGGCACTTGAAACAAAAAACCATAGACATTCTTGTTTATTTGTTCTTATTTCATTGTCTATATCATTTTCATGCAACCATTAATGAATGAAGTATTATGAAATTGATGATTGGTTTCATAGCTTTGCAGCTCGATTCTACCGGGAGGCAAATCATTTGAATATTCATAATACGGGTTAGTAAAGTTGCATAAACTAAGATGATTACCGGAAACACACAAGGGACAAAATTTGTTGCATAAAAAGATTCCTCCTATATGCAACTATCGACACAAAATGCTCCAACCCTTCCCCCTCCCCCTCCTATTTACCTTACCAACTATATGCCTATAAATATATATACATATTTGACTTTGTTATTGAGTAGTTATATCGTGAAAAAAAATATAGGCCTATATGTGATAAATGATTGCCAAGTTATATGTTTTTATTTTATATAATGTCTGGAATTAATTTTTGTATCATATGTGCTACATAATCACATATTCCTTTTGTTTTATTAAAAAATAATATTTTATTTAGATAGATATTAAAATTATATGTTTTTTTAGTTTTAGATATTCAATAATAAGGGGTGAGCATAATATAACCATAACCGAAAAATAACCGATAACTACCCCGAACCATAACCGATTTTAACCGATTTTAACCGATACTGACTTTAACCAACGGTTATTGTTAAGCGAAGTCATTAACCGAACCATTCGGTTATGGTTATGGTTATGGTTAAGCCAAGCCAAATTGACTTTAACCGAACCGATTATTGTATGTTTGTTTTCTTTTCTATTTATGCATGCGTGTTTTTTTCAAGAACTCATAATACAAATCAAGTACAAATGGTGAATTATAATTTTTACTGTATTAAAATATTATGGGTAACATGTGAGACTAAATATATTAAAATATGTTAAAGTTCATGTGCTTTTATTTTTTATTCACTCATTTTCAATCATTTCAAATTTTTACGAGCTTCACTTGGATTTTCATCATCAATATATATGTAGTCCACAAGCTTATTTAAAAGTTTGTCTTACTTTTTTAACAATTTCATTATCAAACGAAATCGAACCATAACCGGTCGTTAACTGATCGGTTGGTTATGGTTATGGTTATGGTTATGGTGATGGTTATGGATTTAAAATTAACCGAAGTAGCGGTTTTGGTTATGAAAATAGTCATAACCGTACCAAATCGAACCATGCATACCCTATTCAATATATCTGCTATAAAAACAAAAATAACATCATAATAAAAATAATCCCATCAATTAAAAGATGTATAATTTTAGCCTACAACCATCGGATTATTCTTGGTCCATGCCTCCCACGTCGAAGAAAACATCAAAAAGTTGTATCTATAAAAGGAGTGAAAGTAGAAAGCAAATAAGTTAAAAGCATAACTTAAAGAGTTTGCCTAACTCTCCAACGAATCAAAATTGGCCACCTCTGTTGTTTTGTTTTTTTCGGGAGCCACATGAAACATCGGCACCAACGTTGATAAATGAGTAATAAGGAATTAGGGTGTTTTGTTGTGTTTTATCTTTCGGCTATTTGTTATGCATCACTCCCCCTTATTCTATGTGGGCGCTACGTTGGACTTACATAATCAACCAATATTTTATTATTTGAATTTTATTTTTTTAATTATGCATCACTCCTCTATCACTACACGTTATCACCACATTTATTCAATATTTTATTATTTGAATTTTATTTTTCTAATTATAAATTAAACTAAAAAAACACATAATATTATTAAAAAAATTAATATTACAAACTAAAATAAAAAAAATTACATGATAAAAAAAATTAAACTACATAATATAAAAAATACAATTAAAAAATCAATCCATATTGTATCGTTTCAAAATTCGTTCCTTTGTCTTCTCAGCCATTTCACGAGCACAAACGGTTAAGTGATCGGTTGGAGTCTACAATAATTTCATATCATTGTTGTATTTTTTTCCTCCTGTAAGTCGACAAATTTTTGTAACAACTCAGAGATGGTCTCTAACGTTTCTTTATAATCGGTTGAAGACGAGGCTTGTGTTCGTTTACTGTTGTTGTTTCAACCGGACAGACGTTGAGGAGAGGGTGGGGGGGCATGTCCATTTCCACTTCCTCATCCGACTCATTTAAGTTAACAAAACATCGGCCGATTGAGTCGTATTTAGTGTTCGTGTACCTTACTGACGATGACGTTTTCGTCCGTTTAAAAGTTTGCAACTTCAGGACGCAATGCCATTTGGTTGATTTTCTCATAACTTACCACACCGCGATATTAAAAAATGGCCCGTTTTCTCGAGCATAGGTCATCAACGCCCGTTTTCTCACCATTTGCCGAAAATCGTGTCATATGTTCGGTAGGAGTCATGACCCATTGCCAAAAAAACTGGGCTCTCACGCGTCTCCAAAATTTAGTGCTCGTTTGGTTGTTACCAACGAATGGTTCTTCGGAAACGTCAATGTAAGCACGAGCTAGTGCCATCTCCTCAGATTCCAACCATCAAGTGATGCTCGGTTTTGTTGTTTTTTCTCTCTTGTCTACCTGTCCTTCACTTTGCTGCATATAAAAACATTTCTAGGCCTAACTGCCCAGAAAGATTACAAGAGATACAACACATTCAACACATGCAATGATTATATTTTCTACTATAACTACTTGAATGGAACACTGCCAAGTGACATCCCACATAGGGCTGTAAACAAATCAAACGTTCAACGAACAGTTTGTGAACCATTCGACGGAAAGTTCGTTTATGTTCGTTCGTTTAATAAATGAATGAACATGAACATAGGTCGTGTTCGTTCATTTGTGTTCGTGAACGTTCGGTAACATGTTCGTTTACGTTCGGTTACGTTCGTTTATGTTCGGTTAAGTTTATTTATTATATTTATTTATCAGATATGTTGTATAATTTTAATTTTTAGTTTAATACCATAATATTTAAGTTATTTTTAGTTTAATACTATAATATTTTAATTTATATATATATTTGTAAATGATTATCTCCGATGCTTGAGATTTGAAATGTTGATTTTTATTTTTTAAATAGTATGTGTTCGTTAGCGTTCGTGAACAAGCTAATTTCCTTAATGAACGATCACAAACAATAATTTTCGTTCGGTTAGCGTTTGTGAACAGGTTAAAAGTTAAACGAACGAACACGAACATGGGCTCGTTCGTGTTCGCTCGGATCGTTTACAGCCATACCCACATACATGTCAAGTAGTGCGGTTAACAGTGTGATATCAAAAATGTCCCACATACATGTCAAGTGATCCTTTTCCATGCAGTAAATTAAAAAAACGACATTTGTTTACAAAAATCTCATTGTTTAAAAACTTCTTTTACAGTGTATTTTATTTTAAAAAATATTTTTTAAGATAACTTGTTTTTTATATAAATTTTGTTTTTTTGAAAATAAAATATTTCTTACTATAAAAAATTTTGATTTTTGAAAATTATGTATTTTATACAAAATTTTTAAGTATGTTTTACAATAAAAAGATAAATAATATATTAGTTATTAGAATTATAATTATTTTAATCAGAGAAAAATTTTATTTAATAAAAGAGAAAATACAACTATTTAATATGAGAGAAAATTAAGTAAAAAGATAATGTGACATCCAGTACCAGATCGTCCGGCAAGTCTGTACGGTATGTGTACTTTCACCTTATACTATGTGTAAATACGTATATGTGAACAGTGTTGTGATAACAGAACTCAGAAAACAAGAAAACAGTAAGTACAACAACTCACAATAAACAATAAGTTGTATGTATTTAGGGGAAAAACCTAAGTACAGTTAATACCACGAATCCAGAGAAACAAGAGTGCACACGTAAACAACAAGAACATGTCGGTTGCGATCTGATATCCATAGATGACAGGAATCAGATGGCCGATGATTCAGTATGAAAACAATGTGAAAACATGAAGTTTAGTTGAGTCCGTCAGTGAGGAAACACAATTCAAACACAATTGCAGTGTTATTTCAGAATAATGAACTGACAGTGTGTTTGCGTGGGTGACGATTCACACAAAAATATATGTGAGTTTAGAGTTCTGAAATAATGGCTGAAAAGTAGAAAACAAAAGTCCAGAAAGCAAAACCGTCGTCGTGTTAGTTTGGGTAACGATTCAAAAGAATATGCGCGAAGGTGACGCGTTCTGACGAAACGAAAATAAAAACGACATGAATGACAATAATGTAAGAAAATAAAACATCTTAATGTTTTACAATTTTGAAACTCATCAAAATTAAATAAAGAAACTATCTTTATTTAAAATCCGTAAAAACGCGCGTTACGTTTCGGAAACGGAACGAAAACGCGAACCGAGAAACAAAAACGAACCCAAACTCACTCATGGTATAAATACCTTGAATGAGTTCATTTTACTCATTTTTCACTTCTTCTTCCTCACTCAAAACCCTAATCCTAGTTTTCACCCCCAACCACCATTTCTCACCTTCAAACACTCATATCTCACTCATTTCTCCACCAAATCCTTCCATCTTTGGACCAAATCGAAGCTCTTGACCTCTACTACACGAAAGTACAAAGGATCTGGAACGACATCCACTGAAATTCTAGGTAATCAGTTGCAAAGATGTCGAAAATTAGGGTTTTCATAACCCATGTTCGACCACACCACACAACCAGTTACAAACCCTTAGCAACCGAACCCTAAGCCTTCGAAACCTAGTCCTAACATACACAACCTTCGAAACCATCCTTGAACCTTGAAATGAGGGAGCTCCTTGGTGGAGCCATGACCGGCCGAAGGAGGCACACAGTGGGTCGAATGGCCAAACGGCCGAATGGCCTAATGTCGAAAGGCTCACGGCCGAAGGACCCTCATTCGCTGCTTCTTCCCCCCCCCCATTCGCTGCTACCCTCATACTCCCATCTCATTCGGCCATCCTCATTCGTGGGCTACCATTCTCCAGCCACCACCATGTGACCACCATTCGGCCACCCTCTTCCTTGTTCGACCGACTCACATGAGTCCCATTTGGCCAAAGAAGCCGGTCCAGCCCAACAGCTTGGCCCAACAGACTCATTTGGCCCTGCATCAGTGAGATAACCACACACACGTTTAACAGACCCAACAGCCTTTCATTCGGCCCACTATGATTTGAATGGCCCACGGATGATTGTTTCAGCCCAGTACATTCTATTGGCCCAGGAAATTCAATTCGGCCCAATGCCCATAGTTGCGGTCCAACATCAGTACTTTAGCCCATAAAACTTGATCTGGCCCAATCTAAACAAAGCCATGCATTTCGGCCATTTGGACTGCTTAGGCCCATGATGCTTGTGTTCGGCCCAATGCACTGTTTTGGGCCCACAGTCTACTGTTTTGGCCCAGTGGTTGTGGTTTGGCCCAAAGGACTAAGTGGTTTGGATCATTGTCACTTAATAGGCCCAAAGACTAAATTGGCCCACTTGATTTGTGATACAAACTAACATATTTAAAACCACTTAAGGATAAACAAGAGAATGACATACTTGAATATGAGTAATAAAGTAATGAAATTATGTAACAACCGGTTTTTAATAAAGAAATGTATTGTGAATAATCGTTAATCAAACGGTTGTGGTTGTTGTGATTTGAAAAATATGTAAGAATTACGTCATCTATGGCAAGAGCACATTTGGTCGTGCTTGAAATCCACGAGGATTTAGTAACTTTTATTATTGGGGATTGATAGTATGTGAAAAATGATGAACGTGGGCGAAAACCGTGCGCAAAACGGAGTTCGTATGCTCCCGGAATCGCGAAACGAAGTTTAAATCAAATATTGGAAGAAAAACACGCTAGGCGCATAGCCTAACCCCCAACCCTCGAGAGCCAGGCTATGCGCCCAGGGACATATGTCGGCCAAAGTTGTTTAAAACGATCAGAATGCATAGAAACACTCAAAAACGCGATTCTTCGACCCCAAGCGACCTCCAGACGCAAATTTAGCTTTCTAACACCCCAAATCTTCATATCTGAGGTTTCTAATCATCCAGATCGCGCATAGGATCGTGTTTTCAAGTCCCGATCGTTGTTTTAACCGTAGAAATCCGTCAGATCAGGTAACGGTTTGTTTTATCCTACTAGTTTAATATTATGTGGATTAAACTTAGTTTTGATTGTAATACTATGATTATGGGTATTGATTATTGCCTAGTTGATAACTAGGGATTGTTAGAAACGAAGAACTTGTTGTTTTGATGGTTAAATCTTCGTTTTGAAGCCGGGATAATGTCCGGTTGTTATGAAACCCATATCATGGTGTGATAACTAGTAGGAATGGGTTGAATATGATTTTAAATAAATTATGGATTATAATCCATAGATTAAATGATGATTTTGATGAATTGATGTTAAAATTATTAATAGTTATGATCTTAAATGAAAAATTAAATAATAAAAGTGATTAAAGATCGTAACTAATATAATGAACATCAATTATTCGATGAAATGCCAAGGAAGGCATGGGATATGGTTAATTGACTAAAAATTACTAAATATAGTAAGATAGAGTCAATTATGTGATAAATTGACTTTGAGGAAGTCAAATCAGTCAAGTGCGTTAAACTTGATTATATGTGTTATATGTATTTGAGTATAGTTGTATATGTGTGAATATGCAACTAGGTATTGACGGTGAAAGTCAAGGGATAAGCCACAGAAGTGGAAAAGAGGTTGTAGGAAGTGAACAACCGCTTGAACCAGGTAAGTTACCCAACTTACTGTAACATTACATATACGTAGTAGAAAGAGTCTACTTGATTGTGATGTATATATATTGGTTGATTTGAATGAATGGGCATAACTAGATTGGAACTAATTGAGTTAATAGACTCTAATGTATATATGTTAAGTTCCAATGTGTTTATGTCACGATTGAATTGATTATGCAACATAGATTGCATAAGAATAGCCGGATGAGCCGGTGTTTGAGTATGATATCACAAATGTGTGAATAGTCAGAGGTGCTGACAAATAGCTATGGTGGAAGTACATGATTGTGAACACCATAGTGTAACTTTGATTAAACTATTGTGATTAATAGTTGATGATTGGTAATATGACATTATTACATTGTGAGAGTCAATTCGAATAGAAATGACTCAGCTTGAATTTTGATTGTGAAAAATGTATTTTTACATTTTGTTGTTATGACTCCACAATGGTGGATAGCCAGAGGTGCTGGCAATTGTCTAGATGGAAGTACCGGTGGGTGAACATCTTAGACTTGATAAATATGACTCCACAATGGTGGATAGCCAGAGGTGCTGGCAATTGTCTAGATGGAAGTACCGGTGGGTGAACATCTTAGACTTGATAAATATGACTCCACAATGGTGGATAGCCAGAGGTGCTGGCAATTGTCTAGATGGAAGTACCGGTGGGTGAACATCTTAGACTTGATAAATATGACTCCACAATGGTGGATAGCCAGAGGTGCTGGCAATTGTCTAGATGGAAGTACCGATGGGTGAACATCTTAGACTTGATAAATATGACTCCACAATGGTGGATAGCCAGAGGTGCTGGCAATTGTCTAGATGGAAGTACCGGTGGGTGAACATCTTAGACTTGATAAATATGACTCCACAATGGTGGATAGCCAGAGGTGCTGGCAATTGTCTAGATGGAAGTACCGGTGGGTGAACATCTTAGACTTGATAAATATGACTCCACAATGGTGGATAGCCAGAGGGGCTGGCAATTGTCTTAGATGGAAGTACCGTGGGTGAACATCTTAAGACTTAATATATGTATGATACCACAAATGTGTGGATAACCGGTTAATCCGGAAGTTAAATTGTTGAAACCACAGATGTGTGGGTAATTGGTTAAGCCAATAAAATATATGTATATTTGGTGTTTTAAATTTAGCCAGAGGTGCTGGTGGTAGAGTTGAATTAGATAATATATTCATATTGTGAAAATGTCCCACTAAGGGAAATAAATGCACCATATGTGTTGGGTGCAAGTTGATGTTTGTATATGATATATTATTATCTAAACATGATTAACATCCATATGATATGTATGTGGATGGGTTTAAATAAGTTTTTGGGAATTTTGGGAGGGGTTACTTACTTAGTTCATATGAACTAATTGTGACCTTATATGTGATGTTACAGGTCAAGATAGATATGCATTGGGCGATCAGATCGGGCACGTTGTGAAGCAGAACCAAACGTTATGTAAAGTATGTGGTAGTATTAAACTTAAACACACCAGTTTTTATTAACCATAAATGTAAATAATTTGAAATTAAGTGTGTTTAAATCATGAAATGTTAATTTCACGCTTCCGAACATGATTTTTGAGAAAGTTTAATTTGGGACCTAAAAATGGGACACGTGTAATCGTGTGTAAAGTTTGGGTGTTTCAGAGTTGGTATCAGAGCAATGGTTTGAGTGAATCAAGTGCGTCATGAACACTTGATCTCAAACTTTTATGCTCTTGATATGAAAACATAACGTTTGATTCGAAGACCCGATCATGATGCCGAATGTATGAGGTTAGCATATCTATGTCCTGTAATATAATTGTTAAATGTAATGTGAATCATTACATGTTAAATGTGATTTGATTGATTATGTGAAACCGAAATCAATGTCTTGAGTATGTAATGAAGGAAGTAAGGAATTGGGCATATAATGAATGAACTAGTACGTCTGGCCAACTTACTAGTGCAAACATGATATGAACAAGCTCTTATGGGAATCATTTTATACTTAAACTATTGAAATCAGGTAAGGTGTTATGAGTTTAATGTATCTATTACTTGTGGGTAATAGTGTTACCAATTCAAGAGAAATGAATTGGAAAATTAATGTGAAAAGACCTACACGAGTGTAGGCAATAACACTTGATGTGTTGGGGAAAATTAATCCATTTGAACATGGAAAATGTCTTGGTGTGTATACACAAATTAAAAATGTGAAATTTGACCCGTTTAGGGTAAAATGGGAAAAAAGGACACATAATTATGTTTATGTGTTCATACATGTTTAAGTTTGTGATGTAATGATTTAAACATGTTATTAATTTATATAATGTGCATATAATTATATGCAGGATATATAGAGTTGTAAGTATACAATGTGTATACGTATAGTGAATGTTATGATATGATTTCATAAATTATGATAGTGTCATTACATGTTGATAGTAATTGACACATTGAAATGGAAACTATTTATAATAGTGTTAAAGCAAATTTAAGACCATGATGTATGGCATTTTGTGTGTTTAACATGTAAGACCACTGGTGGGTGGCATTGGATCTAACATGTAAGACCACTGGTGGGTGGCATTGGATTTAACATGTAAGACCATCGGTGGATGGCATTGGATTTATCATATAAGACCACTTGTGAGTGGCGTTGAATTTGTTTGTAAGACTACTTGTGAGTGGCCTTGTGTTAGATGTGTAAAACCATCTTGGAATGACATTGAGTTGTCATGTAATTCCTCTTTAGTGAGGCATTGGGGAAAAACCCACATGTGTGTGGATTGGTCAATATGTGAGTATGTGTTGAACGATGTTGACTTTTAAAAAGTCAAAGTTATGGTTAATGTGAATAGGTGAGTTACTTACTCACTAATATGCAACCATAAGACATATTAATGCTTATGTGTTATATAATTATGTTTGTTGTTACTACTTGTAATTGACTTGTAGTAATTGTAATAAAGTGAATGGTAAATTGATCATACGTGTCATGAAATGTTGAAGATATGAAACCACATGGTGGTGGTATTTAACTACTTGACAAATGTCTTGTAGTATTAGATGAATGTTATGTGCTAAATGCTTAAATTGAAAGGTGTTACTAAATGATAATTTATAGTTGACACTATAAATTGATGATAATCCACATTGTGTGAAAGTATATGAATATGAAACCACATGGGGTGGTATTCGGATTGTTGAAATTGATTTATGTTATGATAAATTGCATAAACTAATAAAAGTGTCGTTATATGTTTAGAATAACTGACACAGATAATGGGTGACGCTTCACATTCGTGTGAAACTGATGTAAGACCACTGGTGAGTGGCATTAATGTTTGTCATGTAAGTCCACATTTTGTGGCATTGGGGGTAAACCATGTACATGTACATGATAGTAAGTCACCTGTGACCATTGAGTTTAAACTTGTGATAATGAATCACAAGTGTTGTGAATGTGTTCAAACGGTGTGTAAATTACCCATTTGATTGTTTTGTAGTTGTAGGATTGGGTGAGTCCACACTACAATTGTATGTGCATGTAACATATATGTGAATTGTTGTTTTAATTGAAGTTGAGGTAAATGGGTAGGGTTAGTGTGGTTATTGTAGTTGAATGATTTACAGAGTATGTGAACATTCAACTAATGATAATGATTGAGTTACAAGAGTGTAAACAACCATCATATTGTGGATTTGGTGATCTACAAATGTGTAGACATTAAATTGGTAATGTGCAGGCTTAGATTTCACAAGGTGTGTGAACAAAAGATGATCCATAAGAATGTAGACATCAAATTTCAAGAGTCAAATTGTGAAGTTGACTTTTGGGAAATCTGATGCACAGATGGAGTTTTGTGTGCACATAGGTGCTGTGTTAAGTGATAAGGGTTGTACATGAATGATAGATGAGAATGTCTATCTAGGCAGACGAATAACGCGAATGTTAAGTCATTCGGTTGTGGTTGTGTGTTAAATACGTTATACATGATGCTTGACTTTAAAAAGTCAGAGTTATGCCTATTTGTAAAGAAATATGATAATTATTGTATGTATAAATTGTATTCATACATATGATGGGATGAATATTTACGTGAATATTCAAAAGAGAGATAAGATGCATGTAGAAATACACTTAAGTGTATGGTTTGGTTTGAATGAAGAAAGTCAAACCAAATAATCAAGTGTAGATTGATTATGTGGAATCATGTATAATGATTATGTTTATTTAAGGATAAATGTTCAACTATGCTTGAAATGTATATTAAAGAAGTGGTGTCTCGGCATGGTGTGCCAGTGACGAATAATTTTGATCGAGACACTTGATTTACTTCTCATTTCTGGAAAAATTTCCAGGAAGAATTAGGATTGTTGATAAGCATAGTGTATCATCCTCAGATTGATGGTCAAAGTGAAAGGACCATTCAAACGTTGGAGGATACGTTACGAGCATGTATTATTGACTTTGGCGGTAGTTGGGATGATTATCTACCGTTGACGGAGTTCTCGTATAATAACAGTTATCATTCCAGTATTGGAATGCCTGCATATGAAATATTGTATGGGAGAAAATGCCGTACTCCTGTGTTGAGGAGAAGTTGGGTAATGAGAATTGGCAAATAAAAAGATAGTTAAAGTGACAAATGAACGTATAGATTAGATTCTAGTTTATTTGAAGGCGGTATAGGACCGTCAGAATTCCTATGTTGATAAGCATAGGAGGATTATTGAGTTCCAGGTGAGAGATATTGGGTTGTTAAAAGTCTCACTGTGGAAAGGTGTGATACGTTTTAGAAAGCAAGGGAAGTTAAGCCACGTTTTATCAAACCATTCTGAATTATAGCTCGGATAGGTAGTGTTACTTATCGTATTGAGCTACCGGAGGAATTGAATGATATACATGATACTTTTCATGTGTTATATCTAAGAAAATGTCTGGCTAATGAATCGGTTTACATGCCACTAGAAGATTTGGAAATTTATGACAAGATGAAATATGTGGAACAACCGATAACTATATTGACAGGAAAGTCAACCAGTTGAGAAACAAATCCCTGAACCAGGTGAAGGTTCAATGGAATAATATAAGGGGATTTGACGCCATTGGGAAGTCAGAAAATGAAATGAGAAAGTATTATCCTTTCCTTTTTGACGTTTAATCGGTTTCGGGGACGAAACCTCTGTAAGGAGGGGAGATTTGTAACAACCGGTTTTTAATAAAGAAATGTATTGTGAATAATCGTTAATCAAACGGTTGTGGTTGTTGTGATTTGAAAAATATGTAAGAATTACGTCATCTATGGCAAGAGCACATTTGGTCGTGCTTGAAATCCACGAGGATTTAGTAACTTTTATTATTGGGGATTGATAGTATGTGAAAAATGATGAACGTGGGCGAAAACCGTGCGCAAAACGGAGTTCGTATGCTCCCGGAATCGCGAAACGAAGTTTAAATCAAATATTGGAAGAAAAACACGCTAGGCGCATAGCCTAACCCCCAACCCTCGAGAGCCAGGCTATGCGCCCAGGGACATATGTCGGCCAAAGTTGTTTAAAACGATCAGAATGCATAGAAACACTCAAAAACGCGATTCTTCGACCCCAAGCGACCTCCAGACGCAAATTTAGCTTTCTAACACCCCAAATCTTCATATCTGAGGTTTCTAATCATCCAGATCGCGCATAGGATCGTGTTTTCAAGTCCCGATCGTTGTTTTAACCGTAGAAATCCGTCAGATCAGGTAACGGTTTGTTTTATCCTACTAGTTTAATATTATGTGGATTAAACTTAGTTTTGATTGTAATACTATGATTATGGGTATTGATTATTGCCTAGTTGATAACTAGGGATTGTTAGAAACGAAGAACTTGTTGTTTTGATGGTTAAATCTTCGTTTTGAAGCCGGGATAATGTCCGGTTGTTATGAAACCCATATCATGGTGTGATAACTAGTAGGAATGGGTTGAATATGATTTTAAATAAATTATGGATTATAATCCATAGATTAAATGATGATTTTGATGAATTGATGTTAAAATTATTAATAGTTATGATCTTAAATGAAAAATTAAATAATAAAAGTGATTAAAGATCGTAACTAATATAATGAACATCAATTATTCGATGAAATGCCAAGGAAGGCATGGGATATGGTTAATTGACTAAAACTTACTAAATATAGTAAGATAGAGTCAATTATGTGATAAATTGACTTTGAGGAAGTCAAATCAGTCAAGTGCGTTAAACTTGATTATATGTGTTATATGTATTTGAGTATAGTTGTATATGTGTGAATATGCAACTAGGTATTGACGGTGAAAGTCAAGGGATAAGCCACAGAAGTGGAAAAGAGGTTGTAGGAAGTGAACAACCGCTTGAACCAGGTAAGTTACCCAACTTACTGTAACATTACATATACGTAGTAGAAAGAGTCTACTTGATTGTGATGTATATATATTGGTTGATTTGAATGAATGGGCATAACTAGATTGGAACTAATTGAGTTAATAGACTCTAATGTATATATGTTAAGTTCCAATGTGTTTATGTCACGATTGAATTGATTATGCAACATAGATTGCATAAGAATAGCCGGATGAGCCGGTGTTTGAGTATGATATCACAAATGTGTGAATAGTCAGAGGTGCTGACAAATAGCTATGGTGGAAGTACATGATTGTGAACACCATAGTGTAACTTTGATTAAACTATTGTGATTAATAGTTGATGATTGGTAATATGACATTATTACATTGTGAGAGTCAATTCGAATAGAAATGACTCAGCTTGAATTTTGATTGTGAAAAATGTATTTTTACATTTTGTTGTTATGACTCCACAATGGTGGATAGCCAGAGGTGCTGGCAATTGTCTAGATGGAAGTACCGGTGGGTGAACATCTTAGACTTGATAAATATGACTCCACAATGGTGGATAGCCAGAGGTGCTGGCAATTGTCTAGATGGAAGTACCGGTGGGTGAACATCTTAGACTTGATAAATATGACTCCACAATGGTGGATAGCCAGAGGTGCTGGCAATTGTCTAGATGGAAGTACCGGTGGGTGAACATCTTAGACTTGATAAATATGACTCCACAATGGTGGATAGCCAGAGGTGCTGGCAATTGTCTAGATGGAAGTACCGATGGGTGAACATCTTAGACTTGATAAATATGACTCCACAATGGTGGATAGCCAGAGGTGCTGGCAATTGTCTAGATGGAAGTACCGGTGGGTGAACATCTTAGACTTGATAAATATGACTCCACAATGGTGGATAGCCAGAGGTGCTGGCAATTGTCTAGATGGAAGTACCGGTGGGTGAACATCTTAGACTTGATAAATATGACTCCACAATGGTGGATAGCCAGAGGGGCTGGCAATTGTCTTAGATGGAAGTACCGTGGGTGAACATCTTAAGACTTAATATATGTATGATACCACAAATGTGTGGATAACCGGTTAATCCGGAAGTTAAATTGTTGAAACCACAGATGTGTGGGTAATTGGTTAAGCCAATAAAATATATGTATATTTGGTGTTTTAAATTTAGCCAGAGGTGCTGGTGGTAGAGTTGAATTAGATAATATATTCATATTGTGAAAATGTCCCACTAAGGGAAATAAATGCACCATATGTGTTGGGTGCAAGTTGATGTTTGTATATGATATATTATTATCTAAACATGATTAACATCCATATGATATGTATGAGGATGGGTTTAAATAAGTTTTTGGGAATTTTGGGAGGGGTTACTTACTTAGTTCATATGAACTAATTGTGACCTTATATGTGATGTTACAGGTCAAGATAGATATGCATTGGGCGATCAGATCGGGCACGTTGTGAAGCAGAACCAAACGTTATGTAAAGTATGTGGTAGTATTAAACTTAAACACACCAGTTTTTATTAACCATAAATGTAAATAATTTGAAATTAAGTGTGTTTAAATCATGAAATGTTAATTTCACGCTTCCGAACATGATTTTTGAGAAAGTTTAATTTGGGACCTAAAAATGGGACACGTGTAATCGTGTGTAAAGTTTGGGTGTTTCAAATTACTATAAAAGTGATGGGTTTAGTATAATGAAATTCACAAAACCTAGTCTTTTAAAATATGTTAACAAGTGATATCAAGTAAAGAGACAACAAGACAAGGTCAAAAACAAGTTAAACACAAGACAGATAACAAGGTATACTAAGTTTAATTTAAATTGATTATATATTCGTAATATCTCACACAAGTGAATCGGGGCCGAATGAAGATCATGACCGAGACTTACGTGTGTTAGCCAACCTTAGGGCTAACACATACACGCACACAATTTATTTACAACACATACTTACAAGTTACAAACATCTTGAAACCAATACAGGATTGTGAAAACAAACTCAAGTACAAACATGAGCGCGTGCATTCTCGTTTAAGCTAAGTCAACCCCAACTACAACAAGGTGAGTTCATACGCCCCTTTTCTAATCTTAACTGATTTTAAACTCTCGGGGCTGAGGAACATGCTTAACTTTTATTTATTTAGAAGTTTAATGTTTAACATATTGCTTATACTTTGATTAGATAATATTACTTGTATTATTATCGTTTATCATGATAAGTAAGATGAATATGATAATATAATTTCATAACTCATTGACACAATAGAATAACCTAGTTGTAAGATTAAATCTCACAACACTAGTTATTCTTACAAGAACAAACATGGAGATGAACATAGATGAACATGATGACAAGAAACAAAACACAAGAATGACATGAAGATAACACATCTTCATAGCATCATTCAACATCAGAGTTAACTAAGTGTAATAAGTCAAGTGCTTATAACACTTAGCTTACAACTCGAAACATATTACAAGATAACAAGGAACGACTATCATCCACCACCTGATTCGACTAAGTGTAGTAAGACTAGCTCTTACAACAGCTTAGTGACAACATGGTGACTTTATGGAATAACAAGGAATGATAATCATGATAATGTAACCTCATGATAACAACATCATTCCCACAAGAATTAACATAAATTAATAAGACAAGCTCTTATTTAACCTTGTTAATAATAACGAAAACATACGACAATGATGACAGATGACACATCGATGAACACAATACAATTAATTGCTATTGAACTATTATATTATATCATTTCAATCATGTGCCATGTACTCAAGTTGATCATGTAAGCCCCTTTTGAATCGCTGACCAGTTAGTTTGATGTGATTAAACCGACGATAGCATAGTGGTACCATAGGTTTGACAAACCTCTAGCTTGTAGGGCTAGTATGTTGATCGTAATGAATCATTGGCCGGTAACGTACGACCGGTAACAAGGCGACACCAGTCAGGGTCTGGAAAGCGATACATGGTGATATTAATCTATAGGGATATTGTAATTAATCTAGCGGAATCCTATTGACTAGTAGGTTGAGAAATTGATCTTCTCTCATGTTCCACTACTGGTAATAGTTTCCGTTGAGGCCTATGGAAAAACAAGGTGGTAGAGATAAATCGGATGCATTTTACTCTGATTATGTGAGGATTATAATGGGTTCCTTTTAGGCTCTATGCACTTCAAGTGAGAACAAATGACAGGTGGTTAACTAACACTCTTAATATCTAAAAGTGATTAATAGTTAACCCCACAAGTAATGGAATAATATAAGGACCAGATTAAATTAATCTAAATTCCTTAACACATCGAGGTAGCATCAATACTCCGGTTTGATAACTAAACCCCTCATATTATATTATTCTACATATGATATAACAGATGAATACATATCAGACATGTTGAACAATTGAGAAATGGATATCTTTAGTTGTATCACAAGTGGTGTGGAACTTGACTGAGCATGTGGTGGGATGGCGTCTGGGCTTGACCCTTTCGTATGCCTTATATATAAGCATGCTTGATCAGGTGATACCCTACTTGTACATATAACTAAGGAGATGCCATTGGGTGGAACAGGTGAATCAAACAATACAAGTATCAATTATAACATTGTGACTGTGTATGAACAATTCAAGGATTTCAATTACTAAATTTATGAACTCACCAACCTAGTGTTGACTTCGTTTAAATTGCATGTTTTCTCAGGTGACGAACATGTTTAGTCACCACATATCAAGAGCATAGCTAGCGGACTTTTAGAAGACCTAGCTACATTTTGTGTTATCATACTTTTGGAATGACAAAACAATGAATCATATTTTGTAGATCTTGTACAGTTACAAGATATAAACACATTGATTCTTTTGGGTATATTTACTGGGCTAAATTATGAAGGATACATTGTAATTTAACTTTGTAATTCTATATCATTGTCATGTTTACATTTCTCAATTATATATCATGTGTTATACAAACAATCTGATCAATTTGATTATCACAACGATATCGCACCCCGGGAACCTTCCGCCTGGCGGGAAAGTCGATCCAGCCCGCCGGCTCGGGGTGTGACAGATAAGTAATTAACAAATGACAATAGTGATGTAAGAAAGTAGCAAGCGGCAATTATGATGTAAAAAGTCGACAAGTGACAAAATTGTTATATTATATAGCATATATTATTTAATTATTATTAATTAATCATTATTATTATTCACACTGCAATTATTGCAGTCGTGAATTATCGTATTATATTATATTTATTATCAAATTATTGTATTATATTATGTTTATTATTTAATTATCATTACTAATGAATTATTATTACTATTTACACTGTAATAATTGCTAAATTGTAATATATAATATAATTTTCTTTAATGTATCACATCTTGTTCTCTATCTTATCTTTTTATATAATCAACTAATTAAATTACAAGTAGTATTGTATTTAAAATGATAAAGATGATTCATAAAAACAGTATATACATATATATACACATAACCACAAAATCAAAAAATAAAAGCTTGTAAATAACTGTTAACCATCAATCAAACCATGAAACAAATCTTGTAAATCTCAAACCGAAAATTGCTTCGGTTTAAGCATTTAGATCTGTTTTAATGATTTATGAACACCAACACCATTACTAAACAAATAAACAAACTTATTCAGTATATTCATATTTTCCGTAAGGCCTGTGGAAAAGAATACAGACAAAGATTACCTCTATCTCACCATTACTAACGAAACAGTAAGTACATTACAAGAAATTTATTTATAAGCAAACATGATTCAACAAGCATCCCCATTATTCAAACATATAAGACAAAAAACAACAAACAACAAAGCAACAAGGACCCCAACCATGGGCCATCATGGGTCACAATTACTTGCAGATTTCAAGGACCTATAGCCATGAAAACAACAAAGTAACAAGGACCCCAACCATGATCACATTACTTGCAG
The DNA here is from genome assembly GCA_009363875.1 of Mikania micrantha. Classification (NCBI taxonomy): domain Eukaryota; kingdom Viridiplantae; phylum Streptophyta; class Magnoliopsida; order Asterales; family Asteraceae; genus Mikania; species Mikania micrantha. Next base: position 22,564 of record SZYD01000833.1, on the reverse strand, counting down.
ATTTCAAGAACCTTTAGCCATGAAGGCCTGCTACTAATATCATCCCACCATGCACTTACATGTTTCCTATCTTTGATCATGTACCCCTTCCCAATAGGACCAACCAGATAGTTCGTAAACGGAATGTGGCTAAGGTCTGCTAGGCTAAAGAAATCACCAGCCAAATACTTGCTTTTAGATAGCCGATCCTCGTATATGTCGAGCACTTTTCCGAGCTTCTCCTCACTTTCTTCGATCACTTGCTCGCTTCTTACTATTCCGAAATGTGGGCTAAACATGATGTGGTTCACGAGAGTGATAAGTGGTGGGTGGTAGTTGTGTGCCTCGACTTCTAGCCATTGGTTCACTATACCTTGGTCTTCAATTGTTTTTCCTAGCAAGTCGGTTCCTTGAGACTTGTATTTTTCAGCATAGTAACGGAGGATGGCTCTTGATTCTTTTAAAAAAAAGTTAACCCATTAATGTAAATTTGTTAACACAAGGTAAGAAACTGTGATTTGCATCCAAAAGCGTATAATCAGGTACAACAAAACAAGTTGTAGTAGATAGTGTTTGAATATAAATCGTTAGTCCTTAGTCAGGTGGCGGGAGAGGGATTAGGAATAAATCGGATTGGAAAATTTATGTATAATTTTTCAAAATTATATTATATACATCCAAATTTCCTATATAAATTTTATAAAAATCAAGCCATAAAATCTAAATTCTAAAACTACTTGTTAAAGCTAAAACATAAAAGCTAATATTGTAGGGTTGGATGAGACGATTCCAATGCCATCGAAATGAGATCAATCAGAGTTCGTTTGGGTCGGTTTTGAAGGTTTTAAAAATCCTTTTTAGCCTTCTTTGACAAAAAATACTTTTTATTTTATATTTCCCTTATGCATACATATATACATATACATATATATATATATATATATATATAGAATTTTACCAAAATTACAGCCCAAGCTTCAAAAAGTTGTCGGATTTTTTTGCCGGAATTCCAAAACTCGCCGGATTCCAAAAGTCACCGGCAAAAGTAGCCGGCATTTGAAAAGTCACCGGAAAATGTCGCCGGAATTTGAAAAGTCACCGGAAAAGTAGCCGGCATTTTAAAATTTCGCCGACAAATTTCCGGCCACCCGATTTTGACCGACTTTTACCGATTACCAATTTTTTGATCGGTCAGCAATAAATAATCAGCGTCTAGCCGACTGCTGGTTAATCGGCCACCAAGTTTTACAACAGCAGACACTTGTACAGTACAAACAGTTGATGCATGCAGAAATATTTCCCCAAAATTCTGTGTTTAGCAATTTTATGTTTTAGTTCTTACCGAAGAGAGTATAATCTCCATCTTGAATCACCGGAAGAAATCCAAACGGCTGTCGATCAACATCATATAAACTCAAAATCAAACCATAAATGAATCAATTTAAGTTGAAATTGGTACCTGTAGTTTCAGGTAATCGGGGGTGAGGTTTTCGCCGGCGAAGAGATCAACGGGAACCGTCTCGAACTCGATTTCTTTCTCGACAAGACAAAGCAGGACCCGTTTCGGCGATGCGTAAGCGGGTCCGTACACCTTCACCACCATCTTCACGGTTTTCAGAGCCTCACAGAGACGTTCGCCCTCTCCAAATAGCGTTGGAGACAATATTAGTATGGAAAAAAGTAGGAGTTAATATGGAAAAATAGGAGTTTTATGTTAGGCTAGACAGTTTTATCTCACCTTTTATGAGTTTTTTTATAGGGTGTGAATATGATCGGATAGTTTATAATCTGTCAGTGATTTAAATTACCGTTAAAAAAAGTAGACAAAGGAAAAAAATTACGTTAATCCAGACCGGGAAAACTCGAAACTAAACCAAAAATATTTTTTTTTTTGCTTTACATGAAACTTGATTGATAGAAAATACACACAATGTTTCATTAACTTTTCAATGTCATAAAATGTTGATTGTCTTTACGAATGTCGTTACCCTACATGTACTGGTAGCACTTATATAACCAACAAATCAACAAATGTTATTTGCCCTCTACAAGCGCCCACCTAACACATATGTGGGCGCTGCCCGTACATATGTTTGTGCCGCCCGTAAATCTATGAACGTTGTGGCTAACCAAAAAGCGCGAAGCTCGGATTCGGCTCGTAGCTCGTTCGTAAAGCTCGGCTCGGATAAAGCTCATTTGTAACCGATTCGAACTGAGCCAACTCGTTTTGTAACCGAGTCGAGTCGAGTCCGAGCTGGGCTGGCTCAGCCCGTAGCTCGCTCGTTGCTCGGCTCGTATGCTCGGCTCATGGCTCCGCTTGTTTTTACAACATGCTATACTAAAATATAAAACTATATGCTTACTTTCAATAATAAATATACTTTGGTGTTATTTTGTAATTATGTTAAAAAACTAAAAATAAAAAAAATAATAAAAAAAGAGGACGGAATACGAAATGAATCTCAATTTTCACGTGTTCAACTAATTCCTAATTCCTAAATCATATTCATAATTCCTCGTTCAACATATTCACGTCTCTTCTCTTATGTAAAAACGAGCCAAAAACGAACCGAGCCGAGCCGAGTTGAGGTGAATGCAATTAAAATATTAAATTTCTTATGTAAAAATCGAGCCAAAAATGAACCGAGACAAGTTGAGGTGAATGCAATTCAAATATTAAATTCATTATGCCAAAAGCGAGCCAAAAACGAGCCGAGCCGAGCCAGCTCGGTTTACAATCCAAGCCGAGCCATACTCAGTTTGAATCCGAGCCAAGTCCGAGCTAACCCTGGTTCGACTTGTGAACACCCCTAAATTGGACGCCACTCGTATACAAAAAGATTCAAAAAATATATATATATCATGTTAAATAAAAATAAAAAAAGTTATGTGCACCGTACGGGGCATCCGTGTCAATGTGAACCCAACACGTGACAAATGTGACTGGAAACACATGACAATTTTTAATTTGCTAGTTACATGAGCAAATTCGTCAATTATAAGTTGGATGCTTTAACCATTCAGCTATGGAGTCTTAATGGGTCATAGTGAATAACCAGATTTCAATTCAAATAGAATCTTTCAACTAAAGCAACACATGTATACGTAAAGCCGCCAGCTTCTGTAGAGACTTAAAATGAATGGCCATTTTAAAGAAATTATATGATAAATAAATATTTTGGAATTTTCCATTCATAATATCTACTATCCAGAAAGTCAAGAAGCATTATTGAACTATATGTCCTTTTGCTAATTGAACTTTTTTCCTAACTTGTTATCTGATAAAGGCATGGAGGTTTTAAACCTTTTTATGTCACGTTCGAATCACACTAATTACTTTTTTTTCCCACTTAGTGCTCACCAAAGAGTCTTTAGTTCAATTTTAAGAAGAGGTGGGCAAAAAACCCGGAACCAGTAACCGAAAAGGTTAAATAGATTCCACCTTTACCCGGCAAACCTGAATTGGAACCGACCAAAACCCAAACCGGAACCGGCCAAAAACCGGTTGGAACCACTCAAAAATCAGAACAAAAACCTAAACTGGTTCTTAACTTTGCTGACCAGAACCTGTTCCCGTTAAAAAAAAGGGAAAATTCCCAAAATGGCTTATTTGACCACCTTTCTTCCAAAAATGTCCAAATACTTATCCCCGTCATGGGCGCCGACGCCCATGGATCTACGGGTGCCGCCCATGTTTTCGCCCAATCACGAAGCGCCACGTGGGTATTTTTTTTTAAAAAAAATTAATATTTTTTGCTTGGTACCGACTACGGGCGTCTCGCCCATGATGTGGTTCATTTACGGGCGCCGCGCCTATAGTGGGTATTTTTTTTTTTAAAAAAAAAATTAATTTTTTTTGCTTAGTACCGACTACGGGCGTCCCGCCCATGATGTGGTTCGTTTACGGGCGCCGTGCCTATAGTGGGTATTTTTTTAAAAAAAAATTTAATTTTTTTTGCTTGGTACCGACTACCGGCGTCCCGTCCATGATGTGGTTCGTTTACGGGCGCGCCTATAGTGGGTATTTTTTAAAAAAAAAAATTTTGAATTTTTTTTGCTTGGTACCGACTACGGGCGTCCCGCCCATGATGTGGTTCGTTTACGGGCGTCGCGCCTATAGTGGGTATTTTTAAATAAAAAAAATATAATTTTTTTTTGCTTAGTACCGACTACGGGCGTCCCGCACATGATGTGGTTCGTTTACGGGCGCCGCACCTATAGTGGGTATTTTTTAAAAAATAAAAAGTTTTAATTTTTTTTGTTTGGTACCGACTACGGGCGTCCCGCTCATGATGTGGTTCGTTTACGGGCGTCGCGCCTATAGTGGGTATTTTTTTTAAAAAAAAAATAATTTTTTTTTGCTTGATACCAACTACGGGCGTCGCGCCCATGATGTGGTTCGTTTACGGGCGTCGCGCCTATAGTGGGTATTTTTTTTAAAAAAAAAAATTAATTTTTTTTGCTTGGTACCGTAGTGTGTTCCCGCTTAAAAATTCAAAAAAAAGGGCGGGACGCCCATAGCTAGGTTCGGGCGTCAATAATGGTGGTTCGGTTCAGATTGTTCTTTACGCCCACAAAAAAAATGATTATGACGCCCATGATCACTAGTGTCAGAGTGGGCCCGGCGCCCATGACCGGGTGTTTTTTTTACGGGCGTTGTAATTTTTCTATGGGCGTGGGCGCCTATAAAAGCCACGTGGCGCTTCGTGATTGGGCGAAAACATGGGCGGCGCCCGTAGATCCATGGGCGTCGGCGCCCATGACGAGGATGGGTATTTGAACATTTTTGGAAGAAAGGTGGTCAAATAAGCCATTTTGGGAATTTTCCCTAAAAAAAACCAGTTTTCCCACCTCCAATTTTAACCACCATTTACACACACGTTGTTAAAGGAAATTAAGGATTTTATTTGTTAGCAATAAATTGAAATCAATCATTTTTTGTCAACGAAATTAAACATTAGTTTGCCTTAGGTCATTGTTAAAAATCGGTCAACAAAATTTTTCGTAAATCTGGTATTTTTTTTCTTTCACTCCTAAATTTTTTTTTGTTGTTTTGGTTTTATGATCTTCGTCTTGTGCGCTTATTTAAATAACTTTTTTAACGTTACTCAAAAATTTAAAACAAAACATACTTTTTTGACCTTACCAAACAATGTTTTAATTTATTGAATTTTTCATAAATTTAATAATTTAATAAGTTAGTTTTAAACAGTATAAACCACTAATAATAATAAACAATAATAATAGTTAAATAGGGTTAAGTTCCACTAAATAAGCCTCTTAACCTAAAAAGCTTAAGAAGAATTTTGAGCTATTAGATCATTAATCAATGGCTATGATTAAATCAAGTTGTTGGAGGGTGTTTTAGTAATGCATACTTTTGTTGACTTTTTATCAAATTACCTTATATTCTTTAAATGTTCATAACTTTTACATGCGGAATTATTTTTTGAAAAAAAAATACCATAAAAGCAAGCATTTTTTTATCTTCAAATTAATATAATTTTTGCTATAGAAAATTTTTTTTTTAGTTCATTGTGTCTTTTGTAGAAGTTATTGTGTCTTTTGTACATGTAATTGTGTCTTTTGTGTACGTAATTGTGTCTTCTATGTTTATGCTCAATGCTGTGTTTTCATTAACAATTTAAGACATAATGATGTTCCATAATACACAATGTCAAGCAAATATGACACAATGACAAGTATAAATAACACAATAATCTTAAAAAAAGACACAATTACCTATTAAAAAGACACAATGATGAGTCGTTGTGTCTTTTGTGTAGGCATTGTATCTTTTGAATAGACATTTTGTCTTTTGAATATACATTGTGTCTTTTGTGTTTCTCCTCAATATTGTCTTTTGTATATACATTGTGTGTTTTGTACAGGTAATTGTGTCTATTATTTAGACATTGTGTCTTTTGTACATAATTGTGTCTTTTGTGTTTCTGCTCAATCTTGTGTTTTCCTAAACAATTTAAAACAAAATGATGTTGTATAATACATAATTTAAGCAATGATAGCACAACGACAAGTATAAATAGCACATTGATATTTAAAAAAAGACACAATTACTTAGTAAAAAAGACACAATTATCTTTAAAAAAACACAAAAAGATAATTATACACAAACGTTTAAAAAGACACATTGATAATAATTAGACACAATAAGCTGAAAAAATTTAATTTTTTTGTAGAAATATTATATTCATTTTAAAGATAAAAAAATGCTTGTTTTTATGATATATTTTTTTTGAAAAAATAATATCGTATGTAAAAGTTATGAATGTTTAAAAAACGTGGGGGGAAAGTGGTTATGACTAAATTACCCTCTAACTAATTTTCTCTCTAAAATTTTAAATTTTTACTTTTAAATTTGATCTCATAATCTAATGATCAATAATCCTAGTTAAATAACAATAATTTATATAGCAGGAATAGTAAATTACGGTTTTTGTTTACGTGGTTTATGTGTTTTAACTATTTTGACTCAAAATAGATTTTTTTATCATTTCAGTCCCCGTGATTTAGACAATTATCTGCTTAGCTCCTCAAACTTAACTATTATAATATTTTTTACCCAAAAACTAACTATGCTCAGGCCAAAACGTTAGTTTGCACAGAGCCGCTCTCTCCTACAAATCCTCTTCGCTTTGTTCATCGATCGCCCTCTTTCATCGGAATTTACACCAGAAAAGTGAATCCAAGAAGTCCTGGACGTGAAAATCTCAATTTAATGGTAAGCAAAGAATCAGATCTAGGCCTAAAGTTTACATGATTGCTCAATTTTATTTCATTTTTTTGCGCTTATCATAATCGTCCCAGTTTTTGTGATTTTCATCCGTCAAATCGAAAGAAAATGTGGCGACAATTAAGCTGTTTTGTCTATTTGAAGCTCCAAAATTGTTTTGTGATCTGTTATTGGGAATTGCTGTTTGAGGTGTCATGTGTGCGATCCTGTAAGTTTTTAAGTTACGAAAATTTTAGGATTTAAGGGACTCGGATCTGCTCAGAGGTGACCTGGAATTCGATGGACTAAAACTGTAGGAAATTTAGTTGCTGGTTTCGGATCTTGATGATAGCATTGTCAAAGCAAATGTTAGATCTAGTTTTAATTTGCTGATGATTTGTTGCAGAGGTGGAATTTGATTGAGGAAACTGGAAAGACTAATGTTTAAAGTTTTAGTGGCGTGTTCATTTCATGGTTTATCTGCTTATTTCATTGTTGCAAAATGTAGAACTTTGAAGTGATACATGTGACATTGCTATAGACCTTTGGCATATGAGGCATAAACTTGTTGTATACATGTAACTCTAGGTCAAACTGTTTAGAATTAGGGTTTGTAGGAGTAGTGGCGGAGCTTGAAAAACATGTCCAAGGGGGCCGAAAGTAATGAGCCAAAAAAATTTTCTTTATCGCTATGTTTCGGGCTAAAAATTTGGGTCGGCAAATGGTAATTCGGGTCGGGTCAAGCAATTTAACCTCAAAGTAAATAGGTAATGTTCAATAGTTAAAGCTCGTTTTAATTTCTAAGGCCCTAAACAAGCTTTAAACTCAAAATCGGCTAAAGAATGAGATGACAACTGACACTGTAAACTCTTAAAGGTAATGTTAAAACTTACAATATTAGTTCAACTTTTTGTTTAAAATCGAAAGGGGGCCCAAGGAATTTTAGAAAGAGAAACCGAAGGGGCAGACTTAATGCTTATAAAATTTTCCGACCGAAAACTACTATATCGAGGCTTCTGATCAGAAAAACGCAGGGGCCGGGGCACCCCCGGCTCCCTTAAAACATCCGCCCCTCTGTAGGAGGTTGATATTCTGATCAGAAAAACGCAGGGGCCGGGGCACCCCCAAGCCCCTTAAAACATCCGACCCTCTATAGGAGGTTGATATTCTGATTAGAAAAACGCAGGGGCCGGGGCACCCCCGGGCCCCTTAAAACATCCGCCCCTCTGTAGGAGGTTGATATGTAAAAGTGATTAGAGACTAGAGAGATGCAATTTCCGGTTCCACATAGATCAATGCCTTGTATACATGATGCTCTTGCCTCATGCCTTTGCTTTCCAGACCTCTTGTATAAGCCATAATGTAAAATGTGCATCAAGAGTAAGGTTAATGATTATTAGATAGGTTGTGCTAACTGCTAACCAGCTAGGAGCTGCATACTTCTGCTTTCTGATGCATCAATATTACGGGTAACTGAAATTAGTAGTAAAGAGTGACAAAGTTGAAGGCGTATTTATGTTTGATGCTGATTGTGTGTAGGAGTTTTGCCCTTCTGTGAAGAATATTTTGCTTTTGGATTCTGAAGGCAACCGTGTAGCTGTAAAGTACTATTCAGATGACTGGCAAACTAATAGTTCTAAAGAAGCATTTGAAAAGGCTGTGTTTACCAAGACTCAGAAGACAAATGCACGCGCAGAAGGTATATCATTAAAATTCCTATAAATCCTTTGCTGATTAGAACTTGCTAAACCCTTTGTTGCTGTATGTACTTGTAGCTTATGTCCTATAATCATCCTGTAATTGACCCATCTTATCTAAGATTATTCCTGTAAAATCGTTAGTTAGCATGTATACGTTTATAAATATTAAATAATTATAATAATTATATAGACGTCCCATTTGCGGTGCACACATATAATGTATATATGTGTGGGCCCTCAAGGGGCCAAAGTAAAATTGCACTAATTTTAACGTTATTTTACTTATTTTGTGAAAATAACGTTAAAATGTTGGGATGATCAACTTCAAACGATAACTTTGAGCCGTGGACTCTTTTGGAGCAGCCTCTCTATCCCAACTGGGATAGGGGTAAGGTTTGTGTCTATCCTTCCCCCCCAGACCCTACTGAAAAGTGGGAATATACTGGGTAAGTTTGTTTATAATAATTATATAGCATGTATGCTGGTGCCCCTTCTGTTTTCCCTTTTAAAAGGTGCAGTTGAAAGGCTCAAAAATCTTTCTTTAGCATGTAATAATTGGCTTGACTGATGTACAGCTGAGATAACAATGTTTGAGAACAACGTTGTCGTCTACAAGTTTTCTCAAGATCTTCACTTTTTTGTTACCGGGGGTGATGATGAAAACGAGCTCATTATATCCACTGTACTTCAAGGTTTCTTTGATGCGATTGGCCTCTTGCTTAGGTAGTTTGCAATGAATTAACATATCTACTCATCCCGTTACTTCCTCAGTTTTTTATTTAATTGTATATATATAATATTCTCTCGTATGTTATATAGAGGCAATGTGGATAAGAAAGAGGCACTTGAGAATTTAGATCTCATTCTGTTGTGCCTTGATGAAATTGTTGATGGCGGGTAAGCTACATGTTAATTCTCTTGTATTGTTATTATTTGTCTGTAGGCAAACAAACAAACATACCCAGTAAAATCCCACTTTTAATCAACACCTATCTATCATAATTTGTAGAATCATCCTGGAAACTGATGCAAATGTCATTGCTGGAAAGGTTGCAACCCACAGTATAGACTCTGGAGCTCCTCTTTCTGAGCAGGTACTTCACATTTAACAACGCTCCCTGACGTACGCTCCAAAACTTCATTTAGCTTCCATTTTTTGAACTTTGTGATTCATATTTGCAGACAATAAGTCAAGCATTGGCAACTGCACGAGAACATCTTACAAGATCTCTCCTCAAGTAATAAACTCGAAACTGCATCAGATTAAAAAATATATGTTAACCGGAAAAAAAAAAAAAAGGCTATTAAAAGTACTCCATGAGTCCAAGATCCTGACTTTAAATTTAATTTCTTAATTTCAGTGTATGATGATTCAATTTGGAGTTGAGCAAAGGCCAGTTTCTTGATACTAACCTGGATGATCCAGCCAAAGGGAACATTTTAGACTTAATTTGCAGTTTTTTTTTTTTTTTTTAAATAGACATAAAACGGGTATCTTTAATTTTGTTGGACATTCTCGTCAACTTCAAATGGGTAGATTCCATATGCTGAATTTGAATATTCTTATAGGGCATGTTGTTAGCCTTTTGTTCAAGATTTTAGTATGATTGGTTTATGTATGTCTATCGATTATCAAAATATTAGCAAAAACATTATATTGCGTCTGCTGCTCCCTGTTCTGATTAATTATCATTCCAACACCCCCCCCCCCTCCCCCCCTCCCTCAAATCTATCGAAGTTTATAGGGACACATACGTGATTACACAACACCTCAACTTTGATTTTCCCGCCTCTCTCTTCTATTAAATATACCTTATATTAAATAATAATATTAAGTATAAAATTCTTTGTTTTACATTAATAAACTAAGAAACATATTTTTATAATATATCAAAAATATATTAATATTAAAAAAAACATGTTAAATATCCAAATTATTATAAAATATACAATTTTAAAAATAGTATTTTAAAAAAAATAAAGAAACAAACTTTAAAAAAAATTATTGTTTAAAGAAATAATATAATTATTTTATTACTAAAATTATTGAATTATACAAAATTTTAGTCATTTTATATTAAAAAAAATCTTATATTATCTATATTTTCATTCATGATTGTTTATTATATTTTTATCATTCAGTCCGTGACAGGATGCTAACCTAGTATATATATATCAATGTACCCAGTCTCTATTGCTGTTAGAATAAAAATTAATTAATTAATTTAAAAATAAGTCCAAGGTTCAGAATTTGTTTGATCTCAAACCAGACAAAGATGCTGCTAAATATGCAAGTTTATCTTCCATACATTAGGTACCAGCGTATGTATGTGTGTGTGTATTTTCTTCCCAGGTCATACGAAGTTTAAAAGAAAACATGGTGGCAATGAGTTGAAACATGCTGAAGTATAAACTTGCAACAATCTCACAATAGCCTCCAGTCACCACTTTTTATCTTTTGAGGTTATTTGTGACACACGTTTACGAAAAAAAAAATAAAAATAAAAATAAAAATAAAAATAAAAATAAAAATAAATAAATAAATAGGTCATGCATCAGGTCAACGTTTGAGCCAGAACAAGCACATGCCCAATCCAAAACCGACCAAACCTATGAATTGTGTTGTGATTATGCCATGCTAGAAACTCATCCTCCTAACTGCCAGCTACCACTATCTAAACACAATATAACAGGTGATCCTGTTCTTACCCAAGAACCAATTTCAACAGGTAAAGTAACCTGACATATCTGACACGTTTTGCAACTCAAACCTAGAAGAAAGCAAAGATTACAAGATAACCTTCTCATTTAACATAGCAACAAAGCCAAAGGCAAATTTAGGAGAATAATGATCAAGAAAAGACTAGACTTGGTCTCAAATCTTTGACCCAAAAGCAGGACAATATTAAAACCAGACTAATAACCTGATCATCAAAAAACTATAAACTATTTGAAGATGAAAGAGGAATTAATACCCATAAAAGAAAGAAACAGGAAACAAAAGCAGCAAATAACAATAAATAAAAAAAAATCAAAACTAACAAAAATTAGCAAGCGTGAACATTCCTACAAACTAACCGAGAACCATGACCATAAAACACTGGTAGTAGAATACAAACTCTCTCAAGGCACAGGGCAGCAGCAGCTAAAGGCAAACTTGCATTATTGCCACTTTCACACTCATTACAAGACCCTGAAAAACTCGAGTCAGGTATGAACCAACTAGTAGCTGTTTTGCCATAGCTGTTGTGAAGGCTGTTGAAGTTTTGGCTGGCCTTGGGCCCCACCAAGGGACACGTCCCTAGGGTTTTGTTGTAGTTGATGCTCCTGAGAGATTCCAATTTGGGAATGATAGTAATTTGGGTAGTTAAGAGTGGCCCCACCATAACTCTGTGAAGGCAGCTGCTGCTGCTGCTGACCTTGCCTGAACCCACTTGGCTGCTGGTTCAGACCCTGGAAACCATAGTATGTGCTGCCTGGCACAGCTGATATTGTTCTTGAACCAGCTCCGTTAACCCACATTGCTGGATTCTCGTTCTGAAAAAAGCATTGCATGTATATGAGTCACAGCTCACTAAAAAAGGTTCACTTATTGCATAAAATATCTAAAAGGCAATATGGCAAGACCAGGAAAGTTGAATAGCATGCACTTTTTGGTATAGAGAAACATCTTTTTAAGAGTGTAAATTAGCCAAGGCCTGAGTTGCTTGAGGTTGATTAGCTATATGCTCAAATTGTACCTAGCTTAAACAAGCCTGAATCAAGCGTATATTGGGTTTATATTAAGATAAGCGCCCAATCTTGACTAGGCTCATGAGCCTATGAGCCTAAACAAGGCTGTCATTTATATAAATAATTATTTGATATGTAAGACGGTGATTATAGGGTTGTAAACAAAACGAAAGTTCAACAAATCGTTCTTGAACCGTTCGGCAGGAAATTCGTCTATGTTCGTTTGTTAAATAAATGAACAAACACAACCGGGCTTGTTGGTTTATACTCATAAACCTAGTCTATACTTCGGTCCAATGGTAAGTACATATTTACATAGGATTTTTATAAAATATTGCAAATACAAGTTTCTGATGATATATATTATGTTACATTAGAAAACTTAAAATTGTGTGTTTGTGTGGTGTGTACTTAAATAAATAAATAACTGATGAAAAACAAGCCAAGCTTGAGCTTTTGAAACTACTCATAAGCCAAACTTGTACTGTTGTAGTTTTGAAATAGAGTTCTAAATGAGCTAGGCTCAGCTTGTTTACGCTCCACAGATCTTTTTGTCCAAGATTATAAAGTACAAGAATGATAAACGATTACAAATATATTACTATTTTAATAACAAACCAATTTTGAATTAATGACTTAAGTTTGATGTATAAAAAAAACCAGGCTAGAGGTGTGCATAAAAAACAGTTCAGAAATTGATCTAACTCGAACCGACCGGTATAGGCGGTTCTGGTTTCTCAAAGAAATCATAACAGTGAACGAAATCGGAACTAGAATTACCAGAACCGGTTCCACCTTTGCCCGACCAAAACCAGAACTGCATAACATGTCAAAAACCCAAACCTAACCATAACTCGTTTTTGACTTTGTTGGCCAAAACCCGAACCGATTTGGAACCAGAACCGGTTCTAAAAAATAACCAGTTTGCCCACCTCTACACCTGGCTACTTTTGACCCATTTACATTTTACTTGTTTGATTCTAAGAAGTAATTAACAAGATTTAAAAGAGAACATACCTGTTGGAGAGGGAGCAACTGACTGTTATCTTTGTAATGGGCATTTAATACATCATCATAACTTAAAGCAGACCCAGTGGGACCCGCAGGTTGATTAACTTGATAGTTTCCAGGAACTGCCGTAGAATTACCAAATGAGCCATAACCAGAAGGAACAGCTGCAGACTGAGGCAAACTGCTTACTGAAACACTGTTCTTGTACTGAGGAAGAATGGCAGCAAGCTGTTGATGATAAGTGCTGTTACCAGCAAATGCTTGTTGAAAGCCAGATGGCATGTATGTATAATTTTGATGTAAAAACGGGTAGCTGATCATGTTTGCAAAAGGTCCCAACGGTAGAGTGGGTTGAGAGTATGGGTGCACTAGGTGGTGCGGAAGAGCAGTTCCAGTAGGAATGGTGCTGCCAGGTGGCATTTGTTGTGTTGATTGGGATGATGAGAAAACACCTGTTTTTAAAGCCTGGATGAACAATATGGTAAATTAGTGTTTTATGGCTTAATTAGCTAATTGACAACTGCAACATGTAATATTTGGTGAGCTCGATGCATAAACAAAAGCTTAAAAAAAACTGTCAAGATTAGATATATCAGGATCTGTATAGATGAACAAAAGCCAGTTATGTTCATCTCAATACCTCTGTCATAGAAATAGTTGAACCACTGATGGAAGATGCTGAGTTAACATATTTAGTAGCCATTGATTGACTAATAGAAAAGGGTGAAAATGAAAGTTCAGATTCTCTGACAGGATGACCATTTGCTGCCAACATGCTTGGTAACGAGCTTGTATACGCAGCCTGCTGCAAGTTTCATAAAGAAAACAAAAGGATCAAATTTTGAAAATAAAAGCCTGTCTTTGGTAAATGTGTAAAAATTGTCATTTTTTTGGTAATTGTGAAAAAGATCAAAACTCAAAGGACTCATTAATACCCATCAACAGGATCATGTAAGCCTTCAAGGAGGTAAAGGTAAAAATCCAGCGGAAAATTTTTTATAAAATTAAATTGTCAAACAAATAATAGTCACTAGATGTGTCATTTTCATACAATAAGACACTGCTGTGTTTTGTTCACTTCCAAACTCTGTCAAATAGCTAGGAGGTGTTTGTATGATCATTTCAAAAGAAATTATGTAATACCAAATAAGAATTAGATTATCAGATAGAATAAAATTTGCAATTAGAACATAGTGTGTGGATGTGCCTTTGCGGTTTGAAAGTGCAATAATCATGCCATCAGATGTTTAAGGCTTTTAAGATTTACTATAAGGCAAAATGTTTATAGCATTAATATATTAAATGAGAGGAAGAACATGTTCTTGAAATAAGAATAGATGCTTTAAGGAGTAGAAGTAATGGTCTTTCAAATTAGGACAAGGGATAAAATAGGAAAACAGTTTACCCTAAGATAATCAGTTCAGTTGCAACTAATACAGAACTAGTTATCTAAAACTTGTTATTGCCATTAATCACAATAACCAAAAGAAGAATTCAGACACGTAAATCCAAACAACCCCTTGTATTATAGATTAAAGCAATAAGCTTCATTGCATACTATTGAGCTCTATCACAATAACGATATTATAAGACACATAGAAAAATAATAATATTTAATCATACCATATCATTTGAGAAAGGAGCTGCATTTGACATGTGCGTAGATGTTTGAGATTGAGGAAAACCAGGGTTCAATAGCTGTGTACTATCAAATGAATAACCAGATCCAGGTGTAGATGAAGAGAAGCCATACTGATTCCTATGTGTTGCCTCAGAATTTTCTTGCTTAAGAACCTCTATTTGTGAAACAGAAGGTAGATCATAATTCCCAGAACTTGGTCCCGTTCGAAGAACTGGATTGTTCTCTGGTGCTATTATAGACTCATCACCAAAATACTCGGAATTTCTGACAAAAATAAATTTAATTAAGAACCTATTAATTTAATAAAAAAAATATACAAGTCTATATAGGTGGGTTATGTTCTATCTTTATGTCAAAAAGGTAGATATGAAACAATAGTATAGAAAGTAAAAATGCCACATATAGGTTAAGTGGCGTTGGAGTTCTATAATCATATTTAGCACGCAAACTATATGTAAAAAAATAATATTTTTAAACACCAAGTGACTCCAGATTAGTCTGACTTGAGTTGATTTAGCATGTAAAAAAGATTACTCATTTTGATACATATGCCCGCCCATAATGTCACCTTTAATGTGGAGGGAGGTGATACCTAGTTTCAGAAGGCCCAACAGATGAAGAATCCACCTCGGCTGGCATGTCCTCTATTTTGTTTCTAGACTGCCTAGATGCAAAAGATTCAGAAAACCCAGGATTCATGGTAGAACCAAAGCTCCCAAAACTCAAATGAGAACAATCAGCAGTTTGAATTTGAAGGTGATTTGGAATTACTACAGAAGGGACATCATCTTCTGATTCATCCAATTGTCTTTCTTCTTCTAAATTAAGTTGCTGCATGTTTACGCTCACTGCAGATGCCAATGTATCACCTTGTTCAACTAAAGAAGTAAAATTTATTTCAAAAACTGATCAGGCATTATTGTCAATCTACCAAGAATGTAAAAAAAAACAAAAATTACATGTCTGTTTGGCTGAGAGAGATGGAATGGACAGTGTAACAGAATAAGTAACATAACAGGTCATTGCATTCTAGTTTCATGTTTGGTGGTCTGTTGGAATAGAATGTATTTATGAGGTCGAAAATTAAAAAACAAAACTGGGTTATGTTGTAAGTCTTCATTCCATTCCATTCAAAAATAGAGCATGAAAAAAAAAAAAAACTTGCCATGGAATGAAAGTCAAAGTATCAAACCAATGGAAAGAATCACCTTTTTTCAAGAATGATCATTTCCATCAAATAAAACTAACAGTTTTTCTTTTCAATTCCAATAAAATGCACAATTCTAGCATCTGATTTCATCGTGCCGAAAGTCAAAAAACTACCTAAGCTAACGAGACAATAATTTTGGTTATGCATATGCTGCCATTTTTAAAATCCTAAGCAAAAAGAAAATAGCACCAAGAGCATACCTTCATTGTGCTCAGACCCATGATCCTCAGGATGGAAGGAATCCAATTTTTTATACAAATTATTATCATAGAGAGGTGCACTTCCAGATACATCCTCCTGTATATTTCTACTGGAAACATTGTTTGCAGCATGATCCTCATAAACATATTCGTCTTTTGGCTGACCCTGTTCAGTCTCAGAATGAATGTATTGGTTGCTTCTTTCATGATCAACATTCTCAAACTCCATATCAGGTTCAGGTCCCACTATAGGTTGCACACAAACGGTTTGTGGTTGCTCAGTAATTGGCCAGTCATCATCCTGAGTTACATGATGATAATCATGTTCTTGATGCATCTCTGGAGCTTTTGAGGTGTAATCATCATAATGTGTAGATAAAGGCTGAGGTGGGACCAGTGTGCTGTAAGCCTTGTTTTGCGGCCTGCCCATTTTCACAATATCAGCCATCGACTTTTGACCAGGTGCACCCAACCAAGCAGATCGAAATTCAGAGGATGGTGGTTGTGAAACTGTTGAAGTACCATCAACTCCAGTAAAAGTTGACGCTTTATTTTCATAACTAACAGAACCATTGCAGTAGCAAGACACCATTAATAAACAAAAAAGTGCAAAAAAACATAGCCAAAAAAAAGAAACTAAATCCAAGAAATTTTCATACCTGAAAGCTGGCAGAGTTTGATTTGTATTGGTTGATGCAGCTCCATAAGCAGATGCAGATGAACTTGTGTAAAAACTTGTTCCATTTTCCCTCTTGGATTTCCCATGTAGACCACCAGAATCTATAAAATTGCATTGAACAAGTATTAATTATAATTAATTAATAATAAGTTATTGACTTTTCCAAAATGTAACACCCATATACCAGATGAACTAAATTGTGATGAGCCACCACGTCCAGCATAACGGTCTGTGCCACTTCTGGCGCCACGGTTTGAAGTGCTACCGCCACCACGAAGCCTGGATTCTGTTGTATCCTTAAACTGATGCAAATAAAGGGAAAATAAACTACTTATACCAGAAATTTGATATATTATAGAGCCTTAGAACAGCTGAAAATAGTACATACGACAGGTCAGCTATTGTGACACTGAGAAATTTGGAAGTCAATGAATACAAGATATAAACAATGAGTGCAAGAAATATTTACACAAACAGGTATAAAAAACAGCATAAATGCAAAAATACTAACGCTGTAAATTAGTTATAAAAAAGATAGAACCAAATAGGATTTGTACCTCATGCATACCTAAGGGTGTGAATTTTTGACATGCCATGAATCTAACTCAAAATAAGTGACTTTTAGTTCAGTCTAAATGTGTTCATTTTTGGATCAAACCCTCAAAAACAATTAGCTGAAAGGATTTCAGGTCAGACAAACAGGTTACCAGGCTGATTGGTTTATTATAGAATCTTTTAATGCAAAAAAATTAACAGTCAGAGAAAAGTGGCATCAGGTTTAATAATTCAAATGAAACTATTTCATAAACATTTGTATTTTTTGTTGTCACGCCCCATTTGCGGTGCATACATATATTGTATATATGTGTAGGCCCAAAAGGGGCCAAAGTAAAATTGCACTAATTTTAGCGTTATTTTACTTATTTTGTGAAAATAACGTTAAAAATGTTGGGATGATCAACTTCAAACGATAACTTGAGCCGGGGACTACTTTGGAACAGCCTCTCTATCCCAACTGAGATAGGGGTAAGGTTTGTATCCATCCTTCCCCCCAAACCCTACTGAAAAGTGGGAATATACTGGGTAAGTTTGTTTGTATTTTTTGTTGTAACTTTGTAATTTTAGAGTATTTACATGCAAAAATAATAAAGTATTTTTTTCAGGTTATATGGGTCATGTTCATGTCAATTTGCGAATACACATTTTGTGTTCAAGTTCACGTAATATGGCTCGGTTCGTGTCAATCCCACCCCTGCACACGACCAGTTTAGCACCCCTGTTCAAACTCACGCACCTCTTTTTTCTTTTCTCGCTTGCTCTTCACCTCGTGAAAAGGATCTACGAAATAAATCAAAACTTTATGTTAGGATCACAGTTCGAATCTATATCTATATAAAACATGGGCTTGGGTATCCTGAGAAATTTACTATAGTAGTCTATAACACTTAAAAGCACCAGCATCAATAAGTAATGCTAAACAAATGTTCATTACATGAAGTTGAAAGTGATAAGTGATTTGAACACAATCACACACAATTAAATAACAGCCATAAGGTAAGTTGTGATTTTCTCCCTGCGTTCTAAAAACCAAACAACTCCAATTCTAAAAGTTAAAACAAAGGTTATGGCTTTCATGCTAGTTATTATGATCCACTAATTGAAAAGTTAACAATAAGGTCTTAATAACAAGCTCCCCATGAACCAGGCATGTGTATTCAAAGAGTGCTCATAGTATTCAAATATACAAGCATCATATTACAAGGCCACACAAGCATCACAAAAGTAAGAACACACACTCTGTAAACTGCCAATCACAACTATAGCTAAAATTTAGTTCTTAAATGTCAGAGTCTCTATGTAATATAGAGAACCACAAAGACTCATGTATGAACCATGAAGAATCAACTTTGTGTAGACACCGATAGTAAAGAACTTGTTATCTTAATTGACAAACCAGGGAAAAGCACATCCACTATTGTCATGATTCCAATGCTCAATCAATTCATTAGCTTAATATAATTCCATCCATTATGGCATTACATTATTTCACAACATCATAAAATCATCAAATAAGGGTGCAAAACTGAGTATTATAAGAAAAATTCACATGCCTCAGGCAATAACAATGAAAGTAAAGTATGCACCTTCTTCTTTAATGAAAGCACAAAAGCAATAAATAGTACAGAAACTATAAATTTTAACCTAGTTTTTTAAAAAAAAAAATCAATTTTCAAAACTATCCCCTTCAAAATTCAAAATGCTTCAAATCTACATGATCAACACATAAAAACACATAACATATAACTGATTATACCTTAACAAAATACCGATACATTTTTATCGTGATCACATAACTGATTATACCTTAACAAAAAACCAATACACTTTTAATCGTGGTCACGCTAAAATCCCACACAATCAATAATCCAATACAAGTTCGCCATAAAAAAGCAGGCAATTATTGTTAATTCAGCTGTGCGGATTATCATAATCCTTAAATAAATCAAATAAAAAACACCTAAAATCACAAATAAATTGTTTCTATTCGACCTTGAGTCAGGAGACGGTTAACAGCTTCATTAGGGTCCATATTACACTCTTTAAGCGCGGCATAGATCTCAGCTTCCGATACTCCGTTCACAATCTCCTTGAGACTCTGCACCATCTTTCTCGATGCCGCCGGTATTCCTTGAATACCTCCGCCATTATTGCCTCCGACGCCGCCTCTACCGCCCATGGTTCTTCTCAGATCTAAAATCGACGCCGCTGCCACCGCTAATCACTGGCGCTTTCACTTTCGGTGTAGTAAAAATCGGTGAATCGGTTGGTTTTTCACACAGTTGCACGCGGTTTGAAGGATGGTGACGAGTGCCAATGGTGATGGAATCCGCCGCGTTTAGAAACATAGATATAAGAAGCTTTCGAAAACCCTCTCAGGCTCCCACTCGCCCACTTCTCTCCCTTTTTTTAATTTTTTTTTTAACTTTTTATATTAGCCTCTCTTTTTATTTATTTTTTATTAATAAACATAAACACTATATACATTTACAAACCAATTATGACTAAACAATACTAATATTAATTAAATATTTGTATTAATAAATAAAAATCCTTATATGATAAAAAAATAGTTATATTGGACACTTGTTATATTCTTGTGAACTCTCGTTTATATCTCTTATTAAATACTAAAAGGCTTGTTTGGTAAGGTATAAATCATTAAGTGTTAAATAGTTAAGATGTCTGAATTGTTAAGAGGGTCTAAACCAGTAAGTATTGAAAGAGTTAAAACTGTTTGGTTTCAACGTCTAAATGAAAACAAAAAATACACTCAGTATTTAACAAAACCCTAAAAATAGTAGCTCCCACAACCTGTCGTCGAGGTTCACAGCGTCCACCCTTCTTCGACCACGCGTCGCTACCGTTGCCCTTCGCAGTCCCTAGTCTTCTTCGACCACGTTGATCAGCCGATCCTAATTGTCTTTGACATAAATTAAACATTAAATATTAGTGATTTTATTAAATTATGCAATTAAGTATCAAATATACATCTTAATGTAAAAATTAATAGAAATTAATAAATCATAGGTAAATTTCGATTATATAATATCTTAAAATATAATTTAATAATTCTTAAATTTTTATTATTTGTAATTTATTATTTTAAGTGTTTAATATATATTATTTTATCAACAATTAATATTATCAAATATACAAATCTATATAAAAAAATGTTGTTTATAACATATTCGATTCATTCAACCTGTGTAATACATGGTTTCTAACGTTAATTGATTTTGTCTAAAACTCGTTATAACCCGCACCTATTTTGACTCATTACCCAACCCGACCGACCCTCCATTTTTTCAAGCATATATATAAGAGTGTTGAGTGTGTGGTAGGATGAATAATATGGGGTTAGGACTTAGGACCACTCATAAAATTGTGATGATTTGGGTTTGGGTTGGGAATAGATTAAGCCCTTTGTTGATGAATTTTGACTTTTGAGTGTATGGGTTAGGTAATGGACTATGATCATACATGGGTCATTGTTTAGTGGACTGCTAAAATCAATATTGGGGCCTGAAATTATTGGGTTGGGTTGGTGGTACTCTCAATCCTTTCATGCAAGTCATCGTTCAGATTAGATTCCTTGGTCACACATCTTGTTCATGCGAGTGTTCATGTTTGTGACCATGTTTCCTATAAAATGTTCAATTGGGGCAGATGGAGATGGAAAAGCTTGTGTATTGTGTATCAACTGAATAACGATGGTAAAAGTGAGAAAGATAAAGTGCTTATGAATTAATCCTATCTTTTAATTTTAAATTCTTCTTTGTTGTTATCGTTATTTTATCTCTCAAAGGGATTTCAAATTAAAACAAGTTCATTGGACGTTCCCCAAACAGGTACTGTCCATCATCTTCATAATAAGAAGCTGATCTGTTTTACCGAAAACATCTCTAAACAAGGTTCGAGCACCATGCCAAATGTGTCCGAGGAAGAAGAGTTTGCACGTCCTAAACACAGGTTAGAATTTTAGCTCTTCCAGAGTGGTATTTCACTGATGGCTCTCATCACTATTATGTTAAAAATTTAGTTATTTTGCTTGGGATATGTATGTAAGTGTCTTTGTATTATCATTAAATTTTGGTGCGGGTGTTACTTTGACGTACATGGCTATTTTGTATAATGTAGATTGGTTTTCGTATGTTGTGAGAGTTCCGGCCTAATGATCTTATTTTTGGTTCCAAAGTATGTTTTGAGATTCGTCTTATGTGCATAGGGGGTATGCCCTCCTCGAGTGTAAATCTTGTTTAGTTTTTAATTAGTTTTTTAGGGCTATGCCCTTTATCAAAAACTAAAGAAAAAAAAACAAATGAAACTAAATAACATAATTAAATTTTTGTTGAAAATGCTAAAACAATTAAATACTTATTTTTTATTAAATAACTATATTTATACTAGCATTTTAATTTATAACTGAAATTACACGCAGTTAATATGTTATTCATTGATAATTGTAACATTTTTTCAACGTATCAAATACTATTTATTAGTTTGTTCAAAAAAATATTATTTATGAGATAAAATATTGTATAAATATTTTTTTTAGTTTCGTTTCATCCCGATTAATTAGGTTTATATTATACACATAACTATTATTGAAAGTAAAGTTACAACATAAATCATTTCTTGAATAAATCATCATTGTTCTCAATCAATTGAATTTGTTTGGTTTTCGTTTTTTCTTCTCATTTGTATCTTTTCACCAAGACACTTCCAGCATAGTTGCTAATGTTTAAAATAAAATTTTATCATTAACCGATTCAATTTACCTTGTTTGATTTTATTTATTCTAATCTTAAAAATATCAAACAAAAAACCTCAACCAAACAAATCTTTAAACGAGTAAGAAAATCAATTTCAAATTTTCAACAATAAAATATATGACTGCAAAACTAATATAATTGAAATTATTTTTTGATGGTAAATCTAACAATTATTCTTTGTGACGTGTTATTCAATAAAGTAGGAAATAGCAAGCGAAAAACATTATAGTTATGAAATAATGATATGTAGTAAAAAAAAAACCTTATTTATTGTTATTTTGAACGTAACTAATATGTTATTAATATAAACTATAGTTTTGTAAATCAATTTTTCAATCGATGATT